>CM035427.1:45230750-45541286 GCA_020310875.1 Ceratopteris richardii
ATGAAGCTAATGTTTTTTGCAGTGTCGAGAAGCATTGAAGATTAATGAGCAATTGAAGAGCAAATGAAGTGAAGTGAAGCTAATGTTTTTTGCACTGTCGAGAAGCATTGAAGATTAATGAGCAATTGAAGAGCAAATGAAGTGCAGTGAAGCTAATGTTTTTTGCAGTGTCGAGAAGCATTGAAGATTAATGAGCAATTGAAGAGCAAATGAAGTGCAGTGAAGCTAATGTTTTTTTGCAGAAACATTGAAGATTACAATCAATTAAAGTGAAGTGAAGACAATTGAAGTGAAGCGGCAGCCTAAAGATCCATTTAAATCTTATTTCCCATTTAGTCAACTATCCAAATGACTAGACATTTATCCAATTGTTTAGGCCTTCTAGTTGTATTAGAATTATTAATTTGAACCATTAGCTTATCAATTAATTTATGCAAGCAGTTTTGCAACAATATTGTTTCCCATTACTTTCTTTGATGTCTTCTAAATTAGTTCACGAGTTTGAGCACAGTACTATTGAAAATATAGAAAATGTTCCGCCAACTCTAGACAGACCAGAAACCTCTAGCTTACCTGACAGTTTAGTAGAAGAAACCATGATGGAACGCGTAACAGAAGAGTCACTAGTTTTAATCTCATATCAGGAAGCTGTTGCTAGGTACGAGGCTGCCCGTCCTTACCGTCCATAGCTATTTAAACTATTTAAAGACCTTAGTTTCAGTCATAGAAATAGGTAATTTAAATTGTTTTGTCATTAGAACCCTTACTTTCATAAGCATGAGTTTGCTACAGACACCCCGCGTGTGCCAAACAATTTAGGCGGATGACTTGATCCACCATCCGAGCATCTCTCACGACCCGACACCGTCAAAGTAGTTTTTCATTGCCTTGACCACTTGAGAGGGTCTAAGGGTTCTTTGGTGCTTGCGCGGTTTAGGCAATGGAAAATAATGCTCATATCTTTGATGCCTTTGTGCTCGATGTCTCTCTCTTTTAGCTCTTTCACCGTCAAGTCCTGATCTTTCTCTTCCTATAGTGTGTGCAAAACTTACCTCAGGTCTCTCTCTCGCTCTTTCCCTCTGGTTTTCATGAGCCTTGGATGATCCTACTCCCTTGAGGCCATGGGACATATTAGATCTTGTTGGAGGGAAAATCAATTCACCCTACCAAGTGTATGCATGCCCGTCATGCTCTGATACCAAGAACATTTTATCCGATGTGTTATCTAGATAGAGAACTTTGCCTAGTGTCTCAAGGTCTTTGAATTCGTAGATGGTGATTACTCGGTTATGCTGATTTGGATTGAATCTCCAAAAGGCTTCCTCTGTTTCTCTATTCAAGAATAGTTCTATGCTTTTGCTGTCTAGCAGGATCCAATCTGGAGTAATCACTCTCGTCAAAATTGAATTACCTCTAGGAGTCTTGGGTTCTCGTCCTAGGTCTCCTCGCTCTAGGTCTTCTATCTCATTCTGTGGAATGATATTTCCAAACTCATATGTCCTGTCTGGTAAGCTGGTAACCACATACATGGTTCCTTCCTTATCAATGTATGAACTCTCTTCGAATTTAACCACTAGGTGTTCAAATCCAAAGGGTTGATTAGGATTTTTAAGTTGGACAACTGATTGCCTCATGCCATCCTCATAGATGCAAGCACCGATTAGGTTCGACCTAATATATTCAAATTATGTTTTATAGGGACCTTCGACTGTCTGTAAATATGCAGTGTCTGAGTTACTTACAAGTCTCTCTATGCTAAAAGACATTTTTGAGTCAATTCTTTTTGAACTTAGTGTGTAGGGATAACCACTTAGTTGTTGTACCCAAGACTTGGCTGCATGGTTGACACTTGCCTTAGATGATCTAATGCTTTGCCTATCCTTGCCTAATTGTCTACCAGATCTCAAGTTCATAAGCTTTATCTTTAAGTCCGAATTTCCCCCTTTGTATAGCCCAAAATCCGGTGGAGCCCCTTGCTTTCCAACAAAGCCAAAATCAAAACAAATGGATTTGTATGAAAAAGTTATGCGAGTTTAGCATTTTGGGGGTTAAAATAGGGAAACACGGTCTCTTTAGGATTACTTCAGAACAGACAATACAGGATACTCGGTGTGACCATATGATACTTGTGGTGGGCGATACATTGAATTCCACAATACGATACTTGATACCACCATGATACACGATACTAGATTTTCACGATACATTTCCTCTGTTTTCCACGATACACGATACCATCTTAAGTGATAGGATACAGGCAAGGTGATACCAACTTCCACGATACAATACTGCTATCAAGATGATATGATGCTCGAAGTGTTCACGATATGATACGGACTTGTCTCACGATACGATACTACTAGCAAGACGATATGATACCAAGAGATCTAAGGCATGATACGATACCAAGTTCTATGTGTTACGATACCTTCTAGATGATATGATACCACTTACTCTCACGATACCATACAGCTTGTTAATGACGATAGCATACCACAAGCTTTGTGATACAATACCACTTAAACTGCAATTGCGATACCTCGACCTGGGGATACACAATACCTTGACAGTACCATGATACCTCAAGGGTTGGACTCACAATACTTGACAAGTATAGCAATACACAGGAGTTTTGGTATCGCAATACCTGAACTCAATCAGACATGATGAGTGGAGCTTTTGAAGTCCAAATTCAAAATTTCCTGCAGCTATCTGTACCTTTTGTGCTCGTTGTCACTCCTATGTGCCCGTAGATGCAAAGTCACTCACCAACAATATATAACACTCGCAATACTAGATGTAGGTCCTCTCATGCCGCGTGACTGTGAATCAAATTTTTGATGTTTTGAGAGTCTTTCAAGAGGATTTCTTCATCATTTCAGCTTTGAACTCCCTCTAAGCTTCTTTGTCTCAGCCATAAATGAAAAATGAGGTGAATGTATAGTATAAAATGAAGAAAATTTCAGAAGATGAAGATGGGAGGAAATGGTGGTGATGATGAAGATGAAGGTGGAGAAAAACTCAGAAACTAAACTAAAAATGTATATTTTTTTACCTTCCATCATCGCTAGTCTATGTCTTACCATCACGTGCTTGTTCTCCAAGCTCTCTCCTTGGCAACGACGCAAAATTTGGTGTCACTCTAGCAGACTGGCAAGTACCAACGTGAAGAGATCGGCTTTTGATGAGATTCTCAAGTATACTCTTTACTAAATAATGAGAGTATTGACCTCATGGTACTACTTGGAGTTTATGGAGGCAATAGCATCCATATCAGAGGATTCATATTCGGCATAGGTACAAGAGAATCAGTACGTATATGCTTTATGCATATTTTGATGACGTGTTTGAGAAGGTGTGTTCACATGAGTTTGAGGATTTCTGGCAGCAAACTTGTTAGTATTCTTTGCTACTTTTTAAGTATGTGATCTTTTCACACATGTATGTGACTTAGGGTCTTCCATAGCCTAAGGTTAGATGAGGGTTTGTTGATTATCAATTTCACACTGATCCTTCCTCTTTCAGTCACTTCAAATTCAACGAAGAACAATGGTTTAGAGAAGATGAAGGAATCAGATCAACATCAAATCATAGGTATCAGTTTCTACTATCAGATTATCATTTGTAGGTCATATCTTAGAAAAGCAATTATGAATAGATTTGAAGGTTTCAAGGACTGATTTTATACACTTTCATCATTTGAAAGTTAAAGGCTACATCAAAACAGGTATCTAGAGGTTTTTCTAGAGAGTTTTGAGAGATTTGTTTCATGACAAGAAATCTTATCTAAGAAGACAAATTTGATGATGGGATGATTTTTTGTTTTCAGCCAGTTTTGTGTTATAAGTTGGTTGGATATCAAGGTACAAATGTAATCTAGCTATCTAGAGACGGTAACTCTAGAAAGGTAATTGATCATTCAGACAAAAGATTGGTGAATTTAGTCATTTCAGACATTTGAAGCAGAATTTTGATTCAAAGATATGAGGAGATGATAAAACAGTTTCTATATTCACTTCCATTTATATACCATGTTTTTTTTATCTCTTAGTCTTAGTATTAGAGAAAGAGAAAAAGTTCATTTGAAGAGGTCAAGAGTGCTTGCTACTTCAAGATGAAGAGAACAAAAGGTATGGAAGAGAAGTTTGAAGATGTCAACATCATCATCAGGTGGAAGAAAGATGCAGAAGAAGAAAGTCCATCATTTCCAAAAGAAAAGTAAGGCTTCCTTTTCTCATATATTTTCCATATACTTTTTCTATTTTATCCTCTACATCCAAAGATAAGTCTACGAGAACATCTTGTTTCTAAAGAAGAAGGAGTTTCTTGTTTTGCATTACACTTGGTCATTTTTTAGTAGGTTTTGACAAAGAATTGCATTGAGAGAAAAGCAGCAGATATATGTTTTGACTCATATGTGTATGACTTAAGTTGAAGCTTTTGAGCATGCAGCTTATATGTTCCCTCAAAGAATTCTTGGTGGTCAATACAGAGCTACTTGGTATATGACAAGTTGTAGAGAAGTATATTTCTTCTTTATCTAACTCTTGAGGTGAAAGATTTTTTTGTAGCAGATGTTGGAGACTTGGGTTGAGGTTTTATGTTTGGAAAAGGTTACCTCATATTCAGTATATTCATTATATTCAGTATTTTCAGAAACTTTAGAAAATGTAGTCTTGTTGATGTACTAGTCAGTTGGCGAATCTACTTTCAATGATTGTCTTGATTTTTGGATACATGTTTGTATTCAAAAAGATGTTCCATCAGATCCTATCACTTGATTGAGAAGTGGAGTTAGCCAAAAGAAATTCAAGCAGGTACTGTCACATTTCACCGGGGTAGAATATGAAAAGTTATGAAGTATCAACTTGGAGCTTTTGGAGTTCTCAAGGTGAGAAGTTTGTCCACTTATGTTTCAAGTAGGAATTGCAACTTTTTAAGAAGCATGGACACTTGGAGACATTCAGGTAAATAAATCAAACATTCAGTAATGAAGGTTTGATGAGAGCAGATTCTACAGAGGAGAGATCATTGATCTTGAATAGATCTTGTATGATCTTGAGTATTTATGATTCAGTTGTCTATCCTTTGTTTATGAAGACTCTTAGCATTGGAGGAAGTAAGTTAAGATTCAGATTCTATCAGATTTGTGTTGCAGAGAAAAAGAAGATACTTATTATGTTACAGAAGATTATGGATGCTAAACGTTTGTTTCAGATACGAGTATGGATTACTAAAACATCAGATTTATTGAAAGAAGGAAGATGTTCCAGATTTCATAAAGTCTAATATAATTTGAAGAATACTGGATACTAGTGTTAAATCATTCAGGGGGTGATGAAACATAAAGACTTATTTGTAGCCATATGTGAAAGAATATAGAGTCATACCTACAGGTATTCATATATTTCCTTTGTGAGGTTCTCTTTATGTTCCAACTTTGAAAGAAGAAGGAAGAAGAAGAATGTTTGGAGAAAGTTCCTGTTAGGATGTTCCTATTCAAGAGAGGGTTCCAGAATTCTATTGAAGAGAAGCTTGATTTCTCAAAGAGGTATGTTTTAGAAGTGTGCACATATATGTTTATACCAAGTTCTAAAGGAAAGAGGTATGAAAGACTTATAGATTGAACAAGGATGACAACATGATGACATCATAGATTTTTTGATGGGACTCATGGATTGAGTTGACTTGACTTGAGTACAATCAGAGATGAACTAGTAGTGTTTATAATACACTAAGTTGTGAGTTGATAGTCACAAGTTCCAGGATTTAGTTCTGGATTTTGGTTAGTGTATTTACATGATACAACAGGAGTACATTGAGAAATCTTTCTAGAAGGTAAATGCAAATATGTGGATCCTAGTGTTTGTTTTCAGGTTTGAGAAAACTAGAGATAGCAGGTACAAAGTCAGTACATGCTATATTTGTTGTCAAGGAGTGATTGCTTGATGTGTACATATTGGATATCTAGTTTGCATATTTTCTCAAGTATTATGGTTCATATTTAGCAAGTTCAGGATTTTTTTAGGAAAGCCAAATTTAGTTTTGAAGAGGACTTTGAAGACAAGGTTTGAAGGTCAATTCGGGAATACAAGCTTGAAGCTTGTGATAGTTTGCAGCTTGAAACAGGTTGCAGATCCAGTTCTGTTTGTACCAATATGACATTGCAGGTGGGATTGTTGGAAACAATATCATGTAAGTACAAAATCTCATGGTCAAAAGATCAAAATCGAATGTCCAAATTGATCCACTTTGTCTAGAGTCTACAACATGGGTAGCACTTTTTACTTGTTCCTCTAACATCAGAGCGCGTGGGCACGTTGGTTACTTCAGCATGCTCCCATATAACCGGCCAGGGTTCAAGCCCCGATTCCAGCAGTAGTGCGTGAAGCTTTTTAATACAATGCTTTTGCTTTATTAAACGATGACGGAGACTTTTTCTAGATCATAGTTTTTTTGTGATATGATTTATTCGAATGATCGCATGAAGTTTAATGCTTCTGACGAGCTTTTCAAGTATACTCTCTACTATATAAGGAGAGTATTGGCCTCATTATATTCATCCTTCACCTAGTTTTCAACACAAGCCTTTTGCTTGGACCTCAATAGAGGTGGTGTTTCTTTTAGCACATGGGGCAGCCATGGTGCTAACTTGAAGCATGTTGAGGAGCAGCTATGGAGTTCTTCTTGGAGATTCTTCTTGGAGAAGATGAAGGGTGTTCTCACACTCCAGCTCATGGAGAGGAGGTTATCTCTTGTTCATGGAAAGAAGACTTGGTCATTAGCAGCTGGATGGTGAGGATCGGCCATCCACATGGTGTAGTTGAAGATTCTCTTCTACATGAAGATTTCGGGCTACTTCAAAGACATTGGATGGTGTTTAACATAAGATTTACATATTATGCTAAGTATTCAAGTACATATTCTCTTTATGCACACAGGTACTACTTGGAGTTTATGGAGGTAGTAGCATCCATATCAGGAGGAGTCCTATTCGACATAGGTACAAGAGAATCAGTACGTATATGCTTTATGCATATTTTGATGAGGTGTTTGAGAAGGTGTGTTCACATGAGTTTGAGGATTTTTGGCAGCAAACTTTTTAGCATTCTTTTCTACTTTTTAAGTATGTGATCTTTTCACACACGTATCTGAGTTAGGGTCTTCCATAGCCTAAGGTTAGATGAGGGTTTGTTGATTATCAGTTTCACACTGATCCTTCCTCTTTCAGTCACTCATGTTCACTCTTCTAAAACCTATAAAGTCACACATATCATGTATATTCAGATTTATGCCCATACATCTGAATATGTTTGTTACATTTGTGCATTCAATCTTCCATATATTTCTCATCACATAGAGTGGTTGAGAGCTTTTTTCCCACATTGTACATTGAACATTGGTATATATGATACTATGCATAAGCGATGGCTTACGTAACACTTTAATCATGTTGTCTAGTCTCTCTCTATCTTTTTCTCATCATTTGTATGATTAAAAGTGATATCTTCATGTTTTTTCAATTGGAAGTTTGGTAGATTCTATGTTGTACATACTAGACCTATGGAACCATGGACCTGTGATATGAGCTAAGGACCTACCTCATTTCCAACAGATTGATAGATAGAGAGAGAGAGAAGGGAAAGACATGAGGAGATAAGATGATGCATAGAGGCAAAAGATGCAGATCGACGCATAGAGAGACTCGAGAGAGAAAATATCAACAGCGAAGGTGAATTGTAGAACATATCAAAGACGCGGAATATATATATATATATTCTCGCAAATATGTGGATCCTAGTGTTTGCTTTCAGGTTTGAGAAAACTGGAGATAGCAGGTACAAAGTCAGTACATGCTATATTTGTTGTCAAGGAGTGATTGCTTGATGTGTACATATTGGATATCTAGTTTGCATATTTTCTCAAGTATTATGGTTCATATTTAGCAAGTTCAGGAGATTTGTAGGAAAGCCAAATTTAGTTTTGAAGAAGACTTTGAAGAAAAGGTTTGAAGGTCAATTCGGGAATACAAGCTTGAAGCTTGTGATAGTTTGCAGCTTGAAACAGGTTGCAGAGCGAGTTCAGTTTGTACCAATATTACATTGCAGGTGGGATTGTTGGAAACAATATCATGTAAGTACAAAATCTCATGGTCAAAAGATCAAAATCGAATGTCCAAATTGATCCACTTTGTCTAGAGTCTACAACATGGGTAGCACTTTTTACTTGTTCCTCTAACATCAGATCGCATGGGCACGTTGGTTACTTCAGCATGCTCCCATATAACCGGCGAGGGTTCAAGCCCCGATTCCAGCAATAGTGCGCAAAGCTTTTTAATACAATGATTTTGCTTTATTAAACGACGATGGAGACTTTTTCCAGATCGTAGTTTTTTTGTGATATGATTTATTTGAATGATCACATGAAGTTTTATGCTTCTGATGAGCTTTTCAAGTATACTCTCTACTATATAAGGAGAGTATTGGCCTCATTATATTCATCCTTCACCTCGTTTTCAACACAAGCCTTTTGCTTGGACTTCAATAGAGGTGGTGTTTCTTCTAGCACATGGGGCAGCCATGGTGCTAACTTGAAGCATGTTGAGGAGCAGCTATGGAGTTCTTCTTGGAGATTCTTCTTGGAGAAGATGAAGGGTGTTCTCACACTCCAGCTCATGGAGACGAGGTTATCTCTTGTTCATGGAAAGAAGACTTGGTCATTAGCAGCTTGATGGTGTGGATCGGCCATCCACATGGTGTAGTTGAAGATTCTCTTCTACATGAAGATTTCGGGCTACTTCAAAGACATTGGATGGTGTTTAACATAAGATTTACATCTTATGTTAAGTATTCAAGTACATATTCTCTTTATGCACACAGGTACTACTTGGAGTTTATGGAGGTAGTAACATCCATATCAGGAGGAGTCCTATTCGGCATAGGTACAAGAGAATCAGTACGTATATGCTTTATGCATATTTTGATGAGGTGTTTGAGAAGGTGTGTTCACATGAGTTTAAGGATTTCTGGCAGCAAACTTGTTAGCATTCTTTTCTACTTTTTAAGTATGTGATCTTTTCACACACGTATCTGAGTTAGGGTCTTCCATAGCCTAAGGTTAGATGAGGGTTTGTTGATTATCAGTTTCACACTGATCCTTCCTCTTTCAGTCACTCATGTTCACTCTTCTATAACCTATAAAGTCACACATATCATGTATATTCAGATTTATGCCCATACATCTGAATATGTTTGTTACATTTGTGCATTCAATCTTCCATATATTTCTCATCACATGGAGTGGTTGAGAGCTTTTTTCCCACATTGTACATTGAACATTGGTATATATGATACTATGAGTAAGTGATTGCTTACGTAACACTTTAATCATGTTGTCTAGTCTCTCTCTATCTTTTTCTCATCATTTGTATGATTAAAAGTGATATCTTCATGTTTTGTCAATTGGAAGTTTGGTAGATTCTATATTGTACATACTGGACCTATGGAACCATGGACCTATGATATGAGCTAAGGACCTACGTCATTTCCAACAGATTGATAGATAGAGAGAGAGAAGGGAAAGACATGAGGAGATAAGATGATGCATAGAGGCAAAAGATACACATCGATGCATAGAGCGACTCGAGAGAGAGAATATCAACAGTAAAGGTGAATTGTAGAACATATTAGAGATGCGGAATATATATATATATATATATATATATATATATATATATATATATATATATATATATATATATATATATATATATATATATATATATATATATATATATATATATATATATATATATATATATATATATATATATATATATATATATTCCACAAATATGTGGATCCTAGTGCTTGTTTTCAGGTTTGAGAAAACTGGAGATAGCAGGTACAAAGTCAGTACATGCTATATTTGTTGTCAAGGAGTGATTGCTTGATGTGTACATATTGGATATCTAGTTTGCATATTTTCTCAAGTATTATGGTTCATATTTAGCAAGTTCAGGATTTTTCTAGGAAAGTCAAATTTAGTTTTGAAGAAGAATTTGAAGAAAAGGTTTGAAGGTCAATTCGAGAATACAAGCTTGAAGCTTGTGATAGTTTGCAGCTTGAAACAGGTTGCAGATCGAGTTCAATTTGTACCAATATGACATTGCAGGTGGGATTGTTGGAAACAATATCATGTAAGTACAAAATCTCATGGTCAAAAGATCAAAATCGAATGTCCAAATTGATCCACTTTGTCTAGAGTCTACAACATGGGTAGCACTTTTTACTTGTTCCTCTAACATCAGAGCGCGTGCGCGTGTTGGTTACTTCAGCATGCTCCCATATAACCGGCCAGGGTTCAAGCCCCGATTCCAGCAATAGTGCACGAAGCTTTTTAATACAATGCTTTTGCTTTATTAAACGAGGACAGAGACTTTTTCCAGATCGTAGTGTTTTTGTGATATGATTTATTCGAATGATCGCATGAAGTTTTATGCTTCTGATGAGCTTTTCAAGTATACTCTCTACTATATAAGGAGAGTATTGGCCTCATTATATTCATCCTTCACCTAGTTTTCAACACAAGCCTTTTGCTTGGACCTCAATAGAGGTGGTGTTTCTTCTAGCACATGAGGCAGCCATGGTGCTAACTTGAAGCATGTTGAGGAGCAGCTATGGAGTTCTTCTTGGAGATTCTTCTTGGAGAAGATGAAGGGTGTTCTTACACTCCAGCTCATGGAGAGGAGGTTATCTCTTGTTCATGGAAAGAAGACTGGGTCATTAGCAGCTTGATGGTGAGGATCGGCCATCCACATGGTGTAGTTGAAGATTCTCTTCTACATGAAGATTTCAGGCTACTTCAAAGACATTGGATGGTGTTTAACATAAGATTTACATCTTATGTTAAGTATTCAAGTACATATTCTCTTTATGCACACAGGTACTGCTTGGAGTTTATGGAGGTAGTAGCATCCATATCAGGAGGAGTCCTATTCGGCATAGGTACAAGAGAATCAGTACGTATATGTTTTATGCATATTTTGATGAGGTGTTTGAGAAGGTGTGTTCACATGAGTTTGAGGATTTCTGGCAGCAAACTTGTTAGCATTCTTTTCTACTTTTTAAGTATGTGATCTTTTCACACACGTATGTGACTTAGGGTCTTCCATAGCCTAAGGTTAGATGAGGGTTTGTTAATTATCAGTTTCACACTGATCCTTCCTCTTTCAGTCACTCATGTTCACTCTTCTATAACCTATAAAGTCACACATATCATGTATATTCAGATTTCTGCCCATACATATGAATATGTTTGTTACATTTGTGCATTCAATCTTCCATATATTTCTCATCACATAGAGTGGTTGAGAGCTTTTCTCCCACATTGTACATTGAACATTGGTATATATGATACTATGAGTAAGCGATGGCTTACGTAACACTTTAATCATGTTGTCTAGTCTCTCTCTATCATTTTCTCATCATTTGTATGATTAAAAGTGATATCTTCATGTTTTGTCAATTGGAAGTTTGGTAGATTCTATGTTGTACATACTGGACCTATGGAACCATGGACCTGTGATATGAGCTAAGGACCTACCTCATGTCCAACAGATTGATAGATAGAGAGAGAGAGAAGGGAAAGACATGAGGCGATAAGATGATGCATAGAGGCAAAAGATGCAGATCGATGCATAGAGAGACTCGAAAGAGAGAGAATATCAACAACGAAGGTGAATTGTAGAACATATTCGAGACGCAGAATATATATATATATATATATATATATATATATATATATACATATAGAAAGAGAGAGGGAGAGAGAGAGAGAGAGAGAGATCAAGAGAGAGAGAGAGGAGGGTGAGCAAGCAGTCAAAGGAGATCAGGTGCTACTGGGATTGAATGCAGAGAAAAGAAGATGAATCGATGGTGGAGGTTTGTGAAAGAGAGAGAGAGAGAGAGAGAGAGAGAGGGGGAGAGAGAGAGAGAGAGAGAGAGAGAGAGAAACGTTGGCGCACATAGGTCTGTTCAAGGGGGAGAGAGAGAGAGAGGGAGAGAGAGAAACAGAGAGAGAGAGAGAGAGAGAGAGAGAGAGAGAAAGGACCAAAGACTAGAATTGAAGTAAAGTTCCTATTGTGAAGATCGAAGAGAAGCTCCTAAGCATCTTCTCGCACTATAGCGAGAAGTCTATCTTGTATTTGGCCGATCCGCACTGTATAGGCATACTATATCACTGATCAACATTGTAGCGGGAATCATTGTATTATGGAGATTTATTGGACGATGTCATTTGTATTTTCATGGTATCCTTGAGCATTGCTGTTTTATTCCACATTGTATCTCAATCTTTCATTCGTGATGACTACGGTCCACACACGTGAGCTTTCCCTTGTCTCTTATGAGGGCACCGACCCATATTGTTCGATATGACTAGCGAGACATCCAGCGTGCAGACGCCACTCATCGAACGAGTGGGATGATGCACCCAATGATGCCTAGTCAAACCGCATGCCACTCTCCCTTCCTTAGATCTTCCTTTGCTCTCGGACAATGTCATACATTTATGCTATTATATCTATATTTATATGTTAGAATGTGTAGTTGTGTATATGTCAATATGTGTGTATGTGTGTATGTGTAAATGTATATGTATCTAAATACTCAGATTATTAATATCTAGTACCTTTATTTGATACAAAATTAGATTTAGATCAATGAGAGGGAACTCCACCACCGTCTCCTAATCTTGCAAGGACTACCTATTTACTATATTGAACTTTTAATTCTTATATCTGATAGATACATACACGATCGGTATATGTTTTTTTATTGTTATATTATAATCAGATTCTGATCAATCAGAGGGTACTCCACCAGCTCCTATCCATGCAACGATATCTTCACATGTGTCCTAGGATAGGAATTATGATGATTTTTACTATCAAGCAAAATATTATATGTTTGTGTAATTTTTGCTATGGCATGTATGAGAGACCACAATTGGAATGTATTAAACTTGCCAACTCACGGTCATCCTCTAGTACAAGCATATGATAGAAGAAGATATGTAAGATGCAATAGAGGACCACTTCATTTAAATGGAGAGGTTTTTAACTTTTCAGATAATCACTATATGATTGCTCCCTCCACTATTACTAGTGTTTGTCATGGTCTCTTGGATGTAGAGGATTTATATGTCACTCTGAACTCTGAAATTGCTCTTATGTCATTTTCTGGTCCTTTATATGGATCAGGAGATTGGCATCGGCTTACATGTTATGTTCAAAGCATGCACAGTTGTCAATGCTATTACTTCATTACATAGTAAGATACATAGTTGTAAATGCTATTACTTCATTACATTCTAGCCATGATTTATTAGTGAATTATGGATGGCATATAACTCCAAGTGCACCGTTTAGCTAGAAAGAAATGAAAACTTTCTTTTTAATTATCTTATGTTGCATTGAAAACCATTGATGATGACATTGATGATGTTTCACCACACCATTCAGAGTTGTTAGTAAGACCTCATTTATCAAGAACTTCCATGAAGAGGCTACGCAAAAGTGGTCCTATCAAATATGTAAGATTGACCATATTCAAAAGAAGATAAAGTACGAGATTTTTGCGATAATGATGAAGAGGATGGCATGGCAACTTTTATTGAGGATTGATATCCAAATTACATCGAAAGCATTGATACTTTTTAAAATGAGAAATACCTTGCAAAAGAATGTCTCATGCATATATATGAATGAAGTCCCTTGAGATGACAAAGTGCAATCTTACTTATTCTCAATCTTCAAAATTGTTTTGGATGGAGTATCCTATCTGTTTCGACACTTTTAAGTTATAATTTTTAATTTTCTATTTATTTATTTATTTATTTTCATTCATTTCACCTTTTTTGTGAACTTACAGGTTAGTATGTGAAAAGTCTTTACCAAGCAAGAATATTATTTGTACATCACATGATGAAATGAAGAAGATAATCAACAATCTTAATAGAGATTATCAGTGTATACAAGCATGTCCTAAGGATTGTCTTTTATACAGAGGTGAATATGCAGATTCTTTGACATGTCCAAAATGTCAATCTCCTTCATATAATGAGAGATTTTCCAATGGCTTCATGAATTAAACATATTTTTCAAAGCCCTAAGTTATCAAAGCTTTTGACATCGGGATTTAATCATAAAATTACTCATGGAGTAATGCGAATTCGAGCACATAGTGCAACTTTTCAATATACTGATTCTTGATGGATTGATTTTGCATAAGATCCATAAAATCTAAGTTACGAGTTGCATTAGATGGGGTTGATCCATTTTCGATGAGATCTAGTAAATGGTCAACATGGATTGTGGTAGTCATCAACTAGAATCTGACACCATAGCTTAGCATTCAAATAGAACATTTAATGATTTCACTTTTAATCTCGAGAAAAAGACAAGTTAAAGACATGAATATATATCTTGATCCTCTCATTGATGATCTCCAAGAGTTTTGGAGAGTTATTTATATCATTGATGTATGAAAAAGCATTAATCAAAGACACATTATAGTTTGTGGAATTGTGGCTTGGACTACACATAATTTTCAAGGATATTGTGTTTGTTTAGGTAATGCTATTTTTTTTCTTTAATATGTATAGAATTGTATGTGACTTAATCTAATTATAATTTTATGGTTTTCATGATGGAAGAATATCTACTAAGGGATATAAGGCTTGTCCTTATTGTGGTGATTGGTTGAGGTCAATTTATTATAAGAATCTCAATTAAAATATATATATTTGACATTAATGGTTCTTGCCTGATGATCATCCATTAAGATGCAAAAGAGAAGCGATACATTTTAATAAAAAGATTCAAATAGGTGACTATCCCAAACCAATGACTCCTATGGATAGTGAATACCTTGAAAGAGTTCATGAAGAAGCTCCATGTGCATGGACCAATGAGTCTTCTTCAGAAATAACAGATGAGCTATTATCAGGTAAGGGAGTTTCATTTCAATTTCCAGTTCAAGCCTTTGTTAACAAGTATGAACAGGAACTTCAAAATCTTTCGAAGTAAAAGACAGAGAAATAGAAGATATAGATGTAATTTTGATAGTAATGACAATACAAATATGTCTTCTTTAATGGATTGGCTATATACTCATATGCAACAAGCCAATGCAAATAATGAACACATCTCACGTGAGCAAAGGGGGTTAATGATCGATTCTCAAACAAAGGTAATTTAATTTTAATAATATTCTTTTTTTCACATATATGTATATTAGTTTTTCTTTAATAATTTGATTTTTATTGCAAGCTCGAATGTTCAAAAATATGTGGGATTTTTGATACCATATTAGAATCAAAATAATTGATTCTTTACATAAAACAGAGGATTCTAACATTACCTATATATAGCAACCTTGGTTACATGGGAACCCTTGTTGGTATCTACAAAATAACGTTTCGTATATTCAAATAGGTAAAAAAAGATTTCTTTTTTTATGATATAGTTTATTATTTGTTTAAGCTCATACTAATGAATTGTTTTTTTTTTATATTTTGATAGGTTATCTTGAAGATTGATTGGTTTAGAGCTGAGTATAACGGTAGTAGATCCACATTTAGAAGGGAGTTATCTGGGTTTTTGGAATTTGATTCTTTGAAAATAATGCGATTAACTAGAGAGCCATATATTCTTCCTAAGCTTATTGAACAGATAGGTTTTTATAAAAACCATGAATGCTCATCCGTGGTGGCAAGTCATTCATGTTCAACCTAAAGGTCGATCATTGTTTGAACACTTTATTGTTATAGAGATCAAAGAAAGTCACGTTGATGATTCATGATCACATAATGATGTATCAACGTATTTTGAAGATTGATTTGTTTACAGTTGAGTATAATGGTAGTAGTTCAGCATTAAGAAGGGAGTTGTCTAGGTTTTTGGAATTTGATTCCTCAAAAACAATGTGATTAACTAGAGAGCTATATATTCTTCCTATGCATATTGAACAAATAGGTCTTGGTGACACGTTCGTGTTCAACGTAAAGGTCGATCATTGTTTGAACACTTTATTGCTATAGAGATCAAAGAAAGTCATGTTGATGATTCATGATCACATAACGATGTATCGACATCTGAAAGAGAAATTGAATTGTTGTACATGAAAATCATAATAATATCCTTGATGAACACGATAATAATCTACATATTGATCCTGGTGATAATGAAGAGGAATTACCAAAAAATTGATATTAGTCCATCAATAGATGATGTCATTTATGAGAACATAGATCTAACAATAGAAAAAATAATAGAAATCAATAAGGATAATGAAGATGAGACTACATTGATGTCTTACCAAAATGATGGTAATAATGAAAACACATGGGTAGATTAGATATTAGATCCTACTCTAGTTATCGATGTTTAACTTGAATCCTTTGAATGCATATCATACTACTTGTTCTCCTTTATTGAACTAGAATATAGGTGAATCCCACGATACAGATGAAAACATGTTCTTTTAACTTAGAACATGAAGCTCGAGGGTATGCCTTAATGCGAGGATGAAATGTCTCTCATGTATCCATATGTATGTGTGTATATGTGTGTTTTCATGTGTGTTATATGTATACATGTATTAATATGCATATATGTGTGTTTCATGTGTATGCATGTGTGTGCATGTGTGTGATATATGTATGCATATGTTAGTATGCACACATGTATGTAGACATGTGCATTTGTGTGATATATGTAAGTGTGTTTATAATTGTGTATGCATGTATATGTATACATGTGTGCATGTAGGCATGTATGTGTGATCTGTATGTATCTACATGTGTGTTTTATATATATGTATGTCTATATACATGATTTATATATATCTTTATATGTAATATATTGCTCGTTGAATCAAATAGATATTATATATAGAGGCATAAGGTTTAGAGAAGAGACATCTCTCTAGTATGTGGTAGGATGACTAGATGCAATGTGTATATATACTTCAACCATATGGATATCTGTGTGTGTGTGTGTGTATGTCTGGTTCATGACCCATCATGAATTCCCTTTCCTAACTTTGCTTACGTGTACCTGACTACCAAGTCAGATAAGGGTTCATCTATGTGATTTCGTTTCAAGGCTCAGGTAGATTTATTGTGTGTGTGTGTATATATATATATATATATACATATATATATATATATATATATATATATATATATATATATATATATATATATATATATATATATATATAGAGAGAGAGAGAGAGAGAGAGAGAGAGAGAGAGAGAGATAGAGAGAGAGAAAGAGAGAGAGAGAGAGATGTGTGTGTGCATACGGTTGTCAAGGGGTGTGAAAGGAGACAGGCATAGATCAAAACTGACTTGCGATAGCCTCTCTATGTGACTACACGCAAGCTATTTTGTTTCTTACTTGATGGGATAAGATGTGATTTTAGTATGGGACGAGTGATTAACTATAGTTTAAGACACTATTTAAGATTAGCTTATGAATCTATGCTCTCTAAGGTTGTGCATCTTTATACCTAGAAACAACTCGTTGATACGATTGCAAGATTAATGATTCATCAGTTATACGATCTTTGATTATCTCGTTAACTTCGTGTTGAATTTGTTTACGTTAAGTTTTTTGTTTTACAGGTGGAGGAAGTTAGAAACCTAGATAAACAATGATCGTTTTGATAAGGAGATTAAAGATTCATCAACAATACAATCTTTAACGAATTCTTCTACTTCTATTTCTTCATTAATTTCATTTTCGTTGGATTGGGTAGTAGTATTCTCAATAGGAGGAGGTGGTAAAGTTTCTAAAATAAAGGATGTATGTATGTTATGTTTATTGGTAGATTTTTTGAAGATACATGGTTTGTTAACATCAGAAATAAAGCGTAATGTAAGTTTTAATAGATAAATGAATTGTATTTGTAATAATGTTAAGATCCTAGAACCAGAATAATCCTATACAAATGCTTTGAGGAAAATCCTAATACATTTAAGGCCTAAAATTTTTAATAAATATACTTTTGAAGAAAATCCTATACGAATGCTTTGATTAAAAACCTAATACAAGATTTTAAGTTTTAAATGTGATAAAGGAAAATTAGGAGAAGCAGCATAAATGCAACTCCAAACACCTAGTCAAAAGCTCATAGGTTTTGTCAATTCATCACTTCTTGTCAATCTTCTTTAAATGTTCTACAAAAAATAAATCTAGTGAAAAAAACATGAGTATGTCTCATAAATCATAAAACACACATTGATATAACACACTCATACATCCTCATACATCCTTTATACTCACGCATAGGCTTACACATGCAAACTACATCACTCATATATAAATTCATTTACTTATGCATGTATTAATCATACATAGGCATACACACATCAACCTGCATATGTACATACATATAAATACATGCATTCATACATTATTCATGCATATAACTTACATATACATTCATACTTTCAATTATGCTAATACTTATCCATATGTTCATGCTAACATATACTAACTCATGCTAACACCCCACCTATAGTCACACAATAAGGCCGTTGTAAAATCAGAACTCATCCACCCTGGGTATTCATGCACGCCCCAACATCCTTTGGTGAACCTGATGTGAAGTGTGACATTTGTGTACTTAGGTTTGTTAGATGTGATTTGGTATTGGCTAAAAAGAAAATCCTTGCATTTCTCTTGTTTGTAGGTATGTTGATCATTTGTTGTCCTAGATCGTATTCCCTGGTTCTTGAGTGTTGTTCCTTAGGGAACTGAGTGCCTCCACAGGAAGAGGAGCATTCAGAAAGGAGGCACCTTGACACTTATGCCTCGCTATCGACATAAAAGAAGATGCTCGTTGCATGATTTACTCCTAGTTTTTTACTTAAGATTTATTTATAAACGTTTAAGCCTCTGCTACAAAAAACTTAAGGTAATAATTTTTCAAGTTATTTCAATTTAGCATGAACACGTAAAAATACATAGCTTGCATTTGCATAGCTTTGCATAAAATACATAAAAAGAAATAGGAGTTGTAAGTTTCTTTTATATATATAAACATGAAAAGAATGTGCATCTTGCATGAGAAATCACTTCATTTGCATTAGAAAAATTTATTCATTGTGAGTACTTTAGAGCATAAAGAAAAGTTTCTTGTTGTTATTATAGATATCATTTCACTTAGGAAAAATTGTTCTTAGTTCTCTACTTGGCTATTTGCTCTTAGTTTTTGTTTTCTATCATATTTACTATCTTAAAGCTCTAAAAACAAATTAAGAAAACTTTCAAAAGGATACAAAAACAAGATTTTAATTTAAATAACAGTAAATCTAGGAGTTAAAAATTAAGAGTTATACACTTTAAAAAAGTAAATCCAGAAAGTAAGACAGTTATATAAACTTTAAGAAAAAACAAGAAAATAAATTTCCTTACAAGAGAATTAATCAAAGTAGAATAAAGAAAAATCAAAGAAAACTAAAAAAGAAGATAGGTAAAAAATTCTAGGTTTTAGCAAAGTCTAAATCTCCTGGCTATCCCATATAGTGATAGTTTTAGATAATTCAGATAGATTTTAGAACCTATCATTATAGATTTGATATTTCAGTCTAGGCGACATCAAGAGCGTAAAATGGAGGAACTATTTAAAAATATGGTAACTGAAAAGCAAGGTGCACGAACAATGCAATCAATCTTGCATGAGAGAGTGTTGGTCCAGGGATTCCTTGACGATGTACTGGTATAGTACTTTGGACAACTTAATAGTATGCATGAGCATGCTAGTAAACCTTGGGCTGACTGTTGGAGCAAGTCTATGACAAGCCTAAGTATTGGCTTGAGTCCCAAAAAGTCATGAAAAAAGCTTTAAAATGAAGACTATGTAAAGTTCACTTGTGAACTACCTCTTGTAACTTTTGAAGAGTTTACTTAATGTAAAAGTGAAAGAATCTTAAGTGGCTGAGTCCACTTGATCAAGAATGGAAAGAGGAGCCACGAATTCTTGATTTGTGGTAGGTAGAGAATCAAATCAATCATTGATTGATTGGAGAGTGATTGAGGGAAGTTAGCCTCCCAAACTCAACTATAAATAGATGACAGTTTTAGTCATGGTTAGAGAGACCTATGTGAAGACCTCCAAGAGCTGAGCTTTATGCCATATCAAGGTGTAATTCCAAAGCACACATATGTATCAGTAAGTTCATTGTATTGTACAAGCAATATACTTTATTTTCATTATCATTTGGGTTCATATTTCCATGTTCTTGTGAAGTGTACTACTCACTGCCATTACTCTCAGTTTTCTCAGTCAGATTGCAGAGATGGTTTCTCTGAGCTTGGTGCATCATTTTCAGTAATTTAACTTGGTAAAGTTATCTCTATAAGTCTTCTATATGTTCACAAATTTTCATGTCATTTGGATGTTGCAAGCTTCAGCTATGTGCATTTGAAGTCAACAGGGTCTGTTCATCTTCACTTCTCTCTCACGTACCCGATTTTTTCACTCATCTTGTCAGAGCCATTTCTCAGTGGTTACTTATCCACATTCAGTGATTTAAAGCTTGTTGGATTCAGCTTACTGTCGAGTATAACCATACAAATTTTCCTAATCAATGGATTCCTACATGTTGAGTTCTGTTCATTTTTCTGCTCACTGGTCTCAAACTGTAGAAGCCCGTGAAAATCGGGATGATGTTATCACTTGTTAAAACTCATTCTTAGTGTGTGATTTATTATTTTTGATGCGATTACTCTTCAAAGTTAGCTATTTAAGTTAAATAAACTTCCCCAAGAGGACTTAAGCTAATTCCGGCTGTGCTCAGAGAATTATGTAAAACACTCGACAGGTGTATGAACCAAGAATAGCAAGTTTTCACCTTTGAGCTAACTCCAACTTATCTGTTTTGATCTATCTTTTTGAGAGTGATCTTCCAAGGTACATAGGGTGTCTAATACATCCATTGGCAAGCCAAAAGGGCCATATACTCTTGGAGTTCAATTGGCTGGTGTAGATCAAGGATTTTGCAACACCTCTTCATCTTCAAGCACATACCTATCCATCTCTTCACAGTGGTATCAGAGCAAGGTTGGACAACATGGCAGATGGATTTCCTTCATCAATTGACAAATTGGACAGAGGTAACTACTCAGCTTGGTCATTAAGGATGGAAGCTTATCTCCAAGGTAGAAGTTTATATGGTTATGTGGCTGGAGATGAAGTTATGCCAAGTTTCAGGAACAAAAGTCAACCAACACAAGAAGAGCAAGAAAGATTGAGCACATGGTTCTCCAAGGATGCACTTGCAAGGTCTTATCTCCTCAACTCTATCTCAGATTTTTTGTTGCCTCACATTAGAAGTTGTAAGACATCTCAGGAAGTGTGGGATGCACTTGAAGCTTTCTTTTCTTCAAGTACTAAAGCTAGGAAGCATCAACTATGGCTGGATTTCACAACTCTCAAGAAGGCTCCCAAACAAAATGTGACTGATTTTGTCACAAAGCTCAAGGACATAGCAGATCAATTGGGAAGCATTGGAGAGGTAATAGATGAAGAGCAAATTGTAACGCAGGTCATCAATGGCTTGAAGGTAGATGACAAGTGGGAAGCATTCACCACAGCTATGGATTTGTACATGGACATGCATGTACCTGATTTCAATACACTCATTGGAGAATTACTTACTCAAGAGGCAAAGCTTATCAAAAATGGAGAAAGCTCTAAAGGTAAACAATCTTCAGCTTTATACACTGATAAAAGCAAGTCCAAAGATAACAAAGGAAAGGCAAAGAAAGTGGATGATGAAGCAGGTACATATCAAGCTAACTATGTAGGTAGAGGAAGACATGGAAGAGGTAGAGGAAGAGGAGGTAGACAAGGCAGGGGGAGATCCCAAGACTCCAACTCATGTTCTATTTGTGGATTAACTAATCATACAACTGAAAATTGCTTTAGAAATTCCAGGAATCAAAGAGGCAGAGGATACAATAGAGGAAGTTATGGCTACTAAAGAGGAAGGTTCAACAATTATCATGGAAACTACAACTACAATCATTCAAACTATCAAGGAGGCTACAAAGGAAGGAGAGACTACAATAACTACACAAAAAACTCAAACAAAGAGGATTCATTATTGATCATGAACATGGCTATGCCACAAGGTAAATCTGATGAGCATGTTTTCTACATAGATTCAAGTTGTTCAAATCATGTGGCAGGAAATGTGGCACTCCTATCAGATTTAGAAGATCCAAGGAATAAGAATGAGGTACAAACAGGAGATGATACAAAACATCCTGTGGAGAAAATAGGCAATGTCAAAGCACCTGATGGAAATATCAACCTACTCGGTAAGTTACTCTATGTCCCTACCATTACAAAGAATTTGATAAGTGTTGGTCAGATAGTAGAGAAAGGGTTGCAAGTCAGGTTCACAAAAGCAAGAGCATTTGTTAAAGATCCAAGTCAAGGATTCAGAAAAATTGCAAAAGGTGAAAAGACAGGTAGATTGTTCACATTTGAATTACAGGACTTTAGAAACATTGCTCTCTTTAATTATGGTAGTCAGACACTCACAAAATTGGAAGTATGGCACAAAAGGTTAGCACATATTGGTGAAAGGTCATTAAAGCAAATCTGCAGGGACCAAAGTGTACTTGGACTCCCTAATTTGTCAAAACAACATATGATTTATAAGTGTAGTGCATGTCAATTTGGAAAGTCTCACAGGTTATCATTCATGAAGAAAGGTTATATGCATGGAGATCTCTTGGAGTTGGTTCATACAAATGTATGGGGACCTAGCAAGGAAGCTTCAATATCTCGATCAAGGTATTATGTCTCCTTTATTGATGATTGCAGCAGATGGACTATCCTATTTTTTATGAAACACAAAGATGAAGTTTTTTCATTTTTCAAAAGATATTTGGCTCTTGTGGAGAATCAAACAGGTAAATCACTAAAAAGGATAAGGTCAAATGGAGGGGGAGAATACTTCTCCCATGATTTTGATTCTTTTCTTTCAAGAAAGAGGAATCAAAAGAGAGGTAACTACAAGGTACACTCCTGAGCAAAATGGTGTGGCAGAAAGGAGGATCAGGACAATTGTTGAAGCTGCAAGGTCTATGTTAAATGAAAAGCATTTACCTAATTACTTATGGGCTGAGGCTGTATCTACAGCCACTTACTTGATTAATAGGTTACCTTCAAAGTCCCTTGATGGGATGACTCCATATGAGGCTTGGAATGGAAGAAGACCAAGCTTAGATCATTGTAAAATTTTTGGATGTATTGCTTTTGCTCATGTTCCTTCACAGGTTAGAGGCAACATGGATCCAAAGGCAGAAAGGTGTGTATTTATTGGATATGACAACAATCAAAAGGGCTACAGGTTATACAACCCTACCAACAAAGGATTCTTGGTAAGCAGAGATGTAGTTTTTTATGAGAACAATTCATGGTATGAAGTTTCATGCAGGAAGGTCAATTTACCATAGAATCTTGAAGAAGATTTTCCAAAGCTTGGTAGAGAACAACCAAAGATTGAAGAACAAGACACCTTAGAGGATTATGAAGAATCTCAGATGGAAAAGATCAAAGCATGGAAGTCTAAAGGTAAAGCAAAATTGCAGGAACTTGGACATGAGGCAGAATCATCACATCATAGCCTAAGAAGATCTATGAGGGAAAAGAAAAAACCAGAAAGGTATGGTTTTGACACCTCATTAGTAACTAAACATTCTATCTACATAGCACATGACATAAACCAAGAGGAGCCATCATCATTTGAAGAGGCCAAAGCAAAAACAGAATGGAGGCATGCAATGAAGGAAGAGATTGAAGCACTTGAGGAAAACAACACTTGGGATTTGGTGCCCAAGACTTCATCCATGAAGGTAATAGGCTCAAGATGGGTCTATAAACTCAAGAAGAATTCTGATGGTTCCATTAACAGGTATAGCGCAAGGCTTGTAGCTAAAGGCTTTGCACAAACTGAGGGAATTGATTATGAAGAGACTTTCTCTCCTGTGGCAAAGATGCCTACTATTAGGGTTTTGCTTAGTATTGCCTCTTCGAAGAATTGGAAGATACTTCAACTAGATGTAAAGAATGCATTCTTGAATGGTTGGATAACAGAAGAGGTATATATGGCACAACCACCTGGTTTTGAGAATCAAGTTTATCCTGATTATGTGTGTAAACTTAACAAAGCATTGTATGGTCTCAAGCAAGCTCCAAGAGCTTGGAATTTCAGGCTTGTTTCATTCTTGCAGGACAAAGGCTTTCAACCAAGCAAGACAAATCCTTCACTCTTTATCAAAAAGAGTAGTTTTGAGATCATCTACCTATGTGTATATGTAGATGATATTATATTGACAGGAAATGATGCAGATGGTATGAAGAAGATCAAAGATCAGATGAGAGAAGAGTTCAAGATAAGTGATTTGGGTTCACTACCTACTTCCTAGGTTTGGAAGTTTTCTACAAAGATCATGGTTTGTTTCTCACTCAAAGAAAGTACATTAAAGACATGTTGGCAAAATTCAAGATGCAAGATTGTAAGATTGCAGGTACTCCAATGGAGGTCAATCACAAATTGAGCTCACATAAAGGTGAACTCATAGAGGACATCACATCATATCAACGTCTAGTGGGTAGTCTCAATTATGCCACATTGACAAGAGTAGATGTATGTTATAGTGTGAGTGTGCTAAGTCAATTTATGCACACACCAAGGAAACCACATATGGATGCTGCCAAAAGGATTCTCAAGTATCTCAAAGGAACCATAGATGGAGGACTTTATTATCCTTATGTATCTGATTTAGGTTTGAAGCTATTTTCTGATGCAGATTGGGCTGGCTCCAAAGAAGATAGAAGGAGCACTTCACGTTATCTTACCTTTGCAAGTTCAAAGCTTATTTCATGGTCATCCAAGAAGCAACCCACAGTTGCTCTCTCTTCTATTGAATCTGAATATAGAGGTCTTTGCCATAGCTACTCAGGAAGCTATGTGGATGAAGACATTATTCAAAGATCTTGGATTGGAGTTTGAACCTCCAACTATTTTTTGTGACAATATGAGTTCTATTCATTTGGCTGCTAATCCTATTTTCCATGCAAGGACTAAACATATTGAAGTTGATTATCACTATGTACGAGAAAAGGTTCTAAGCAAAGAGATTCAAATATCATATGTGTCCACTCATCAACAATGTGCAGATATTCTAACCAAAGCATTGGATGGTACAAAGCTTTGCAAATTCAAGGCTATGATTGGTTTGCAGGTAATCTTGGAAGATTGAAGATCTCAAGCATACTTGGCTTGAGGGGGAGCTGTTGGAGCAAGTCTATGACAAGCCTAAGTATTGGCTTGAGTCCCACAAAGTCATGGAAAAAGCTTTAAAATGAAGACTATGTAAAGTTCACTTGTGAACTACCTCTTGTAACTTTTGAAGAGTTTACTTAATGTAAAAGTGAAAGAATCTTAAGTGGTTGAGTCCACTTGATCAAGAATAGAAAGAGGAGCCACGAATTCGTGATTTGTGGTAGGTAGAGAATCAAACCAATCATTGATTGATTGGAGAGTGATTGAGGGAAGTTAGCCTCCCAAACTCAACTATAAATAGATGGCAGTTTTAGTCGTGGTTAGAGAGACCTATGTGAAGACCTCCAAGAGCTGAGCTGTATGCCATATGAAGGTGTGATTCCAAAGCACACATATGTATCAGTAAGTTCATTGTATTGTACAAGCAATATACTTTATTTTCATTATCATTTGGGTTCATATTTCCATGTTCTTGTGAACTGTACTACTCACTGCCATTACTCTCAGTTTTCTCAGTCCGATTGTAGATATGTTTTCTCTCAGCTTGGTGCAACATTTTTAGTAATCTAACTTGGTAACGTTAGCTCTATAAGTCTAATATATTTTCACAAATTTTCATGTCATTTGGATGTTGCAATCTTCAGTTATGTTCATTTGAAGTCAACAGGGTCTGTTCATCTTCACTTCTCTCTCACGTACCTGATTTTTTCACTCATCTTGTTAGAGCCATTTCTCAGTGGTTACTTATCCAAACTCACTGATTTAAAGCTTGTTGGATTCAGATTATTGTCGAGGATAACCATAAAAATGTTCATAATCAATGGATTCCTACATATTGATTTCTATTCATTTGTCTGCTCACTCGTCTCAAACTATAGCAGCCCGTGAAAATCGAGATGATGTCATCACTTGTTAAAACTCATTCTCAGTGTGTGGTTTATTATTTTTTATGACATTACTCTTTAAAGTTATCTCTTTAAGTTAAATAAACTTCCCCAAGAGGAATTAAGCTAATTGCTGATGTGCTCAGAGAATTATGTAAAACACTGGACAGGTGTATGAACCAAGAATAGCAAGTTTTCACCTGTGAGCTAACTCCAACTTATCTGTTTTGATCTATCTTTTTGAGAGTGATCTTCCAAGGTACATAGGGTGTCTAATACATCCATTGGCAAGCTAAAAGGGCCCACCATATACTCCTGGAGTTCAATTGGCTATTGTAGATCAAGGATTTTGCAACACCTCTTCATCTTCAAGCACATACCTATCCATCTCTTCACACTGACTTCATGAAAGAACTCCATAAAATGTTCTTTCTTGATGATTTTAGTCAGAAGAGTCCGGAATGTTTTTTGAGATGGGTTACTTCCCATGAGACTAGTGAGTCTCTAGCTCACCGTCATGGTGAGTTTATGAGATGGTTTGCTCAACTTCCTAAAGAAGACAAGAATGCACTAAACCTAGATCTTATCATCCACTTTCGGAAGATCTTAAGCCCACAAGATAGATCTGAGGTAGAATAAAGAATAGAGGAGCCTTGAAAAAGGTACAATTTGACAAATGATTGGCAAACTATTAAACATGAAAAAGAAGATGTTGCTTAGATGAGGCAATATCAATCCGTACTATATGAAAAACAAATTTCTACTCAGCTTAGAGACCTACCTACAGGAGGGCATTCTAATATGCCAGCACCTGCAATTGCAACCACGACCAATGTTGGAGTTGCCCATAAGACCCCGATTGAATTTCAACTTGATATTTTGTGCAAACAAATAGAAAACATAATGAATATGCAAGCATCTCTTTCCAAAGAGGTTGGATATTTAAATAATAAATTATTTTCCATGAGCTTGCATGAACCTGGGGCTAGTAGTAGTGGATTGGGTCAAGCAAATATGGCTCCACCCATGCAGCCTATTATGCCACAATTCACTCCTCCTCAGTCAATTTATTAGCCAATTTCTCCTACTTAGTCACCTGCTCAACTAGCTTTTCAAAGAAATACTAATAAATGAGGAGCTGAGAGTAAATGATATGTGTGGTCTGATAGTGAAGACGACGACTTATGCATGTGAAGAGTTAAAACAAGCTAGGCAAAATCATCTTGTAGTTAAAATTGATAGAAAACTATGTGATTTTAGAATGCGACTTCCTTTGACCGTTGATTTGGGCAAACGAGGTATGAAGAAACTGTATGAAAACTTAACTATCTCCAATGCATTTGTCAGCAATCTCTACAGCTAGATTAGAGCCATAAGAGGAGGGGGCTCATTCATTTGAAACTCAAATTACCTATTCTATTAAGGCATTGATAAGATCCAGGGATAAAATCACATGTAAAACTCCATGGCAATCTCCTATTGACCAATCCTCTCTATATTCTCATATTGCCAATGTCAAGGAGAAACGGAGATGGGATGACAAGCAACAACGAGGTAGATGAGGGATATACAATAGTGAAAAGAAGGCTAACTAGAGAAAATGAAAAGAAAACTACCAATTATGAAAAGAAATTGTAGTTCAAGGATACTACAACCCTAACTGAGAGGAAAAGATAAATTTTATTAAATAAGGTAAGAAACCATTAGATGCGAATACTCAAGTACAAAAGAAATCAAAATACCCCAATTGAAGAAGAAGAGTAGAAAGTTATTAAAGATGTAAAGAAATCCCTAACTGAAAATAATCAAAATCAAAATAATATAAATGATCAAAAAGATGATAAAAACAACGAGAGGAAAAAGGGAAAAAGAAAGTCAGGTAGACTCCAAGAGCAATTATGATCTCGGAGCTCAAGAAGAAAAATGATGCTAGATAGATTCTAAATGACATATTATTGAAAATCCAAGTTACTATGTCCCTTGAGAAAGTGTTTTCGATTGCAAAATCCGAGTTCAAGGATAACTTTATAAGACAAATTAGAAGATGATGGTTTCCATTGCCTCAAGATGAGGACATGCAAGATGTTGCAAAGAAAACCTTAGCAATGAATGAGGCTATCACATTAAGGGATAGTGATAATGATGAGAGGAAGATATTGCAACAAGAAGTGTAAAACGAAATTTTGTGGGTCCAATCTAATGATGGAATGAGTAAGAGTGAGAGCCAATCAATACCAATTTTTGGGCGGGAAGAACTCTAGAAGTAAAATTTTGGATGGCTAATGAGAAAGATTCATGTTTAGCTGTAGCTCTCATTGATTCAAGCTCAAAGCTAAATGTAATATCAAAGAAATTCTTCAATAAATTTAGATGGCCCATTGACAAAGAACCGGGTTGGAGAATGAGAACAATTGATAATGGATCAAGGATCTTGTTAGGTGCATGTGCACATGTACCTATAATTATAGGAGGTGTTTGAGAGGAATTTCATTTCTTTAAACAAGAAAACCACTTCTATGAAGTAATTCGTGGACAACCATTTATAGGAGAAATGAGGATGGAAATGAAAGCTATGAATGATGGGTTAGCATTCATTCTAAATTTGGAATGGATTCATTGAAAGCATTGATATTCTATCCCAATCATTCAAGAAATAGGAAAAACCTACAAAGAAATCCCATTGACTCTTACAAACATGTGTGGGAGGATTCACCAGCGGTAAGAGAATTTAGGGCCTACTATAATCAAAATTTCTATTAGATTCCACTATTGGCGAGACAATAGTAGACAATGGATTGATGTCACATTAGATGTTGTATATAGCTTTCAAAACTTTTTAGTTTGCACCCCTAGTGCTAGTTTACACTTCATTAAAAAAGGAAAATTTACAAATAAATTTAGAAAAAGAAATGGAAAATATTTCTAAAACTTAGGATTAATGTCACCTAATGAAAATATTGAATGTATGATTGAGCTTTCAAAAAGTTCTACATTGATGGAAGAACTTGAGGATGCCCTTTAAGAAACACTTGACTCAAAACTTATCATTCTTGACTCTATTAAGGAATATCAGTTGATTGCTAATTTCTTAGTACAATATGTTTCTTAGTCGAGTATGATGTCAAGATTTATACTAAATATAAAACAATAGAAAACAAAATTAAACCCATAGCTCACCCAATGCCTAAAGAGAGCTATGACATAATTAGACGAGTTTCTGAGGATCCTATTATTAGAGATCGATCTAAGATAGGACATACATTTACTAAGGAGACTATGGAGAAGATTTTCTTTCAAAAATTGAAAATGATCAATTTAGAAAGATATTCATGCATCATCGGAAGGCACTTTTCTTATTTCCAGATGAAATAGGATGCATTGATCCAAAGCCATCAGAAGTAGAGATATAACCATGATGAAAACTCCTTTGCGTCTAGTTCGTATGTGTACTCTACCACAAGGAGCAACAACTTTTGTGGCACACATGATGAATGCTATGAACCTAGTCTTACATGACTTCATTCTCAAAGTGTATATGTCTTTTATCGATGATATTCCGATAAAAGGGTGTGTGGAAAGGGAAAAAGATATGACTTTAGATTCATCCAGATGTAGGAAGTTTGTCTCTTACCACATTTCTGACTATGAAAGAATCTTTCAGAGATTTGAGGAGGTTGGAATGACTTTATCTTTTGAGAAATCCTTTTTTGGTGTGGATGAAGTTTTGACTGTTGTACATGTATGTGGACACTATGGCCATAGGCCATACCAATAGGAAGTTGATGCCATTAATAGGATTTTCAAGGTGTGTCGCTATGTTAGTGAAGTGAGGAGATTCTGAGGAGCTTGTGCCTTCTATGTAATATCCCTCACTTTGTTCATGTTGTGAACCCATTGTATGATCTGCTACAAAAGAAAAAAAAAATTCTCTTGGATAGATGAGCATAGTAAAACTATGAAAAGTCTGAAGCAATTGCTCATCAATGCTCCAATCTTGAAAAGGATTGATTATTCAAAAACTAAACTAGCTATCCTAACCATTGATACTATTCCTATCGGTATAGGATAGTTCATTGTTAGGATGATGAGAAGGGGTAAATATATGCATTTTTATTTGGTGCAAATGCAAAAAAAATATCCTTACTTTAAGAGAGAGCTACGGGGATTAGTCATTGTGTTAAGAAACGATAAACAATATATTATTGCAGCTAATGTGATCATTGAAATTTATTATCTTGCATTAATTGGAATGATTTCTAACTGTTCATCTCTTGACATTGTGATGTTAAGGTGGATTGCATTTATCAAATTTATTAATTGAGCCTTTCTTCATATTGCTGGGAAAAACAACACTTTTGCTGATATGCTCTTGCAAGCAAAATTTGATGATGGTGAAGAAGCAACGGATCAAAAAATAAACTTGATTAGTTATGATCAATCTACCTTTAAGTATGAGTGATTTAGAGATGAGGAATATGAGGGAGAATGGAAAGATTTCGATTATTATCAGAGTACCTTTTAGTTTATCCCAAGCTAGTCGGCAAATCAAGTCTGGAATATCAGAAAGAAGTCTTTTAACTTCTTTCTAAAAGACGAATATCTTTGGTGACATGCTAGCGGGAAGGTGAAGAACCCACAAAGAGTATTAGGATTAAAAAGTTTGCAAGTGAAAGTTATGAGAGATATGCATGAAAGCCTATGGGCTGGTCATAAGGGTTTTATTGCAAGGTATGAAAAAATTTAGGAAAGTTATTGGTTGCCCAAGATGTATGTAAATGTGAAAGATTTTTTGAGAACATGTATCATATGTTAGTTAAATTCCTTGATCAAACATAGAGACCCCTTACACTTGACTTACCCACCTTGTATTCATTACAAGTGGGTAGTCGACCTTGTGCCTATGCCTAAAAGCAGGAGTGGCATGAGATATATAGTACATGCACATGAAGACCTGAAAAATCACCTAGAAAGTTGATCACTTCGTTCTAACACTACTTATAATGTCTGCCTATTCCTTTTGGAAGAAGTGATATTCAAATTTGGATATGTCAAGAAAATAGTAGCAGATTGAGGTGAGCTAGTTGCTAGGGAGGTGAGAGAATTTTTTGATCACCATGGGATTTTCTTGTCTCTCACAACAACCTATAACCCAAACAGAAATGGAAAGATTGAGCGAGGTCATGCTTTTTTGATCACCATGGGATTTTCTTGTCTCTCACAACAACCTATAACCCAAAAAAAAATGGAAAGATTGAGCAAGGTCATGCTTCCATAGTGAAGGCTTTGAAAGCATGCAATGGAGATATCCAGCAATGGCTAAGATATCTACCATTTGCTTTATGGGCCAACAAGATTACATACACGAGAACAACTAGATTTATGCCGATTGGACTAATGTATTGTCAAAAGATCATTTTTCTTATTCACACTGAGATAGTAAATTGGATGAGCTTAGATTAGGAAGATAGTTTGTCACGAGAAGATTTATTAAATTTAGGAATTAAACAATTAGAACAAGGGAATGAAAATATGAAAGAAGCCATTAAAAAATTAAAAGAAATAAGGTTTATTTTGATAAGAGGCATCAACTTAGGCCATGATAAATAGAGTATGGGGATTGGTTTTTATGATAGTATCTTCGAAACCCAATACGATGCACAATGAAAATTAACTAAATAATGATTTGGTCCTTACGTTGTTGTTTCTCTTTTTTCTACAGGTACTTATACTTTAGGAGAGTTAGATGGCACTCCCTTGAGAAATAGGATTGCAGGAAAAGGAATTAAACTATTCAAACAAAGGACAAGTAGTGACTACGAGATAGATGAAGAATTCTTGGACGAGGATGAAATAGATGAAGAATGAAAATCAAAATAATCATGTGAAACATTTCCAACTTAAATTCCATTTTATTTTGTGAATATATGCATTGCATTTTTCATGTAAATATATTAAGATTTGTACAAATTTAAGAAAATTAAGTAGGCTCAAGATAGCAAAGATCTATTATCTTTTTGTGTGAAACATGAAAGACTAGAAATGATATGAATAGATTCCATTATCAAACTAGACACATTCGAGAATGAAAGGGGTGTGATAGTATGCTTAAAATAAGTACATATATATGCTATTAGTTTGAACACTTAGTAAGTGGGATTCTTTGAATCCTACTATTTATTTCATACAAGTTATTACCTCTAGAGGGATTATCAATTAAGAAAACCTTCATGCTTAAGCCAGTGATATATGTTTGTGCATGTGTTGTTAGCGCTTTGCAATGGGCTATTAGGGAGGTGGAATAACCTTGATCGGGTGATCAAGTCCATGAGCTAATACTAGTTTCATCATAGGCCTAACCTTTATGTTGTCATGCACCTATATGGGTTGGTAGGAGGTTGGATTCACTCTAGCTAGGTGGTTAGAGCAATAGCCTAATGTCGATTTTGTATATGGCTGATAGTGTGTGTGTTACACTATGTTGGGTCATCAGATAGGTGGAATAGACTTGATCTAGCAATCAAGTCCATGAGTCCCACCTGATTTTGGCATAGGCCAACTTGTCAAAATAAGAATAAAAGGAAAAAGAGCTCAACTGATATGAAGAAAAAAGGAAAATAAAAATAAAATAAAAAGTAAAAAAAATGAATAAGGTGTGATGGAGAGTCCGATGGTATGAAAAAAATGGAGGAAAAAAAATACAATCTATAAACTGAGTTAGTGGAGCTTAGTATATGCTAGTGGTTAAGATAAGTTGCCAAAACTAAACACGTTAAATAAACGAAAGATCTATGAAGCCAATAATTTACTCATATGATTACTTGTCTCATTGCGAAAACAAGAACATGATAAGATGTATCTAAGCCTTGCATCTACTTATTTCTCTAAATTTTTTAAATTTTCATAAATTTTCATGAAACACATATATATTTATTTCAAATTTTTAAAAGTAATTAACATCTATCCATGTGAATTTGATACTTGTGTATGTTTCTTTGACTTGATCTGTAGGTTGGCCCATCAAGATGATGTGTAGGATTGGTTGGGATGGATGTCGAAAGGATTTCATCACTCCAACCAGCATAAAGAAAAATAAAAAATTTTCTTCAAATTGGTTATCTCTCAACTCTCAAACATATATATGTCCTGATCGGAATAGGAGGAGATCATTAAACCTTCATTGGAATCATTCTGTGTGTCCTTCTATATGTTCTTGTGAGTCCAAAAAATGGGCAACCCTACTGTAAAGTGTAAAAATTATTACGTACTTACTTGTGGGTTCTTGGGATGGTCAGGGGTCTGATTATTCAAAGGCCCTTTATATATTTTCCTAATTCACTGCTTAACTTCCGACAATCAACTTCATTGATTAACTCCGAACGATTATAGAAGATTCAATTAAACTTTTGGCGCATAGTAGTTCTTAACAATCACCGTAATTTTATACGCAGAACTTTCACTCTTCCTTTATTATTACTATTATACTTCATAGTTCACTTCAACACAGTAAAAATGTTAACACAGTACCCAGTTCACTTCAATTCCGAATACAGACTCTTACAAACAACTCTACGATTAACGTAACTTCAGAACAGAATCAACTCCACATCATTGCCTAGACCAAAGAGGCCGGCGACGCATCTGTCATCTCTTCCGCACATACTCTATTGATTAGGAAAAAAGCGGTACAACATTTGCACGACACCTTTTCAGTGGGCGACTTTACAATTACAATTATTCTTGTAAATAATATTCGGGCGGCCTGACACTCACATGCATGGTGGAATCGAACCTAATTAGGGAATATTACAAGATTAGGAATCATCAATGATTCCTTGGATATACATGGATCTTTCTAATTTAAAGGTTCATGTTATTTTTTGCATGAGGGAGTCTAACATTTCTTTCAAAATTTGCGGTTCAACCAGATGTGCATCAGTCTCCATAGAGCTGGAAGCAATTACTTGGGAAAGTAAGGCGTTGGCTTGACTCTGCAAAAAAGGTTGAATGACATGGTGAGGGAGGAGCGCTAGGTGGCAAAGGCACCTTTGAGGGGGAAAGAGGGAGAGCTCGGTTTGGGGGGGAAGATAGTAGGGCAAGAGTGGTTACTGCAAGAGGTGAAAGATCAGGTTGGATAGTGACCTCCTCAGGGTGCACTTTCTTCATGACTTGTTGAACTTCTGTGATCGTGTCGATCGTTGGCTCTTGTGGATGACGCTATGGCTGCACGTTCATATCATCAGGATGGACATCTTCCATGATAGTGTCAAGAGAAACTTGGTCTTTAGGGGATGGTGGAGCAGAACTAATCTAAGCAAAAGAGATGATATCGTGCAACTGAACGGTTGAGGATGGCTGTGCTTTACTGTGGGAGGGGCTCAATTTGCGGTGCTTCCCCTTAAAGAACTACAAGAGATCATCATTTTCATCGACTTCCATCACTTGTACGGACTCCTCATGGAAGAGAAGTGTATTTAGGGGAGGAGGTTGCGCAGCTTGAATTGTCGGGAGGAGGACTGTCAACAGATGTAGCAATCGTGTCCAAGGGATATCGCCCTTTGCCAACTGTCGAGAAACTACCTGGCATTCTTGATGAATACACCCAAAAAAATGAAGAAAAATTAACTACTTCACGTGTTGCAGCATCGATCATGGAATAGAAGGGTCGGGAGATGCCGTACATGCATTTTTGGAGGTTAAGTGCAACTACATGAAACTATAGTGCAGAGCGCTCCAGTTCAAGGCGACAAAGAATGGAAAATTCATTTGAAAAATGATGCGGAAAGAGCTCTTTCATGGTTGACAATGGTAAAAGAGGTCCATCTACACTACCCTCCTGAGGGAGATGGAATCCCTTAGCGACTATGTTTAGGGTGATGACGACATGCGTGTTAAGACAAGCGAGCAGCCAGCAAGTTTCGGTAGCAGGAGTAGTAGCAATGGCAGAGATGCTCTGCGCAAAAAAAGGATGACATTACAATGAATGCTAGGGTAGTTCGAGCGAATGCCAAAAGGCCACGAGTGCACAGAAACTCGCTCAACTTCGGAGCGAAGCCAGCACAGAAGGTAGCAATATTAACCAAAGCTTCCATGGCGAGCACGAGAACACGAAGACAATAGATAACGCAGAACACACAAATGCACAAAACACAATAGGGACAAAGGGGAAGGATGTGATTAAGTAAAAACACTGAATGGAAATGTGGGAAGGAACATAATCATCACGTGGTGTTGGAAATATACAGACATAATGATGACATGCATGCATTAATAGAATCTTAAACACCTCAAGTGGTAGCTATCATGGTTAGGTAATAAAATGGAAATGTTACGATGAGTCGGTCAACCGAAATGCACAGCCTGGAAAGGGACATCAAGCCAGAATAATGGTATAAACCAGGCGGAGAATAAAATACCGATAAATCATCAAGATGAAGAAGGCATGGGATAAAACGGATGAAGCTTCGATCCATTGATCGACTTAGGGAGAAGGGTACCAGTTAACATGGATAGCTAGAACGTAGGAGGTCCAACCTGTGATTCAATACGGTAAGGACCAAGTCACCAAAGTTTGAACTTGCCCGCTGAACGATTAGACTCAGCATTATAGAATAGAACTAATTGTCCTTTGGTAAAAACAGGAGTGTGGAGAAATCGATCATGTGTCTTAGCTTGTCGCAGTTGGACTACTTGTAGCAACAAAAAACTCTCCAAGCGTTGTTCGTCCAAGGACCGCAACACATCTAACCGGAAAGGGAAGGATTCCTTTGGTAAGAGCTTATGTTCTAGTGCCACTCTGAGGCTAGGTACCAACAACTCCATGGGTGCAATAGCCTCCAGCACATATGCCAATTTAAAAGGCATATTCCTTGTAGCTAGTTTGTATGTAGTACGGTATGCCCACAGGACTGAAGGAAGGAATTGATCCCAACGCTCCGGACATTCCAGAACTAATTTCTTGTGCATGTTAAGTAAGGTTTTATTGGTACTTTCAGCAAGACCATTGGCACGAGGGTAATATGGAGAGCTAATTTTATGAACAATCTAAAGGGTGCGGGAGAGCGCTTGTAGAAAGGAATTAACAAAATGTGTGCCTTGATCTGAAACGATCTCTCAGGGAAGACTAAACCGAGGGAACACATCAGTCATCAAACATTTAACCACCATTGACGTAGTGGTGGACTGTAAAGCCCAAGCTTCTGCCCATTGACTAGCATAATCCATACAAGTATGTATATATCAATGATTAGTAATCGTAGCCAGAGGTGTAATGGGACCAATGAAATCCAAGCCCCACTTTTGAAAAGGTTCCAGGGGAGCAACAGGCTACAGTGGAAAATGATTTCATTGTAAAGGTTGTCACAATCATTGGCAAGCATGACACGTTTTAATAGAAGTAGCAATATCACACTGCATAGTGGGCCACAATAAGCCACAGTGTAAAATTTTTCAGTAAGTAAGATCGACCAAAAAATGACCACCAAAAGGAGTAGAATGAACCATGTCAATAATCGAAGGAACTTTATGGGGTGGAATACATCGTAAGAGTTCATCATAAGGATCCATGTAATACAACTGTTTGACACAATACACTTGTTTCAATGAATCCTCACTCATACCCTTGGTTGCCTTCAGCCAATCCCAATCTTTAGCAAATCTTCCCACCTTATGTTCTAACTGTAATGGGATGGCTATGACCGCATCCAGAGTCATACCAACCACACATCCTATGATCATTACTTGTTTAAGTTGAGGGTTAATGAACCATTGGGTGATCACATCATTCCGTAGATTAGCATGCGCTGGTGGTAGTTGTCGTAGACTTTTTTTTCCCGACCTTCATCGCATATGCGATGCTAGTGTCGCTTATGCAAGGTTAATTCAGACGGTCACTAATCCCATCGCTGCTTAGCGATGAAATTAGCGACGTTGGCAAACTGCAGAGCGTCACATATGCGACGCTTTGGAATGTAAAAAAAAAAATTATTTCTCCCGGCACATTTGTGCGGGGATTTGGACGTGAGCAAGAAGAGAGAGAGAGAGAGAGAGAGAGAGATAGAGAGAGAGAGAGCGAGAGAGAGAGAGAGACGCATCTACCAATAGCAAGGTATGCGCACACACACATATACATATGTACACACACACATATACACATATAGACACACACACACATACACATAGACACACACACATACACATGCATACACACATAGACACACATATACACACACATACACACATACACACACATATATGCATACACACACACATAGAGAGACATACACACACATACACATACATGCATACATATGCATACATAATGCATATGCAGACACACATACATAATGCATACACACACATATGCATACATAATGCATACACAGACATACACAAACCTATGCATACATACATGCATACACATACACACATAGACACATACACACACATAGACACATACACACACATAAACACATACACACTCATAGACACGTAGCGACAAATACACATACACACACACATACACACACATATACACAAACACATACACACATAATGATGCATACACACACATACACATGAATACACATACATATGCAGACATACATGCATACACATACACACATAGACACATACACACACATAGACACATACACACATAAACACATACACACTCATAGATACACACACATACACATAGACACACACACATACACACACATATACACACACACATGCACACATAGAAACATACACACATACACATGCATACACACACATACACATGCATACACACATACAGACACATATACACACATACACACACATACACACATACACACACATATATGCATACACACACACACACATAGAGAGACATACACACATAAACACATACATGCATACATATGCACACATAATGCATATGCATATGCATACAATGTACATACATACTTACATGCATACATAATGCAGATGCATAGATACATACAAACACAGACACATACACACATAGACACATACATACACATAAACACATACATACTCATAGATACACACACATACACATAGACACACACACACATACACACACATATACACACACATACACACATACACATGCATACACACATATAGACACATGTACACACACATTCACACACATATATGCATACACACACATAGAGAGACATACACACACATACACATACATGCATACATATTGCATATGCATATGCATACATACATACTTACATGCATACATAATGCACATGCTTACATACACATACATAATGCATACACACACATATGCATACATAATGCATACACACACATACATACATATGCATACATAATGCATACACATATGCATACATACATACTTATATGCATACATATGCACATGCTTACATAGACATACATAATGCATACACACACATATGCATACATAATGCATACACACACATACACACATATGCATACATACATGCACACATACACACATAGACACATACACACACATAGACACATACACACACACAAACACATACACACTCATAGACGCATAGCGACACATACACATAGACACATACACATACACACACACATATACACACACACACAAACATACACACATAGACACATACACACATAATGATGCATACACACACATACATATGCATACACACACATACATATTCATACACACACATATGCATACATACATGCATACACATACACACACAGAGATACATACATACACATAAACACGTACACACTCATAGACACACAAACATACACATAGACACACACACACACATATACACACACACATACACACATAGACACATACACACGTAATGATGCATACACACATACACATGCATACATAGACACACATACATATGCATACACACACATATGCATACATACATGCATACACATACACACATAGACACATACACACACACACAGATACATATACATAAACACATACACACTCATAGACACACACACATACACATAGACAACACACACATATCATACACACATACACACATAGACACATACACACATAATGATGCATACACACACATACACATGCATACACACACATATGCATACACACACATATGCATACATACATGCATACACATACACACATAGACACATACACACACATAGATACATACATACACATAAACACATACACACTCATACACACACACACATACACATAGACACACACACATACACATAGAAATAGACACACACACATACACATAGACACACACACATACACATAGAAATAGACACACACACATACACATAGACACACACACACATATTCATACATAATGCATACACACACATACACATGCATACACACATACAAACACATATACACACACACATACACACACATACACACATACACACATATATGCATACATTCACACATATATGCATACACACACATAGAGAGACATACTCACACATACACATACATCCATATATATACATACATAATGCATATGCATATGCATACATACATACATACATACATGCATACATACACACACACATACACACATACATACACACACACATATACACACACATACACATGCATACACACATACACACACACATACACACACATACACGCACATACATACACACACACATGCATACATACACATACTTAATGCAGACACACTTACATATGTACACGTATATATATTGATTTCTAACCATTTTGTTTTATATGTTAGGTATTATGGATCCCTGTAGAGAGAGAAAGGCGAAACTCACTCTCATAAAAAGTCTTATGAGAGCAAGAGTTCCGTCTGATATTCTAGGGGCCATAATGCATGATTACTCATAGATGTCTGATGAGGAGCTAGATTATACGATCCAGATGCTTACCCAGCAATCAGACGAGGGCTCTTCTACGGCTCCACATGCAGGAAGAGAGCTATCTGCTCATAGGTATGTTTTTTTTTCATAAACTTTTTTAATGATATTATAACACATATTTTTATTTATTTCTATCTATCTATTTTCAGGCACCTATACCACCTCCAAATCGTGATAGCAGAGCAGAGTTGCCTATGAGGACATGCATAGGCACCTTAGGACTAGAGTGTGACATGGAGCCAGAGGGGAACATTGTGTACATAGGGAATGGATTGGAGTTCAAGAGAAGAATGGGGGCACTATGTGACTCTTACCTGCACTTTGTCCACTTACTGTGGAAGTAAGTAAAAGTTTTACATATAAATTGAAATAAATATCTTATGTTTTATTTACATTATGTTTTTTATTTTTGTAGTGAGCATGATGAGAGGGATAAAAACTACGTACTTAGTTCACTTGAGACAGATTTTGGGACAGGATGGTCGCTTAAGTGGTGTCTAAAAGAGATGCGGACACTTATGGCTCATCGTTGCGATAATGCACGGTATGCACTGCTTTTATGTATATATATGTGGATATGAGTATGTGTGTTTATGCATGTATGTATGTATATGAGAGAGAGAGAGAGTGAGACTAGAGGTATAAATACACGCATACACACACATATACATCATACATGCACATTTACACACATATACATATACATGCACATTTATACATATACACACATACATGCACATTTTTACACACACACACACATGCAATGTTACACACATATAACGAATACACATAGACACATGCACATACTCACATACATGTACACATACTCACATACACATACACATGCATATCAATATGTTTCAAAAAGTTATGCGAGTCATGGGTCTTTAACCCAGATAAGGTCTTATCATCCATAGTAAACATGTTTTGAAACGATGCTCCATATCCTGTAGGAGTCTTAATCAATTTAATTGTATTGTTGATAGTTTGTATCTCTTTTGTTGTAAGTACCCAAGGAGGAGATGCATAAGTCGTTTCTTGTCGATGTCTATCAAAAACTGGCCATAACTTTGGTTTGGATTTTTTATCTTTTAAATCATTCCTTGATGATGTGGTATCTTTTAGTCCAAGAAGATGATGCCATAGTGAATACCCAATATTTTTTAATATATGCATAGGATCAAGAAGATGACATAGTTTTAACTCTTTCCAATACTCCAAAGAATACCATATTGATATGTTCTCTGCGAGTGCCAATTTTCCTTTACCTTTGTTCACATAATCATTATCTGAATCATCACTGAAGATTTCTGCTTTTGGATCTATCAGAGGTCCATCTGTCCATTTTTTATACCAATCCATAGGCCTCATAGGTTTTGGATATTGACCTGTTTCAAGCTTTCCATTAAAATGTATCGCTTCTCTTTTAGATCTTAATGGATGATCATCATGCAAGAATCGTCGATGTCGAAGATAAATTTTTTTATTGAGATTCTTCTATAGATTGATCTCAACCAATCACCACAATATGGAAAAGCTTTATAACCCTTAGTAGATATTCCTACATCATGGAAAATGATAAAAATATAATAAGATTAAATAATATTTATTTACATGCATATTGAATAAAAAAATTACATCAATACCTGAACAAACACCATATCCAGGAAAATTGTGAATAGTCCAAGCCACAATACCACGAACCGTAATATGTCTTTCATTTATGCTTTTGCGATACATCAATGACATTAATACCTCTCCATAACTCTTGAAGATCGTCAATGAGAGGAGCAAGATATACATTCTTATCTTTAACTTGTCTTTTGCCTGGGATTAAAAGTGAAAGCATTAAATGTTCCTTTTTAATGCTAAGATATGGCGGAAGATTGTAGTTTATGACTACCACTGGCCATGTTGATCATTTAGTGGATTTCATGGAGAATGGATTAACCCCATCTAATGCAATTCCTAACTTTATATTCTGTGGATTTTGTGCAAATTCAGGCCATGTAGAATCAATATGCTGAAAAGCAATACTATTATGAGGAATTCTGATTATTCGATGAGTACTTTTGTGATCATGTCCCCAAGTCAAAAGCTTTGATAATTCGGGGCTTTGAAACATATGTCTAATCCGTGGAGCCATTATTTTATTTATTTATGTTTGTTATATGTAATACATGAGTATTATGGAGAGACAAATATGGATGAGGTGGAGAGACAGACATAGGAGGGACGATCTCGATCGTCACAGGGTGATCATGACGATGAGGATGAGGAAGATCAGAATGATCATGATATTGCCGATGATGATGATGATCATGATGATTATGATTAGGATTTTAGTTGATTATGACATTGCATTATATGTATTTACATTGATATATATATATATATATATATATATATATATATATATATATATATATATATATATATATATATATATATATATATATATATATATATATATATATATATAATCTATATATTTTTCATTTCAGTTATGTTTTGAATTGTGTGTATGGTATTAAGTAATGAAGAGTTTTTTTCTATTGATTGTTATTATTGTTTATATTAAGCATGTGTTTTAATACTTTAATTATGTATGTGTGTGTATATGTATGTATGTGCATGTGTATGTGTGTGTATATGTATGTATGTGCATGTGCATGTATAAGTGTATATGTGTGTATGAGTATGTGCATATGCATGTGTATGTATGTATGTGTATATGTATATGCATGTATATGTATAACTCTATGTGTATATGTGTGTATGTGCATGTATATGTGTATATGTAGGTATGTGCATGTGTGTGCATGTGTATATGTGTTTTAATACTTTAATTATATAATTCATTCATATGTGTGTACTTAAGTGTATATGTATGTGTGTGTATATGTATGTATGTGCATGTATATGTGTGTGTATATGTATGTATGTGCATGTGCATGTATAAGTGTATATGTGTGTATGAGTATGTGCATACACATGTGTATGTGTGTGTATATGTATATGCATGTATATGTATAACTCTATGTGTATGTGTGTGTATGTGCATGTATATGTGTATATGTAGGTATGTGCATGTGTGTGCGCATGTGTATATGTGTTTTAATACTTTAATTATATAATTCATTCATATGTGTGTACCTAAGTGTATATATATGTGTGTGTATATGTATGTATGTGCATGTGTATGTGTGTGTATATGTATGTATGTGCATGTGCATGTATAAGTGTATATGTGTGTATCAATATGTGCATGTTCTTGTGTATGTGTGTGTATATGTATATGCATGTATATGTATAACTCTATGTGTATGTGTGTGTATGTGCATGTATATGTGTATATGTAGGTATATGCATGTGTGTGTGCATGTGTATATGTGTTTTAATACTTTAATTATATAATTCATTCATATGTGTGTACCTAAGAGTATATGTATGTGTGTGTATATGTATGTATGTGCATGTGTATGTGTGTGTATATGGGTACGCTCCTAACTGCAAGAGTATCTTGGTGCTCACTTTGATGTCCCAAGATTTTCTTTTTAGGTGGCAGCTAACAAATCCCTATTTTGTCCTATAGTGACGTTAGACTAAAACAAAAAGTTTTAATTGGGGACCATATTTTGACTTCTACATATGCTGGCACTTCACATGCCTTCAACTTTTTCCTTTAATTCTTCACTTTTCAACCTTAAGGAAATTAGAGAAATACCCCTGCAAACTGCACCCAACTTTCTTCAATTTACCCTTTGTGAACAATTAATTATGCACTAAACGTGCACTTTGACCCTTGAACTTCGACACTTTGAATTTGCCTATGCTGACTTTGACCATTATGAATCTTAGGGGCTCAACAGATGCCCACCACGTAATGCGCTCTCTGTCCCGTAGAGACCACAAAGCAATTTGAACGTAAAGAAACAACAAAAGAATGAGCCTATAGGAGATAGAAAAAAGGACGAAGTTGTTGCATTATTTTATTACTGAGAGAAAATGACATTATTGGTGCATGTGAATTGATGCAGAATCAACACCATATGAAGATAAAAGAAATATGGAAAGATGTGGGAATGTGGTTGATCAAAGTAAAAGGAAGATTCATGTATTTATTGAAAAGAAGAGACATATTTAGCATGCAAAAAAATATGTTGGAGATCAAGATGTATCCTGGTGGCATGATGTTTTCAATCATCAAGAAGAGATTATAAAGAATACAATTGTAGGTCATTGGCCAATTGATGTTCCATTCACATGATTGTTTTTGTACACAAAGTTTAGTGAATGTGGTCCAATAATGTACTACGAATGCATTTCAAAGTTTTATCAATCCACGATAAAGGAATATTTATGTAGCTATAGGTCGATGATAGGCAGCTCGATGCAAGGCATCGACTTTAATGTGGAAGTCGATGATTGGAATCGAGACTCTGTTGCAAGTTGATGTTTGGCATTGACTTTGTGCGGAAAGTCAATGCCATGCATCAACTTGCATCACCAAGGTTGATGCCACACATTGACTTGCACCTTAAAGTCGATGCTTGACATAGATCCGCAGCTAAAAGTCCACATTCAGAGAGATAGAACTAAATTTCTGCACATTTCAGGGACACGGAGGGAAGAGTGGACAAGAGTTTCAAGAAGCTTAGGGTGACTATGAGCATAGGAGAACAAACTCGTGAGAGAAGAATGGGCCCATGAAAGGAAAAAAAAGCATGGCTTCATTATCCTCTGAGAGGGCAAGCAACCCAATTCCCATTTGATATGGGGGGCATAGGAGCATAAAACCTATTGATGAAGATCCAATGAGGAAGGAGAGGTCAAAGGAAATTGAGGTTAGGAGGAAAGATAGACCACTATAGGACATGATAGCTCTGGAGTGGTGTCTTTAGTACATTGAAGGGAAAAATGCTACTCTTTTCATGTTTACAGGAGCCTATGGGAGGGGAAAGCTCATGACAACAGAGGCTTTTCAGTATGGCTTGGTGTTGAAAGTAGATTATGAGGATGAAGATTTAGCAACCTTCTATTCCTAGTGGAGACATCTGAAAGCTTAAGGAATGCAATCTGCAAAATAGAGCTCGTGTGCCCAAAGTGTTGTGTGCTAGAGAAGCTTGTAGATATTTGCAGGGAATCTGAGAATTTTATCGGAGATTTAATTACTTGGATCCAAGGGGACATATTGCCAATGCAGCAAAAGATGACAAACCCAATAAAGGCAAAGGGTAAGTAGTGTGTACAGAAGAAACCACTAAAAAGGTTGAAGAAAACCGCAGATGAAGCATCCTCCAAGACAAGTTATGACTCAAAGGATGTTATCCTTGCACCTGGTGAAGAACTTGCATCATGGATCTTGGGTACTCAATAGAACATTATGGGGAATGATATTGCCAAGACAAAACTTGTTAGAAAAGGGAAGCTATTCCACCTTCCCATTAATATTCACTAGAACATATCAAGGGCATACCAATGGTCATGTGTCGGCATCCATATCACCATTGAAAACCTTTGGAAAACTAATTAGGCAATATACGTGTCGGTAGACATGCACCAGCATGAGCATCGGTAAATTACTAGAAACTATAGACATCTATACCAATGCTTATACTGACGCTCATAGCAATGCATTGTTTTAACGAGGCTTGAGATCAAAGATTCAAAATTCATTGCATTTAAAAACTGGACCTTCTACTGTTGAGTTTGCACGTGCTAGCATCATCTCCCTATTTTTCACTCTTTCTCTATCTCTCTCTCTATATCTCTCTCTCTCTCGCTCTCTATACACACACCTCTCTATTTTTCTAGATCTGCAGTTTTGGTAAGTATATCGCACATACTTTAGCACTCTCTTTTCTTTCTTTATGTTTTTCCTTTTCTAATATCTTCTCTTTAGTTTTGCAAGAGATTTTGGCATCAAGTCTTTGGAATTTGACAAAGGACAACTTTAAGTGGATATTGGCAATGATTCAAACAATGACATTGATGTAAGTGATTGTTTTTTTTTGGATTGACATAGAGAGAGAGAGAGAGAGAGAACATCCATGTAAGTGATTGTTTTGTTTTCGATTGACAAAGACAGAGAGAGGAAATAAAGAGAGAGATCTAGAGAGAGAGAGAGAGATGAAAGTAAGAGAGAGATCCAGAGAAACATGGAGGGAGAGAGAGAGATACATATACATTCACACTCACATATGTATACACACACATGCATATGCATACATACATATACACACATATACACATACATACACACATGCATATGCAGACACACATATGTGCATACACACATGCATATGCATATGCATATGCATACACACATACACATGCATATGCATACCTACATGCATACACAAATGCATATGCATATGCATACACACATAAGTCCATACACACATACACATGCATATGCATACACACGCTGTCCGAGAGAATTTGTTACTCTTAAAATATTACAAAAATTAAAAGATTAATTGATTGATATAAGTTTGGTTATATTATGAAATTTTTGACTAATGTTTGATTTTAATTTCTGCGGGAAAAGAAGTTTGCTGAATAATATCAAGATGAGAAGTATTTATCTAAGTGTTTTCTTAATTTAATTAAGGGTATAGATAAAAAATCAAGGATTAGTTAAGGGTATGTTTATGTTTTGAAAGTAAATGCAAGGGTAGTTAAGGGTTAATTATAGGTCTTGATCATGTTTTATAGGGTTCTAGTTTAATTTCAAGGTTCATTAAAGGTTAATGAATAAATCTTGAGGGTTATGGAAGGGTAGAAGATATGTTTAAGGGTTAATTGGGGTTAATTAACATGGTTTGAAGTTAGTTGAAGGATAAACCTAAGGTTAAATGATTAATTAAGTAAGTTTTAGTATATAAATGAATTGTTAGATACGGTAAATATAACAAATGGAACCTTAGCAAAATATTTCAAATAAAAAAAAGTTAATTATGAAGTTTCACTAGGTTATGGTAATAATTTAATTTATTGATGGGTTAAATTAATTTTATTCTAAAGGTTTGGATTTATTATAAAGTACTTAAAAGAATAAAAAAACAAAGGTTGTATTTAACTCTAAAGTCTATGGTACAATAAATATTTAATTGTATGGTTGTGAGTCATTTTTGAGAAAAAGAACTAGGAGAAAATCCCACACCTATTTTTCTTGTTGGAGTGATGTGGAGTTGAAGAGAAGTTAATTTAGGTAGCATGGATCAGTTATCTATGGGAAAATGTGGGCTATGGTGGGCTACTCTCATCTATTTAAAGAGGGGAGTACGTACTCACAAGATCATGTGATTTTCAGGTACTCAAATTTTGCACATAGTTCTATGACAAGCCTCTCACAGGAGGAGAGAGAAAGCCATCTCTCTTGGTTTTGTCCTTCATTCATTGGAAAGAAAATTTTTTTTACTTTTATTTTCTGATGTTGCAGAGAATTAAGGAGGTCGACGTTTTTCACTCTTCTTTATTTTCTTCTCTTCCTCATTTCTTTTTTCTTCCCTTCTTTATTACTCATTTTTCCCTTTCTTTAATCCTTTTTAGTCCTTTTTTGTCCTTCTCTTTCTCCCTCTCACTCTCTTTCTCTGTCGGTGGTGCAGCAGAGCTATGCACGTAGCAAAGAGAGAGAGAGAGAGAGAGAGAGAGAGAGAAATGAGAGTTTATTTTTTTATTATTATTTTATTATTTGTTTTTTCTCCCTCTCCTCCCTTTCTCCTCTACGGGGGGCGCAACACAGAGAGAGAGAGAGAGAGAGAGAGAGAGAGAGAGAGAGAGAGAGAGAGAGAAGGATAGAGTTTTTAATTTTTATTTTGTTTTTTTTCTTTTCTTTTCACCTCCCCTTTGCAGTCGACAGCGGCCGCAGAAGAGAGAGAGAGAGGGAGAGAGAGAAAGAGAGAGAGAGAGAGAGAGAGAGAGAGAGAGAGAGAGAGAGAGAGAGAGAGAGAGAGAGAGAAAGAAAGACTGAGAGAATTTTATTTTTGTTTCTTTCTTTTTTTATTATTATTTCTTAGTTTATTTCTTTATATTTTAAATATTACATGATTTAGTATATATATTTTATGTATTTTATGCTATTATTTATTTGGTTTATTATATGTTTGTGTTCAAATAAATATATATATGTGTTTAAGTATGAGAATATGTATTTATGTGTGAGAATGTATGTTTTTTATGTGAAAATATATATATGTCTTAATATATGTGTTAATATTTGTATTTGTTTTAGTATAAGTATATATGTTTATGTATCTATTTATGTATCTGTGTGTGTGTTTAATTAATTAGATTGGTTACATATTAAATGAATGATTTGTTATTCTAATGTTTTGTGTGTTCATAGGTTAGCAAAAAGATGAAGCAACATAGCCTTATTCTCTTCCAAAGAACTTATTTTTCCTACCACTTCTCTTTTTCCAATCATTTATCCTATCCATTCTAAGCTTATCCATTTCTTTTCTTACCCTTAACCCAAGCTTCTTCAACCCTTAGGTTGTTAGTCACTTAGTAGTAAATGCATTAGATTTAGTATTAGTTGAACCCATGTTAGAGTTACTGCATGAACCCATGTTAGTTGTTAGTGCATAAACCCATGTATGATTTTAGTACATGTTAGTGCCTAATAAGTATGTTAGAACATATTAGACATGATAGTGTATGTTCGCATGTTATTAGATGTTAAGTAATGAATGTATACGTTAGGTAGTACATGTTAGAAGTTAGGAATGTTAATGCATGTTAGTTAAGATAGTGCATGTTAGATGATAGGATATGCATGTAAATGATAGCTATGTTTATGAATGTTAGATGTATATTAAGTGCATGCATATGTTATGTTGATGTATGAAACACCATAGGAAATGAATTAAGGTGACACTAGAACACCTCTATGGTCACCATTAACTCATTTCCACTCCAAACTTTGAGAAATGATAGCCTAAAGTGAGAACTTTGCTTCTACAGAAATTCCTACTCACCGAAATGACATACCTTCAGTATTTTGCTAATTTCTCCTAGCTCAAGTATTACTTCTCCATGAAACTTTTTTACGCTAAAACTAGAAGAGTAGAGCTTTCCAACAAGCTATCATATGCATCAAACGGACCTCTAGAACTCAAGTTATGGCCTTCACAAGATGACCTTGTATGACCTTCCAAAACTAGAATTTTTTCTTGTTTTAGTAATCCTGGTGTCAAAAAATAAAACATTCGATGCTTGGCATCGAATTTCAGTCCAAGGCGATGCCGGGCATCGACTTTGGGCTTTTTTTGGCTATTTTTCTACACCAGAAACACTCTATTTTACACACACATGAAGAAGATGACTTATATGCTATAAGTCGATGCCGGGCATCCATTTTATGCTGGAACTCGATGCCAGGCATCGAGTTGCTCCACAACCTTCATATTTTTAGAAGGTTCAACAACAGTTAACACACAGAGAATGAAAAAATGACTTATCAGCCAAGATTCGATGCCAGGCATCGAATTGCTCAGAAAACTTGAACTTTTGAATTCATCACACAGTAGGCAAGCATGGAGATGATGGAGAGAGACTCATACACTGAACTTTACTCAGTTCTTTCTCATAACTATAAAAAACTCAGAAGTTTTACAGATGCTTTCTCACTCAGAGAATCCCGACTATACACAGTCGTATAAATGAACTCCTTCTTCTACTTCTTCTCTCTATTCTCTCACACCGCGTCAGTTGATACAAACTAACTTATATAGATTTTCGTATTCTCGTGATTTAAAAAAAAAACTTCTAGAACTAAAGTGAACTAACTTTACAAATATGATACACTTGTGAATTTGTCCCTTCACATAGGCATGGTGTTTTCTTCCTAAGATTTGACCTTCAAATATATGTCCAATTAGTGAGTGTTTCTCCAACAGCTCCCCCTCAATCACTAATTGACATTCCCTGTTTCTTCATATCATCTTCTTTTCTTTTACTCCTGCCATGCTTTTGAATCTGCTGGTCTTCACACCATCCAAGCTCTTTGTCATTATGTCTGCTAACTGATCTTCAGTAGAAATGTACTCCACTTCAATCTCCTTCTCCATTACCTTTTCTGTGAGAAAATGATACTGTATCTCTATGTGCTTTGTCCTTGCATGAAATACTGGATTTGCTGCAAGATAAAGTGAACTCATATTATCTCCATGTATTGTAGGTGTACCTTGATCAATGCCTAAGCTCTTGAACAATTTCTGCATCCATATGACTTCCTTAGCTGCTTCCACAAGTCCTTTGTACTCTGCTTCAGTTGATGATAATGCTACTGTATGTTGTTTCTTTGAACACCAACTTACAAGCTTATCACCAGTATATATCATGTAACCATGAGTTGATCTTCTGTCATCTTGATTACCTGCCCAATCTGAATCACTATAGGCTCTCAACTTCAAATCTGATTTAAAAGGATAATATAATCCTTTCTTTATAGTTCCTTTGATATATCTGAGAACTCTTTGACCTGCAATCCAATGTGGGTCCTTTGGACAATGCATGAATTGTGACAAAACTCCCACTGCATAACTAAGATCAGGTCTTGTTAGTGTAGCATAAATCAAACTACCCACAAGAGATTGATACTTCCTCATATCTTTGTAGTCTGCACCATCATATTTACTAAGCTTGTGATTAACTTCAAGTGGAGTTGAAGCTTCTCTGCAATTTTCCATATCAAACTTCTTCAACAAGTTCAAAAGATACCTTTCTTGTGACACATATATGCCATGATCTGTATAAGTAACTTCCATTCCAAGAAAGTATGATAACTTTCCTAGGTCACTGATCTTGAATTCTTTTTCAAGCAATCTCTTTACCTCCTTGATTCCTTCATCTGAAGTACCTGTAATTATAATGTCATCTACATAAATACAAATGTAGATTGTACCTTCCTCTGTTCTTCTGATAAGTAGACTTGGGTCTGCTTTTGAACTTTGATATCCAAGATCATTGAGATACTTCACCAGTCTATAGTTCCAAGCTCTTGGAGCTTGCTTCAATCCATACAATGCTCTTCTCAACCTGCAAACAAAATTTGGATACCTGGAATCTATAAACCCTTGAGGTTGTTCCATGTATACCTCATCTGATATGTATCCATTCAAGAATGCATTTTTTATATCCAATTGACTTAGAGTCCATCCTTTTGAAGCTGCAATAGCAATGATTGTCCTTATAGTTGACATCTTAGCTACGGGACTGAATGTCTCATCATAATCTATGCCATAGGTCTGGGCATAGCCTTTCACCACCAATCTAGCTTTGTATCTGGCTATACTTCCATCTGCAAGCTTCTTCACTTTATAAACCCATTTATTTCCAATTACTTTCTTACCATTTGGTTTAGGAACAAGTTCCCATGTCTTGTTCTCCTCTAGTGCATTGAATTCTTCCTTCATTGCTTCTTCCCATTGCTTCTTACATTTAGCTTTATCATAGTTCTGAGGTTCTTCATCATCTTTCACCATATATGCATAGTTCTTCGGAGTTATGTAAGAAGTATCATAAGAATACCTTTCTGGTTGTCTTCTAGTCCTGCTTGACCTTCTTGGTTCACATTCTTCATAAGTTTCTGGATACACTTCTTCATCAAATATAGGAGCTTCTTCATCCCTTCTTATTAATCCACTTGTGGATGTACTTGCTTGCATATAGTCTTCATCTCTATTTACCTGCACAATTGATTTTCCTTTCTCACATCTTCTTACCTCTTCTTCAAATTCTTCAGCTGTGTGACTTTGATCTGCATACCAACTTTTTTGTTCATCAAATGTAACATCTCTAGAAACAAGAAATTGTTTTGTTAGAGGATTCCACAACCTGTAACCCATCTGCTTTTCATCATAACCAATGAACACATATTTTTCTGCCTTTGGTTCAAGTTTATGCCTAAGTTGTGATGGCACATAAGCATATGCAATTGATCCAAACACTCTACAATGATCTAGTGTTGGTTTCTTACCCCACCAAGCTTCATATGGAGTCATTCCATTCAGAGCTGCACATGGTAATCTATTCACAAGATATGTAGCTGTATTTACAGCTTCAGCCCAAAGATAATTTGGACAATTCTTCTCCCTCAACATAGCTCTAGCAAACTCAACCAAAGTCCTGTTCCTTCTTTCTGCTACACCATTTTGTTGTGGTGTATACCTGCAAGTTATTTCTCTCTTAATACCTGCATTCCAAAGATAATCATTGAACTCTTGGGAGAAGTATTCTCCCCCTCCATCAGACCTCAGTCTTTTAAGCTTTTGACCTGTTACTCTCTCTGCATATGCATGAAAATGCTTGAAGGCTCCAAACACTTCTGATCTTTCCTTCAAAACATATAATGTTATCCATCTTGTAGCATCATCAATGAAAAGAACATAGTACCTTGAGCCACTGATAGATCCTTCTTTTGTTGGTCCCCATACATCTGTATGAATGAGCTCAAGTACTCCATCATGTTTGAATCCTTTCTTTTGAAATGGTAACCTGTGTGCTTTACCCATTTGACATGCTTCACATTTATAAACCATATGTTGACTTTGCACATTTGGTAATCCTAGTACAGACTGATTAGCAACCATAGCTTTAATTCCTCTTTCATTGAAATGACCTAATCTCTTATGCCAGAGATCAAGTTCTGTAATCACTGCTTCACCATGTGTGAGCAAAGCTTGACCAATGTTTCCTTGCACTCTTAAAGTAAAGAGTCTACCTTCTTTCTTACCAGAGACAATCTGATTATATCCATTCTCTGGATCTTCAACAAATACTCCTTCATTTGTAAACCTGACTTGAAAACCTTTTTCAACTATCTGTCCCACACTAATCAAGTTTTTAGGTATTGTGGGAACATACAAAACATTGGTTAGCAAATCTGCTCCACTCTTGCATTTCACTTTTCCAATTGAATGTACACTATGTCTTGTATTATCACCAGTTTGAACTGTGTGACTAGAAATGCCTTTTTCCAATTCTGACATCAATTCTATGTTTCTTGACAAATGATTAGAACATCCAGAATCAATGTAAAATACCTTTAGATCTTCTTTATCTAATGTGCTGATTGAGTTCATCATGAATGATGTATGACTTTCATTCTATGTGTCATTTGCATAGTTGTAGTAGGTGGTGTTGTAGGATTGATTTTGTCCCCAACTTCTTCCTCCACCTCTACCATAGCTCCTCTTTGACTTTGTCTACCTCTTTGAAAACTACTTTGATATCTTCCACCTCGGCCTCTGCTATTGTTGTTTTGATTCTGGTTTGATCCTTGTTGGTTGTGCCAACAGTCATGAGCCAAATGATTACTCAATCCACAGATCCAGCAAGCCTTCTTGTTGTTATTTTGATTACCTCTTCCTCTTCCAAAACCTCTTGCTCTTCCTCTGCCAGTGCCTTTACCTCTTGCATAATAAGCTTGAGAACTAGACTCCTCTTCATCCTTTGCTTTACCTTTATCTCCTTTCTTCTTGTTCTTCATGTACATTGCAGAACTTTGTCCTTTATCTCCATCTCCCTTCAAGTCTTGCTCATATGTGAGCATCAAACCAAGCAACTGGTTCAAATCTAGAACATAATGATTTAATGAAAGTTCTGTTGATAAGACAAAAGGTTTCCACCTTTCATCTCCTCTCAAACCTGCAAGTAGTTGAGCAATCAATCTGTGATCTTCAACATCTTCATCTATGGATCCAAGACTATCTGCTAGATCCTTCATCTTAGTGACATAATCACTAATACTTTGACTTGGCTTCTTCTTGAATGTTGTAAACTCTGACCATAGACTTGCTTTCCTTGCTTTGGTAGTACCTTGGAAATGATACTCCAATGCATTCCATATATCTTCAGATGACTCCAATCCTCTGATGTGTGGTAGCAAATGATCAGAGATTGTATTGTAGATGTATACTTTTGCACTTGCATCCTTCTTCTGCCAATGCTTTAAAGCATCAAGTTCTTCTTTCTTTGGTCGGCTTTCATCTTCAAATACTGGCTTCTCTTCTTCACCTGTTACATATACCATGAGATCCTTACTCATAAGTAAGGCTTCCATTCTCATTACCCATGCGGGGTAATTATCTCTGTCCAGTTTGTCAATGGAGACATGATCTACCATAGTTCTTTCCTTCTGCTGCAACCTGTGAGCTTAAAGGATAAAGGATAATACCTTTTGAAGTTCTTTGTGTATGAGAATACTTTTGAAGTAACCTTTTGATGCCTTGTGTCTTCAAATGCTTCACCTTTGAAACTTTAATGGAAAACTTTCCAAAACTTCTCGTACCTTTGTCGTCCTCTACTCTCGAGAATCTTTCTGCTCTGATACCACTTGTTGATGTATGAAACACCACAAGAAATGAATTAAGGTGACACTAGAACACCTCTATGGTCACCATTAACTCATTGCCACTCCAAACTTTGAGAAATGATAGCCTAAAGTGAGAACTTTGCTTCTACTGAAATTCCTATTCACTGAAATGACATACCTTCAGTATTTTGCTAATTTCTCCTAGCTCAAGTATTATTTCTCCATGCAACTTTATACGCTAAAACTAGAAGAGTAGAGCTTTCCAACAAGCTATCATATGCATCAAATGGACCTCTAGAACTCAAGTTATGGCCTTCACAAGATGACCCTGTATGACCTTCCAAAACTAGAATTTTTTCTTGTTTTAGTAATCCTGGTGTCCAAAAATGAAAAATTCGATGCCTGGCATCGAATTTCAGTCCAAGTCGATGCCGGGCATCGACTTTGGGCTTTTTTTGGCTATTTTTCTGCACCAGAAACACTCTATTTTACACACACATGAAGAAGATGACTTATATGCTAGAAGTGGATGCCGGGCATCCATTTTATGCTAGAACTCGATGCCAGGCATCGAGTTGCTCCACAAACTTCATATTTTTAGAAGGTTCAACAACAGTTAACACACAGAGAATGAAAAAATGACTTATCAGCCAAGATTCGATGCCAGGCATCGAATTGCTCAGAAAACTTGAACTTTTGAATTCATCACACAGTAGGCAAGCATGGAGATGATGGAGAGAGACTCATACACTGGACTTTACTCAGTTCTTTCTCATAACTATAAAAAACTCAGAAGTTTTACAGATGCTTTCTCACTCAGAGAATCCCGACTATACACAGTCGTATAAATGAACTCCTTCTTCTACTTCTTCTCTCTATTCTCTCACACCGCGTCAGTTGATACAAACTAACTTATATAGATTTTCGTATTCTCGTAATTTAAAAAAAAAACTTCTAGAACTAAAGACTAACTTTACAAATATGATACACTTGTGAATTTGTCCCTTCGCATAGGCATGGTGTTTTCTTCCTAAGATTTGACCTTCAAATATATGTCCAATTAGTGAGTGTTTCTCCAACATGTTATTGCATGTAAATGTATATTTAACTAATGCATGTTAGAAATTTATCCAGGTTAATTAATGTATATAATTTAGATGTTATGTGTTTATCATGTATGCATGCATGATGATAGTGTTTGCATGTATGTATGCATGTCATGCATGTTTGCTTGTTGCATGTGTGCATGTATGTTTATGCATGGTTATTAGTGCATGTATGCATGTTGTATGCATGTTCATTTAGTGCATGTGCATGAGTGTATGTGTGTAAGGGTGTAAGGTAGTGCATGCATGTTCATATATATGTATGTTATGTATACATTTTTATGCATGTATGTGTGCATGTCATGTATGTATGCATGTATATGTATGATATGCATATGTGTGTTAGTGTAATTCAATTATGCATGTGTGTGTCATGTATATATGCATGTTCATTTATGTCATAGTGTGCATGTATGCATGATCATTTATGCATGTGTATGTATGCATGAGAATTATGTTAGTGCATGTGTGTTTTGCATGTGTGTTTGTGAATGTATGACTATGAGTGGTATGCATGTCGTTTATGTTAAGTGTATGTATATGCATGTGATGCATGTAAGCTTATAAAATATGTTTAAATATGTATAAGTATATGAAAAAATGTACTTATATGGATGATTGATGTACGCTAAAGAAATTGTATGAATGAATTATTTTATTGTTATGTGTATGATTAAATAAATGAATGTACTTATATATATGTGTGTTTAAGAAAAGTTAATTATCTTATAAGTTTGTTTTAAGTTTTAAATGAGTGTTAATATTTTATAAATGCATACTAATATTTTTCATGTGATTTTCAGATGTGATTATCATATGTGATTTTGAGATGTGATTTTTAGATGTGATTTTCAGATGTGATTTTCAGATGTGATTTTCAGATGTGATTTTCTGATGTGATTTCTTGAATAATTGCAGCCCTGTTGGTGAACTGAATATTTGAAGTGAAAAGAATTACTTAGCTTAAACTATTGATTAGCTTGTATAGGTTATACTTTAAGCTTGAATAGATTATCATTTTTTGGAACATTATCTTATAGCTTTGGTAGGAATTTGATCATTAATCTAGTGTCATTTCATCTTATGTCTAAAGAGGTTTCATCAAGTAGTTCCTTTCTACCTCGATCTACATTTGAGTTATTATTTCCTAAACCAGTTGAAGAAATTGAAGAGTTAGTTAAAAATAAGATAGTAAAAAGAAACTTTGCATGATCTTAGTAGAACTTTACATTTACTTTCCATTGTTCCACTTAGCATTGAGAATAGTGAAGAACTTTTCCCACCATCCGTAGATAGAAACGTTGAAAATTCTCAAGAAGATTCAAAACCAAACTGAAAGCATTAAAGATCAAGTAGTTAGTGAAAAACTAACCTTACCATCTTATTTTGACGCTATAGAAAGATATAGAAACGCTTTTCCCTATGGACCTTAGGAAAATTTATACTTGTTTTGCATAGTCTCCCTGCATGCGCCATTAGCGAGACGGTTGAATTGATCCGCCAGTCGTCAGAAATCGCTTCCACACTTTGAACCCGACCTGAATCAACGGCACAACGGGACAAGTATAAAAATTTTTCCTTTCCTTGCATATGCATTACCTTGGTTTAGACGATGTGGTTGGGGCAGCTTGAGATGATCGTCTTGGAGAGGCAGATATTACAAACCTTGTAATTCCCTGGTTGTTGAGGGCTGAGCTTATCCTCTGAGCGCGTCCACGGGAAGAGGCAAGTAGTAAACCTCATCTCTACACCCTTACCATCAAGATTTTGAAGAAAAAGGTTTGCACTCACAGCACTTAGATTTTTTGTAGTAGGCATTTATTGCTCAACAAATGTAACTTGAAAATTTCACATGCACTCTAGCTTCTACTCCAACTGTCAGGTATATTTTCTTAACTTGCATCTCTTTGTGACTAGTTAAGTAGGATTTTAGGAGAGTTTAAGATAGTAGGAATTGCTAGATTTAAATTTCATTTCATTTCAAAGTTAGAATTTATTTTTCATTAAAATATTAGGAATTGTTAGATTCAAAAAGAATTCTTATTTAAAAGATAGTATTTATTTAAGATTGTTTGATTAGTACAACTTTAATTAAAACAATAAAAAAGAAATTTATTTGAAAAGTTAGTATCTAGATTTCATTAAATTATGAAGGATTGTTAGAATAGCATAATTTTAGTTTGAAAATTCATTAAGAATTTTCATTTGGAAAGTTAGCATTTATTTTTCAAGACTTGTTTAAAGGTTTTAAATTTAAGTAAAGCTGGAATCAAACAACTTAGTTGGTTTGGTAAGGGAACAAAAATCTAAAGTTCAAGAAGAAATTAAGGATTATATTAAGAAACTTAGGTCTAGTTCTAACATACATATCAAAATGGATGAGCTATTTAAAAATATGATGTCAGAAACCCAATGCCAAAAAGTAGTATAAGCTATGTTAAAAGAAAAAGGTAAATTTACTGGAGTTAACACAACTAATTACTTAGACACTTTTGAAGACCTAGCAAAACTACATGGTTTGCCAGTAGATAAATGGGTTACATTTTTAGTAAGACTTGCAACAGGTTCAGGAAAAATCTGAAAGCAATTACAAAAAGAGTTTTTGGGCCAGGGGAACACCAGAGATCAAAGTAAATTTAGGAGATAGGAAAAATTCTTGTACAGCTTTAGCTTTATTAGATTCAGGCTCAAAAATAAATGTAATATCAAAAGAATTATATGATAAATTTAGATGGCCTATAGATAAACAGCATGGGTGGATTATGAGAACAGCAAACAATGGATGTGGTGCACTTCTAGGAGCATGTGCCAACATTCCAATTTCAATAGGTGGAATACGTGAAACATTTCACTTTTTCATACAAGATAACTGTTCTTATGAAATTATCTTAGGACAACCCTTTATATGTGAAACTCATAAGGAAACAAAAATAATGGACGATGGATCCGCGTATGCTAGATTTAGATCAAAAGATGACTTACAATCCTTACAAGTAATGACTGTTAACCCAAACCATATTAGAAATAGAGAACAAATTAGGAAAACACCTATCAGATCACAAGAGAAAATGCACGAGAGTCATCTACCTCTTACTGATTGTGGAACATACTTTGATCAAAATTTTTACTAGACACCATTGTTGAGTGAGACAACAGTGGTAACTCGTTTGATATCTCGCATAAATGTATACATAAAATAGAAAATGTTTCTGTTTATTTTTCATCTTCAAAATTACAAATAATAAAGATATTCCTAGAAAAACAATGAAAAAATATGAAAACTATTTTAAAGATAAAGGATATATGTCTAAAAATGAAAATACTGAAAATATAATTGAAACTTCTTATTCCTCTACTTTATTTGATGAAGATGATGATGCTGATGAAAATGAAGATGATGATTTAAATATCAGGTGAAACAGTTTCGATTAAAGATTCTTTGATTTTTTGTGTATATGCATGGCATTACTACATGGATTAAAAGGATATATTCGAATTTATTTGAAAAACTCAAATAGAATTAAGATGTAGAAATATCTGAAATATTTATGATTGAAGCATAAAAACTTTTATTTATATGAACTGAATCAGAAAGTTAAATAGAAATTTTGGAATTGGAAGCTTGTAGAGAAAAAGGTAGCCTTATTTTGAATACATGTATATGCGTAAAATTTTATCCATTAGTATATGGGATTTTGTATTCTTCTATTTATTTCTTATGAGATCTGACCTCTAAATGAAATAAATAAATAAATAAAACTTCATACCCAATTAGCATATATGTATGTGTTTGTTGTTGGTGCGCTATGTTGGGCTAGTAGGCGGGTGGACCAACCTTGGTCGGGCGATCAAGGCCACGAGCTGACGCTAGTTTCATCATAGGCCCAACCTATATGTTTTCATGGGCCTGCATGGGTCGATAGGCGGGTGGAGTTACTCTGGTCGGGCGATCAAAGCCACGAGCTGACGTCGATTTCATGTAGGACTGACATAGTTTTGTCGTGCGCTATGCCGGTTTGGTAGACAAGTGGAATAAACTTGGCCGGATGGACAAGTCCAGGTGTCGCACCCAATTTCGGTATAGACCGATTTGTGAAAATTAAAGAAAAAGCTAAGTTAGGATGAAGTAAAAAAGCAAAAGAAAAATGATATGAAAAAAGCAATGAAAAGAGAGTCAGACCATAGGATATAAAAGTAGGAGGCATATAATTCTATTACCTCATGAACAAAGTTTTGGTATATGCTGTTATGCATGATAAGTTACTTATTCTAAACAAGTGACATGAACAGAAGTACTATAAAACTTATGATTTATTCTTATAAATGCTTGTTTAAATGTGGATTCAAAAATATGACAGGATATTTTATAACTTATATCTACTTTGTGTTTTCTAAATGATTTGTACTGATCTTTTTAATTGCATAAAGTTTGAATGTATGATGAAATAAAATCTAGAAAAATTTAAAACTTATTTTTAAAAGAATTTGATATGTTCCACTTGAATCTGCAGATTCGCCCATCGCGACGATGTGCAGGTTTAGTAGGGGCAGATGTCGGAGAGAGTTTGTTACTCTTAAAATATTACAAAAATTAAGAGATTAATTGATTGATATAAGTTTGGTTAAATTATGAAACGTTTGACTAATGTTTGATTTTAATTTCTGCAGGAAAAGAAGTTTGTTGAATAATATCAAGATGAGAAGTATTTATCTAAGTGTTTTCTTAATTTAATTAAGGGTATAGATGAAAAATCAAGGGTTAGTTAAGGGTATGTTTATGTTTTGAAAGTAAATGCAAGGGTAATTAAGGGTTAATTATAGGTCTTGATCATGTTTTATAGGGTTCTAGTTTAATTTCAAGGTTCATTAAAGGTTAATGAATAAATCTTGAGGGTTATGGAAGGGTAGAAAATATGTTTAAGGGTTAATTGGGGTTAATTAACATGGTTTGAAGTTAGTTGAAGGATAAACGTAAGGTTAAATGATTAATTAAGTAAGGTTTAGTCTATAAATGAATTCTTAGATAGGGTAAATATAACAAATGGAACCTTAGCAAAATATTTTAAATAAAAAAAAGTTAATTATGAAGTTTCACTAGGTTATGGTAATAATTTAATTTATTGATGGGTTAAATTAATTTTATTCTAAAGCTTTGGATTTATTATAAAGTATTTAAAAGAATAAAAAAAGAAAGGTTGTATTTAACTCTAAAGTCTATGGTCCAATAAATATTTAATTGTATGGTTGTGAGTAATTTTTGAGAAAAAGAACTAGGAGAAAATCCCACGCCTATTTTTCTTGTTGGAGTGATGTGGAGTTGAAGAGAAGTTAATTTAGGTAGCATGGATCAGTTATCTAAGGGAAAATGTGGGCTATGGTGGGCTACTCTCATCTATTTAAAGAGGGGAGTACGTCCTCACAAGCTCATGTGATTTTCAGGTACTTACTTTTTGCTCTAGACTATAGTCAAACTTTGCACATAGTTCTATGACAAGCCTCTGAGAGGAGGAGAGAGAAAGCGATCTCTCTTGCTTTTATCCTTCATTCATTAGAACGCAAATTTTTTTTACTTTTATTTTCTGATGTTGTAGAGAATTGGGGAGGTCGACGTTTTTCACTCTTCTTTATTTTCTTCTCTTCCTCATTTATGTTTTCTTCCCTTCTTTATTACTCATTTTTTCCTTTCTTTAATCCTTTTTAGTCCTTTTCTGTCCTTCTCTTTCTCCCTCTCACTCTCTTTCCCGACGGTGCAGCTGAGCTGCACGCGCAGAGAGAGAGAGAGAGAGAGAGAGAGAGAGAGTGAAATGGGAGTTTATTTTTATTTTATTATTTTATTATTTGTTTTTTCTCCCTCTCCTCCCTTTCTCCTCTGCGGGCTGTGCAGCAGAGTTGCGCGTGCAGCAGAGAGAGAAAGAGAGAGAGAGAGAGAGAGAGAGAGAGAGAGAGAGAGAGAGAGAGAGAGAGAGAGAGAGAGAGAGAGAGAGAGAGACAAAGTAGGATAGAGTTTTTATTTTGTATTTTGTTTTTTTCTTTTCTTTTCCCCTCCCCTCTACAGCTGACAGCGGCCGCAGAAGAGAGAGAGAGAGAGAGAGAGAGAGAGAGAGAGAGAGAGAGAGAGAGAGAGAGAGAGAGAGAGAGAGAGAGAGAGAGAGAGAGAGAGAGAGAGAGAGAGAGAGAGGGAGAGAGAGAAAGAGAGAGAGAGAAAGAGAGAGAGAGAGAGAGAGAGAGAGAGAGAGAGAGAAAGAGAGAGAGAGAGAAAGACTAAGAGATTTTTATTTCTGTTTCTTTCTTTTTTTATTAATATTTCTTAGTTTATTTCTTTACGTTTTAAATATTACATGATTTAGTATATATATTTTATGTGTTTTATGCTATTATTTATTTGGTTTATTATATGTTTGTGTTCTAATAAATATATATATATATGTTTTTAAGTATGAGAATACATATTTATGTGTGAGAATGTATGTCTTTTATGTGAAAATATATATATGTCTTAATACATGTGATTAATATTTGTATTTGTTTTAATATAAGTATATATGTTTATGTATTTATTTATGTATATGTGTGTGTGTGTTTAATTAATTAGATTGGTTACATATTAAATGAATGATTTGTTATTTTAATGTTCTGTGTGTCCAGAGGTTAGCAAAAAGATGAAGCAACATAGCCTTATTCTCTTCCAAAGAACTTATTTTTCCTACCACTTCACTTTTTCCAATCATTTATCCTATCCATTCTTAGCTTATCCATTTCTTTTCTTACCCTTAACCCAAGCTTCTTCAACCCTTAGGTTGTTAGTCACTTAGTAGTAAATGCATTTGATTTAGTTGAACCCATGTTAGAGTTACTGCATGAACCCATGTTAGTTGTTAGTGCATAAACCCATGTATGATTTTAGTACATGTTAGTGCCTGATAAGTATGTTAGTACATATTAGACATGATAGTGTATGTTTGCATGTTATTAGATGTTAAGTAATGAATGTATATGTTAGGTAGTACATGTTAGAAGTTAAAAATGTTAATGCATGTTAGTTAAGATAGTGCACGTTAGATGATAGGATATGCATGTAATTGATAGGTATGTTTATGATTGTTAGATGTATATTAAGTGCATGCATATGTTATTGCATGTAAATGTATATTAACTAATGCATGTTAGAAATTTATCCATGTTAAATGTCTATAATTTAGATGTTATGTGTATATCATGTATGCATGCATGATGATAGTGTTTGCATGTATATATGCATGTCATGCATGTTTGCTTGTTGCATGTGTGCATGTATGTTTATGCATGGTTATTAGTGCATGTATGCATGTTGTATGCATGTTCATTTAGTGCATGTGCATGAGTGTATGTGTGTAAGGGTGTAAGGTAGTGCATGCATGTTCATATATATATGTATATTATGTATACATGTTTATGCATGTTTGTGTGCATGTCATGTATGTATGCATGTATATGTATGATATGGATATGTGTGTTAGTGTAATTCAATTATCCATGTGTGTGTCATGTATATGTGCATGTTCATTTATGTCATAGTGTGCATGTATGCATGATATTTTACGCATGTGTATGTATGCATGAGAGTTATGTTAGTGCATGTATGTTTTGCATGTGTGTTTGTGAATGTATGATTATGAGTGGTACACATGTCCTTTATGTTAAGTATATGTATATGCATGTGATGCATGTTAGCTTATAAAATATGTTTAAATATGTATAAGTATATGAAACAATGTACTTATATGGATGATTGATGTACGCTAAAGAAATTGTATGAATGAATTATTTTATTGTTATGTGTATGATTAAATAACTTAATGTACTTATATATATATATGTGTGTTTAAGAAAAGTTAATTATCTTATAAGTTTGTTTTAAGTTTTAAATGAGTGTTAATATTTTATAAATGCATACTAGTATTTTTCATGTGATTTTCATATGTGATTTTCAGATGTGATTTTCAGATGTGATTTTCATATTTGATTTTCAGATGTGATTTTCATATGTGATTTTCATATGTGATTTTTAGATGTGATTTTCAGATGTGATTTCTTGAAGAATTGCAGCCCTGTTGGTGAACTGAAGATTTGAAGTGAAAAGAATTACTTAGCTTAAACTATTGATTAGCTTGTATAGGTTATCCTTTAAGCTTGAATAGATTATCATTTTTTGAACATTATCTTATAGCTTTGTATAGGAATTTGATCATTAATCTAGTTTCATTTCATCTTATGTCTAAAGAGGCTTCATCAAGTAGTTCCTTTCTACCTCCATCTACATTTGAGTTATTATTTCCTAAACCAGTTGAAGAAATTGAAGAGTTAGTTAAAAATAAGATAGTAAAAGAAACTTTGCATGATCGTGGTAGAACTTTACATTTACTTTCCATTGTTCCATCTAGCATTGAGAATAGTGAAGAACTTTTCCCACCATCCGTAGATAGAAACGTTGAAAATTCTGAAGAAGATTCAAACGAAATTGAAAGCATTAAAGATCAAGTAGTTAGTGAAACACTAATCTTACCATCTTATTTTGACGCTATAGAAAGATATAGAAATGCTTTGCCCTACGGACCTTAGGAAAATTTATACTTGTTCTGCATAGTCACCCTGCGTTCGGCATTAGCGAGACGGCTGAATTGATCCGCGAGTTGTCAGAAATCCCTCCCACAATGCATATGCATACACACATGCATATGCATACATACATACACACACATATACATATACATACACACATGCATATGCATACACACATATTTGCATACACACATACACATGCATATGCATAGACACATGCATATGCATACACACATGCATATGCATATGCATACACACATAAGCAAGCATATGCATACATACATGCATATGCATACATACATTCATATGCATACATACATGCATATGCATACATACATGCATATGCATACATACATGCATATGCATACATATATGCATATGCATACATACATGCATATGCATACATACATGCATATGCATACATACATGCATATCCATACATACATGCATACACACATGCATATGCATATGCATACACACATACACATGCATATGAATACACATGCATATGCATATACACATGCATATGCATATACACATGCATATGCATACACACATGCATATGCATACACACATGCATATGCATACACAAATGCATATGCATACACAAATGCATATGCATAAACACATGCATATGCATAAACACATGCATATGCATTATGCATACACACATACACATGCATATGCATACACAGACATATGCATACGCACATACACATGCATATGCATACACACATACACATGCATATGCATACATACATGCATACACACAGGCATATGCATATGCATACACACATATATGCATACACACATATATGCATACACACATACACATGCATATGGATGCATACATGCATACACACATGCATATGCATACACATTCATATGCATTCACACGCATATGCATACACATACTCATGCATATGCATACACATACTCCTGCATATGCATACACACATGCATATGCATACATAAATGCATATTCATATACATACACACATGCATATGCATACACATGCATATGCATAGGCATACACACATGCATATATACATACACACATGCACATGCATACACACATGCATATGCATACACATGCATATGCATACACATGCATACACACATGCATATGCATATACATACACAAATGCACATGCATATACACACACAATTTGCACGCATTAGCAACATCCCCCTGTTTTTCATTCTTTCTTTCTCTCTCTCTCTCTGTCTATCTCTCTCTCTCCTTATGCATATCTCTCTATTTTTCTATATCTGAAGTTTTGGTAAGTATTTAGCACATACTGTTGCACTCTTTTTTCTTTCTTTATGCTTTTCTTTTTCTAATATCTTATCTCTTTAGTTTTGCAAGAGATTTTGGCATCAAGTCTTCGAAATTCGACAAAGGAAAACTCTAAGTGGATTTTGATGACAAGGATTCAAACAATAACATCGATGTAAGTGATTATTTTGTTTTCGATTGACACATACACACACACACACACAGAGATCGAGAGAGAGAACATCAATGTAAGTGATTGTTTTGTTTTCGATTGACAGAGAGAGAGAGAGAGACGGAGAGAGAGAACATCGATGTAAATGATTGTTTTGTTTTCGATTTACAAAGAGAGAGTGAGAGAGAGAGAGATGCATACACATGCATATGCATACATACATGCATACACATGCATATGCATACACATGTTTTTGATTGACATAGAGAGAGAGAGAAATACATCTGTGCATACATGCATACACATGCATATGCATACATACATGTATACACACATGCATATGCATACACATGCATATGCATACACAAGTATATGCATACACATACTCATGCATATGGATACACACACATATGCATACACACATGAATATGCATATACATAGTCATGCATATGCATACACAAATGCATATGCATACCTCCATTGCGTTAAGCTTCCTTTCAAATGATTGATTAAGTATGGATCTCTCTCATGGATTCTCATATGACGTAGCTTAAGGAATTCAGGAATTGCCGATAAGAGGTGGGATTAGACTCCAACTCTCATAGCCTACGATAGTGAGTGATCATAACGTCAACGTTATTTGTTCCCATGATATGATAATAGAGAATTCAACAACGTAATTAAGAGGTGGCATTGCAAGGAAAGTTTCCCTTATGGAAGTTCAAATGTCCGTAGAGTGTGGTATTTAGTGGTTGAAGTCTCCCCATGATTTTTTTAAAGGACCTGCACCCACCCATAAAAGAGCGAATAAGGTTCATCTGCGACCTTCTTTCTTCTCCTTCTTGGATTTGAATAGTGAAAAATGTTTAGATTTGCAATTTTTTGGTGTTTGTTATATCCCACTTTCCTTTGGATTTTGATAATCGAACTAATAAATTTGAAGTGGATGAGTCCTTCTATCCCACAAACGAAAAATCATACAACTACCCGAAAGAATTTACCTTGTTGTAAAGGCCAAGTGATATATGGATTGACGTGCCTATTGTTCTAATTTGCGAAGTGGCCAGAAACTCCCGTACCACATTGCACTTTACATTTCACCACTGATTAATGACAAAGATTCCTTGTCTTGACAGTATGCACTACCAATTTGTAAGTATCATTTTAATTATTGAATTTGTTTGTGTTAAGCACATCATGTATGTTCATCTAACATTTTGCATATTTATTATATGAGTTGGCAGTGGGTCCTCCTCCGACGTGAACCAAAGAAGCTTATGGATATCATCATGGATTGGCTTCTCTAGTGCAGGACTTAGAGCGACGCGGTGCAATCATACCATGGGAGAATCTATGATGAGGTAAACTTATAGCTTGGTTTCATATTTTTAGTTGTTGTTTATAAATATCATGTCAATTTGTCTCATGTTACTCATATGCTTTGTTGCACTATTGTAGGTGTAATTGTTTTGATCCCCTTGCACATATGTATGGTAGTGGTCTGCCACAATTTTGTATTACACTCCTATGTGGCAATGATGCACCATAATTTTGTATTTGTTGGAGTTAGACGTCTGCGGAAGCACGCGAACAGCACAAGGAAGAAGAAGAAGCTTGGAGCACAACACACAAGAATGAATGTATTACTAGAGAATGTACAAAGATAAGTAGCCCATTAGGGCAATCGGCGTATATACAAGCCGGGGGAAAAAAACCTCCTAAAGAGGGAAAAAAGTGCCCCGGCGGTCCTAGAGTGTTCACACACATCACTACCTAAATATATCAACAAATCCCCCCTGGGAGTGATGCGGTGAACAAGGAGCTGGCACTCATGTATAAGGAAGTGCCAAGCTATGTGGAAATCACTCCACAAAAGGAAGTAAGCCCAAAGCTTTGCAGAAAGCTTCAAACTTCTCCCTAGGCAGAGCCTTCGTGAAAAGGTCTGCAATGTTCTCCTGCGTGGGCACATATGCCAAGCTGATCTCCCCAGCAGAGAACCTCTCCCTGACATAGTGATAATGCACCTCAATGTGCTTAGTGCGAGCATGGAACACAGGGTTTCGCAACTGCCAATGCGCTCTGACTGTCAGTGAAGATGGTGGTGGCAGAAGACTGGCCAACACCCAAATCAGCCATAAGGCGTCTGAGCCACACACACTCAACAGTCGCTGTGAAAGCTGCCCTATACTCAGCCTCACAACTGGAAGTGGCCACAGTAGGCTGCTTCTTGCTCAACCAAGAGATACATGAGCTACCAAGCATGAAGCAAAAACCACTGGTGGACACACGAGTGTCATAGCAACCAGCCCAATCTGAGTCAGAAAAAGCATGCAAATCTGGCGGTAGTGATCCCCCCTTGGGATAAAACAACCCAAGTATCCGAGTACCACTCAAGTAGCGAAAGATGCGCTTAACCGCTTTCCAATGCGTGACTCGTGGGCAATGCATAAACCTGCTCATCTGTGAGACAACAAACTGAATATATGGCCGAGTAATGCATAAGTAAATCAAGCATCCAACGGCCTGCTGATAGAGAACAGCATCAAATGCATCTCCAGCATCATGAAGACTCAATCGTAAACCTGTCTCCATAGGAGTGGCAATAGGCTTATAGTCTTCAAGGCCAAAACGCTGCAATAATGTGTCAATATATTTCGTTTGACACAAAGCCATTCCACCATCAACTTGCATAAACTGAATGCCCAAATAGTGATGCAAATGCCCCAAATCAGACATCTCAAATGAGGCATGCAAATCAGCCTTGAAATCAGCAATATGCTTCTGAAGAGGACCAGTGAGCAGCATGTCGTCTACATAGACAACAATGATCAGAAGCACATCATTAGCACGCTTAACATATAAGGTGCTTTCAGTTGGACTGTTCTCAAAACCATGTGCAATCAGATAGGCATGTATTTTCTCATACCAAGCACGTGGTGCTTGCTTTAAACCATATAACGCCTTCTTTAACCTGCACACCTGGTTTTCATGCCCTTTCTGCACAAAGCCACGGGGCTGAAAAACATACACTTCTTCATGCAAGTCACCATTCAGAAATGCTGTTTTAATGTCCAACTGATGTACATTCCAACCATGATGGGCTGCAAGTGCTCAAATGCTCCGAACAGTAGTCATACGGCATGTAGGTGCAAAGGTCTCATCAAAATCAATGCCTCTTTCTTGCGCATAACCCTTTGCAACAAGCCTAGCCTTATACCTGTCAACTGTACCATCAGGTTTACGCTTCAGCTTGTATACCCACTTAGTGCCAATGGCCTTCTTGCCAGGAGGCAAGTCACATAAAGACCATGTACCATTCTTCATTATAGCATCATATTCAGATTGCATAGCAGCCATCCAATTTTCTGAATTTTGTGCTTCATCAAAAGAAACAGGCTCATTCTCATCACAGAGACTAGATGCAGCCATAGCATAGCAATCTGATGCAAAGGAGGTACTATGAGAGCCTGAACGAGTACGATATGACAAAGGTGCATCTAATTTGCTGTCACGCAAAGTCTGCACCAGCCATTTTGGCATAGTTTTTGCCTGTTCAATATCAGCTCTCTCATCAACAAGTGCATCATGTAAATCTGCATCAGAAATGGAATGATCTGCATCATCATATGAAACCTGCAAAGGCTCAGAAGTTGCCTCATTAGGACCAGCGCTAGCCTGTCCACCTGTAAAAAGAGGCATCAAAGTATCATACATGTCTTTGGAGCTAACAGATGTCTCCTTAGTACATGAAAGCAATGGCTGAATAGCATCTTCCACAAAGACAACATCACGGCTAACCAGAATGCGTTTAGTCTGTGGATGATACAGACGACAGCCTTTACTTTCAGAACTGTACCCAACAAAAATACATTTTACTGCCTTATCATCCAATTTTCTGCGATGTTGTTCAGGCACTAATGCATATGCCAAACAACCAAAAACACGCAGATGAGCAACAGATGGCTTGCGGTCATGCCAAGCCTCATATGGAGTGATGGACTGCAACGCTTTGGTGGGACACCTGTTCAGTACATATGCTGCACACATGACAGCCTCAAGCCAGAAACTATGTGGTAAAGCCTGACTTTTGACCATGCACCTCGCCATCTCCATGAGTGACCTGTTCTTTCGTTCAGCAACTCCATTCTATTGAGGTGTATACGGCACTATACACTGGTGTTTTATCCCACGTTCAGCCAGAAATGCATTAAAATCTGAAGACATATATTCCCCCCCTCGATCAGAACGGAGGGTGCCCATTTTACATGCTGACAGATTTTCAGCCAAAACCAAAAACTGTTTGAAGCACATGAACACTTCGGACTTTGCTTTGAGTGGATATACCCATGCATGCCTGGAAAAATCATCAATGAAAGTCACGAAGTAAAGGTAATTTCCAAAAAAGGGTGTCTGCATAGGACCACAGACATCACTATGTACAAGCTGCAATTTCTACATAGCCCGAACTGAACCATCTTTTGGAAAGGAAGAACGCTGCATTTTGCCCAAAATACAGCCTTCACAAACATGTTTTCCAGGTGCCTCAAGTTTGGGCAAAGAGGACACCATTTCAGATTTCTGCAGGCGTAACAAACTAGCAAAATTCAGATGACCAAAGCGTGCATGCCAAAGCTTTGCATCTGACATAGCCTGAGAATCATGAACTGCACATGCCGAATCATTCACAGATCTTTCATAGTCTATGAGCTTATACAGCCCACGACATAAAATGCCAGAAGCAATAATCACATCACCATTTGAGAGATCATGGACTGTACACCTGTCATCAACGAATTTCACAACCAAGCCAATCTTGGCTAATGCAGAAACTGATAACAGGTTCTTTTTGATCCCTGGCACAAATAAAGCATCTGACAAAGTGAAAGAACTACCATCAGCAGTAGTCATAATGATCTTACCAACTCCCATAACAGGATAAGAGGAGTTATTGGCGCATGTGACAGTATTCCCTGTAGGGGCAGGCTCGAGTGAAGAGAAGAAATTGCGCTGCGAGGTAATATGTTTGGTCGCCCCACTGTCAAAGTACCAAACATCTGAGTCTACTGTAGACATGCACTGATCATGAGAAGATGGGTCAAAACTGCAGACAGTAGTAAACGCCCATTCTTCTTCCTGCACAAGATTTGCAGACTCTGTTTTTGGTGTAGAGGCCTCTGCAACAACCATTCCAGCCTCTTTCTTCTTTGCCTCTTTAGCAGCCAGTTTTGGACAGTTCTTTATAATATGATCATTTCCTTTACAGTACTTGCAGAACAATTTCTGCTTTTCTGATTTCTTCTCATCTTTATCCTGGTTCTTCGATTGTGCAGCATTTGCAGATTTCTGCTTACTAGTAGAAGAGCTCCATTTTCCTTTGCCCTTCTGACTAGCCAGGAAAGCTTGATCTGCAACACGCATAATGGACCTGTTCTGCCTGGACTGATCTTCCTGCAACAGAACAGAGACTAATTCCTCAAATGACAAGGCATTCGGATTGCCTTTCATCATCAATCGAAGAGTAGAGGCAAAACTCTGATATGAATCAGGAAGGCCATTCAGAACGGTCTGCACAAGTGAGCTATCTGGTATAACCTCATCAGCAGAAATCAATTGTTCCTTCAGGTCTTTGATCTTTGTAAGAAAACTGTCCATCGAATCACCTTCATTCATGTGCTCACTCTCCAACTGTTTTCGGAGGTAAGCAACACGAGCCTCATTCCTAGCCTGGTACAAAGTGGTAAGTGTATCCCAAGCATCCTTTGCTGTTCTGCAAGAGCGAATATGAGGAATAATGGCACGTTTGACAGACAAAGCTATCAATGCATGTGCCTGGGCATCTCTGCCATCCCAACGAATCTGCTCTGCAGTAGGTGCAACAGAAACAGCAGCACGAACAGGAATCTGCGGAATATCATCTTCGACACCATCTTCATCAGCTCCAACACCTGTATTTGCAGTACCTGTCGTTACAGGTGTAACAGGACGTCTTTCAACACCCTGCACAATGTTCCACAATCCTTTTGCAACCAGTACATGTCGCATCATATAAGCCCATAATGGGTAGTTGGTACCATCCAACTTATCCTCAACAGCCAACATACGGAATACATCACTGCTTTCAGCCATGGCCGGTGACTAAAATACCTTGATGCAGAAAATTGACTGTATCTCAAAAAGTTGAACAGAACTGCCGAGATGAGTTCTGCTAGACCTGTAGCAGACTTCGAGACGCTTAAACTGGCGAACAGAAACTGGTATATACCTTTGGCACAAAAGGACGAAATAGCCTGCACAAGCACTGCGATAGTGCGTTCGGAGGCCGAAACGAGCTCAGATCGCGATTTCGGCACCACAGAACAAAGCTGTTTTGATCTCGGAAACACCCTGAGTATGCTCGCCAAATTTTGTGCGAATCTGAGACTGCAAACGGAGGAGTGTCGACGGCGCCCTAGAGGAAGCAACGACCTGCTCTGATACCAATTGTTGGAGTTAGACGTCTGCGGAAGCACGCGAACAGCACAAGGAAGAAGAAGAAGCTTGGAGCACAACACACAAGACTGAATGTATTACTAGAGAATGTACAAAGATAAGTAGCCCATTAGGGCAATCGACGTATATACAAGCCGGGGGAAAAAAACCTCCTAAAGAGGGAAAAAAGTGCCCCGGCGGTCCTAGAGTGTTCACACACATCACTACCTAGATATATCAACAGTATTCAGTTCCTATATGGAAGAGCTTTGTCACATTTTGTATTTGGTTCCTATATGGAAGTTCTTTGCCACACCCTTGTACATCCTTCATTTATGGAATATACAAATTTTTATACATGATTCATGGTCCATTTTGGCTCATATAAAATCATGATTTGGTTGCCATTAGAGTACATATCACATGTAATCGGTTTTCTTTGGGCAGAGTGTATTTTCATTTGCTAAATAACATCATGGTAACGTTGCTATAGCAAAAGACAACACACTTTGCCCCGAAATAGTTTTTTGCAGATATCGTCATCGTTATTAGCGTCGGTACTCCCACCAGTCATCGGTATAAGTGTCGGTACTCCCAGTAGAGCTGTCTGTATGAGCGTCAGTACAAGCGCTCGAAATATCGACACTTATACCAATGCCCATACTGATGCTTATACCGAAGCTTATACCAATGCCCATATCGGTGCTTTGTTTTCAATGCGCATACCAACTGCAACACCGATGTCGTAGAGAAATTATGCTCATTCATTTTTGTCTGTAACAACCTCAGTATACCCGCAATATGTTCTAGTGATTATCCATAGGCCACCAATTGATCTAATCACAAGGAGAAAGCCCCTTGAGATAAGGGAGCCACAGAATCTGCATGTGCATAACCTAAAAAAAAGGATGAAGATCAATCCTCATGCAATTGTAGTTTCTTTTCTAGTGATTGTGGACCCAAATGAATGCACCTCTGTGGATGATTTCAATGATGCATTTTTTGAGGATGACACGTACTATGTGATTGATGAATCACACTATATATGGAGAACTTACTACTAAAGAGGCCAAGCTCTTGGCTTCGGACCATAATAATGATAATGACTATAGGCAGAAAATGTCATTCATTGAGTGGATTTGCTTGTTCCACCATGAGTATGAAGACTTCAATGTATTATTGAGGTGGGGATCACTGTCGATGAGCATCTCAAAAATCAGATGCCTTGCAAAAATTCAACCCTTCGTTTCAACTAGCATTCAGAACAAGTGGAATATGGGATCTCCAAGACATGATTTTTACAATCTAGGAAAATAAGGAGATAAAGGGACAAAAATAGAAGAAACTAAGGCTAGATATGAAAGAAAGGAACTTGATCTTTTCATTGAAGAGGCTACTAAGGATATGAAGCTAACACCATGGAGAGCCCTACAAGGTATCACGGATGACACTTTGATAATATCAACTTTATCAAGGGTAATTTTTGAGGATTTAATTCTTGACGATATGGTCACTGGGCTCAATAAGTAAATAGGAGTTTCTAAAAGCTTCTTTGGTCTATGCTTCTCATTACTGAACTCACTAGATTTTATCCAAATGCGAATGCAGTCACAAAGTATATATGAAGATTTATGAGGTAATGATGAAGAGGCTGGGATGCTTCTCTTGGAGTGAAATCCAAGCAGAGTATCCAACCACATCAGCATACAAACCATTGTCAGAATAATTTATATTGTTCCGTGACTGCATAGGGGTTGCGAACTATATTCCACTGTGTGTTGGGATAGTTGATGCCTGCCATCAGCTTTTGGCAAGAAGTGGATCCTTGGCATTGACTCTCTCCTCAATATTGATGCTTGGCATCGAGTTATCTGTTGAATGTCGATGCCTAGCATAAACTCTCTCTTGAAATTCGATGCTTGGCATTGACCTCTAGCAAGAAGACAATGCTAGGCATTAAATGTTAGCAGAGATCTGATGCCTAGCATCAACTTGTGAATAGGAAGCCGATGCCAGGCATCGACTTTCAATAGAGAATCGATGCCAAGCATCGACTATCAACAGGAATCGATGCTAGTCATCGACCTCTTGCCTTAGGTCAATGCCAGACATCGAATTAAGGGGACCATCATATATGTGCCAATAATCATTCTTCTTGTATTGTTTTTGTAGAAGCGAAAAAAGTCAAAGTCAGCTAATCCAAATGATGACTGTCCACCTCTATTCCTTTCTCACATTCAAAGGGCAAGGCATGAGAAGTCTAGGCTGAAAGCTAAGGAAATTGATTTTGATGAGGAGTTAGATTTGAGGTATTTTTTGAAACCTCTAGACCCCATTAGACCTATATATTAAAATGTATATTGCAATGATGTAAATAATATGTGTATTGTTGTACATAGAAACCATTACTCCCTTGTAATACGAGATATATCCTATGGGTTTAGAATGATGGGCTCTGTTAAGGATGATGAGCGATTCAAGCACCCACATATTCGTAAGATGGTTATATATTTTGCAAACTTTGAGTATGTCACCTTTATGGAGGATAGTGATTTTCCATAGCAAGGACCAATCCTTTTCTGTATCAACCTCTTTGAAGTCCAGATGTCATGCTATGGAGTTTCTTACATGGTTATCTATCTTCATTTTGGTCACTGACTTATGCATGATGATCTCTATTTTACTTATGGTTTTCTTTAAAAGGGTAAAGAAAAATGTGAATCATACTTCTTTGCATAGGTTTGTGAGTGCAACTGCATGCATTAGAGTCAGGTATTATGATGAATTAAGCAAACAAAGAGTCAGGGAACAAAGAAATGTGAAGGGAATCTCTAGTGTACTCATGTTCCCTAGAGTTACAAAGAAACTTCCTCATGTGACTGGGGATAAGACATTGGTTAATCCATATTAGAAGCCACGGAAACTGATTATGCGACTAATTTAGTTGTTTTCCGATGATGATGATTGGGTCCTCGACCTTTTCTCTCGCACATGTGATTGACGTAGCTCTAATGGATCTCATTTACCATGTTTCTTGATGTGCCTCTAATTGTTTTGCTTCCTTCTCAAGAAGGACTCTTCCTTCTTCATTAAAGATGTTCAGGCATTGCATAGCTATAGAGAAAGATGAACCTTAAGTTAGCTTCATAAGAATGAGGATAAATGGGTTGAATGAATGCCTAGATGAGGACCAAGAGGTACGAAGGAAGCACATAGCAGATACTGAAATATTCCAAGCTGCTTCAAAGGAGTCGAATCCACCACTTGAGATGAACCTAGAGATATGGCTAACCTTGAAGAGCCAATCTTGGAGCAAGAAAAACAAGCTATGACTTCTAAAGCTCAAGAAGATGATATTATGCATGAAGCATATCTTCACTTGAAATAGAAATTTGATAGAAATACAATTCTAAGTGTTTGTTTCAAATTGTGCTTATCTTTATCTATGCGGCGCTTTCTTGTCCGATCAATGTGTGGATATTAACATTTATGGTTATTTAAGGTCATGTTTTTGAAATGTTGGATAGAAAATTCTTTGTGATATTCAATGTGGCATGTAGAAAGCCTACTATGAGTGTCTCTACTAGACAATGACATGATTACTATCTGAATTGCCCTTGAAAATAATAAACGGTTTGTTCCATCTCATGTAATGCAAATTTGGAATGGCATTTATACCCTTATCATCTTTGCTTCTAGTAATTTAAAAAGTAAATCAAGAGTTTTCAGTTATTATTATTTGTCTTGAATTTCGTTTTTCTAGAGTCGAAGGTTATGATGTGGGTTAGTTGATCGTAAAGTTTCTTTTCTTGACCCCAAGAAAATTATTCTATCTAGTTCAGACTTCTAGGGTTCTAAAATCAAGTTTCTTTCTATTGTTTATGAGCAAGAGACAAGCGGTTTTCACTAAAGGTTGTGAAATGGACCATTTTTTGCATGAATTCATGATGTTTAGGTCCAAATAAAAAGAAAACATGTCTCTCCTTTGTTGTGACTCAGTGTTCAAAATAGATTCTCCTTTCTAAGAGCTTTGGGATGATGCCCTCATAATCAACAAATGAGTTTCAACAATGTGCATGTTACTTGGCACACACCCATTGAACATGTAGAACTACATACATAGAAAGGATGGACACTGATTCTCTAGGTTTTAAAAATGCGATCGAACTTCTAGTCTGTAGATGATCAAGCGATTATATGTCTAATTAAAAAACATATAAAAAAATATTTAAAAGCCACTTGGCCTTTCACATGGGCGTTATGCACAATGCTAGATTCGCCTTTGTAAGAGATTTTCAACGATGCTTTGATGTTATATTGCATGTGAATATTATTGGTATGCATGTGTGTGCTATGCGTTAGCTAAAGTGAAGTGAGAGAGTGTGTGTAACTATGACCATGCCAACACTCACCTTCACCATTCAATCACCATGGTTCTTCTTCACCCCATCCTCATCCTCCACCACAAGCTGAGGTTATCCTCTCCTCTTCTTCACCTATCCATTCCTCATAGGGGTAGCACATGGACATGTTTTCAGGTGGCCGGAGTTCACTTTTTGGGTCACCCAAAAAGTGTTCCAGGAGCACATGGATGCCCGGTGGCCAGATTTTGGGTGGTCGGAGATGGACTTTGGGTCACTGGATTTAGGTGCGCATGAAGGTCGAGTGACCGGATTTCAGGTGGCTAGAGAAATGGACCTTGGATCACGCGATTTAGGTGCAGATGGTGAGTTGGTGGCCAATCTTTAGGTGGCTTTAGATAGACTTTGGGACCTCATTTAGGTGCACATAGAGGTTTCATATTCAAAAATATTCAAAAATATTCAAAAATATACTTCAATCCATCATATTTAGGCACACATAAATATTTAGATCATCATATTTAGGCATCTTATATCATGGATTACCAATCAATCATGTACAATACATTTAATAATAAACCCATGATTCTTTAATTCAAATTGCATAACTTGGAATGGGACAAACATGATTAACCACCTTGAACTTCCAATGTCGGTGAGTTAAGAACCATCCTTGTTTTAATTGTTGATACAAAGAGGACTCTCTGAAATGTGTGGAATCACACATTCCACCTAGACCTCTACATACAATACTCCAAAAAAGCTTCCTTGAGTCCACAATGCCTTGAATTAGGAAACTAGGAAAACAATGTCTACATATGTATTGTGTGGGATATAAGTCATGGTTTGGTTTCCTATACAAGCATATATGTGTACCATCAATGGCACCTACTATTTGAGGAATTCGTGTCAAAGACCTAAAGTCATCCATAATGGTTCATAAACGTTGATCTTGAGGAACACTGAGCCCATAACAATCATACATATCTTTACTACGTAGAATCTTAGAAATTTTGACTCTATACTTTCTAATTGAGGAGTCACCTATTCCAAAAAGCTCATAGATTGTGCGTGTGTTATGACCTTGGGCTAGTCTCCATAATACACATGCTAAGGCCAATTCAGGTGTAATGGGATCTCTTACATAAATGGATGAGTCTGACATAGATAAGAATGGAGACGCTAAGCCTAACAAGACATGTAATGATTCATATGACATGTGATAGGCAAACATGAATTTATGTTGGCATTCTAAGCAAGAGTTTGACCAAATGGTATTATGAATAGAGTTCCAAAACACTCTTTGTTTTGGAAATATCCACCATTCTCTTGGTGAAAACTTGGTTGCACCAAGTTCCAAAAGTACACAAAAGCATGCACAAATCCAAATCCAATAAGATCTAGCAGGAGAATTAGATGCTCGCATTCTCTTGTTGGGTGGTTCATCATCATTTTATCTTGTATGCTCTTCATCTTCACATATATAATCCATATTCATAAGAAATAAAGATCAAAACGATATCCACTTGAATGTTTCCATGCTATTAAAAAAAAGATACCATAGTAAGCTTTTTCCATCATTCACGTAAATATAACATGTTTAAAACATTCAAACATAGAAGCACCATTCAATATTAAAAAAGACTATTCAATGTTCCAACTAGAAAGACACAATAAACTACATCAAGTTCTTGTCTACGACATTAACAAACCAAACCCTTACATAGATGAAAATGCCCATGAAAGTACATAAATGAAAGCATGAATAGTTGTGCTGATTATTCATAAACTTTAATAAATCAAGATAAACGTTTCCTTGTATCTGTGCTCTCTTTGTTGCTTTTGCTTCCCATTGCATAATGATTTTCTCCTCCCAAACCCTCTATCACTCTTTGTCTATCATTTGCTTTTGGAACATTGATTCTATCTTTTTCATGACTTCACACATTTTTGACATGCCATCCACAATACTCTTTGACCTCTTATTTCGCTTTATTTAATTTCCTATTGCACCGTCAATTTATATGTAATCTAAAACATCTTTCTCACTTTGTGAAGCTTTCTCTCGAACTATATCCTCAATCTCTATAGGCATATCTTTGTAGACTGCATTCCCTTGAGAGCTTTGTCAACCATCACTATCAAATGCACTAGAAATTCCGATGCATCTAGGAGACGAACCCTAGAGAGATTCACATGCATCAAAAAATTTCCACATTGAAGGAGTACTTCCTATAGAGTTGAATATCTCTTATGCTACTTTTTTAGTGTGTCACTTCAATTATGAACCTCATCGTAGCTAAAAGAAATTCCACACTCCTTGTTCAAAGAATTGACTACTTGCTCCCAATCTTTCAAGCAAAGATTTCCATGCTTAATGCAAACATAGACATCTTCAAAACATTTAATTAAAGTAAATGTATGAGAATCATCCCACATTACTCCTCTACTTCTCTTTGCCCCTCTTCTATCATCATTCATTGTAGGAATATGATCAACATGAGGGGGTTGGGTGTCTATGGATGGATTTTCTCCAATGCATCTTTCATTCATCATGTTGGAAAATGAGAAGTGTGTTGATGATTGCACATCTTGAGACAACGATTCATAATCACCATCTATAAAATTATTATATGATGCCATTACCCATCTATGTCAAAAACATGTGAGAATCTAGTAAGAGAAAGATGTACCATCATTTTATTAATGAGCATAGGGAGAAAAAGATGTAGAAATTTGTTTATTTTAATGTGCACATATAGACATGTTGACACACATATAACAAGATGGATAAACAAGTGATAGGAAAGATAATAACTTTTGAAGGCATAATTATTACACTTATGTGTTCCTCGAGTAGCTTTGATGTGAACCTTTTCCATATACATGGGCACTTTTTACTCTAGTGCTGGCTAGAGGTTTTTCCCCATGTTACCACATACTTGATACTCTCATATGTGGTGGTATTATTTACTTAGGGATATTATTCAGCTCTTACTTCAGTTCAGTTCATCGATCAATAGAGTGAGCTATTCCAGCCATCATCTTCTCTGTGTGTCTTGCTGCGTTTGTGCTCCTTGTGTGTGCTTCTTGTGTGTCTCTCGCACTTCTCTACACACCCAACAGTGGTATCAGATCAGGTTCAGCTTCTTCTCAAGTTTTTGTTTTTCGCGTCACGGCGCGCGTGCACTTTAATAGTGCAAATCAACTTCGGAGCATAGAAGTGTGAATTTCAGCAGCCCCGAAACATTTCCACTAGGTGCGCTAGGGTTTTACCTCCATTCCGAAGCCATTCATGCAGTCAGAATCGCCATCAGAGTGACGGTTTGTGAGTTGAAATTTCATCACTCATTTCAACTTTCATCGAAGTGAAGATTTGACCACATTCTTGTCCCTCAGTGAAATGGTGGGCAGCAATGACTTGTTTGGCATGCTTCAAGCTGAAGATAAGCTTGATGGGACCAACTATCTGAAGTGGTCTTACATGATGAAGCATGTTCTTGTTGCAAAACAACTTTGGAACATAGTGCTAGATGTAGATCGGAGACTGGCAAGTGCTCCTACTTCACATTCTACTATCAAAGATGGAGCTTATTCTTTGAGTACAGTGGTTTCTCCTTCTCCACCTACACAGGAGCAACTTAGATGGGATGGAAAAGATGCTCAAGCTCATGCTTTGATTGCACTTTCAGTGAAGCGTCATATAGTTCCACACATTCGATCATGTTCTACATCAAGACAGACATGGGACACTCTTGCTTCTTTGTATGTCATGCGTAATGAAGCACGTGTTGCATACTTGAGGAAGCAACTTGAAGATGTATGTATGGCTGAAAATGAATCGGTGGATGTGTATGTGACACGCATCAAGGACTTGAAAGAGCAATTGGCAAACATAGATGAGATCATTCCAGATGCATCACTCATTTCTACATTGTTGAAAGGATTACCGGAATCTTTCCAAAGCTTTGCTACTACACTTCGCTTGGTTGCAAAAGGAAATCCTAACATGTATGCATTTGATGAGGTTGTGTCTCTTCTTTTTCAAGAAGAGCAATCTAGAGTGAATAGGAGTGGTTTGATTGAGGGAACGCAAGCACTTGCTATCTCATAAAAGGGGAAAAGCAAGTATGGTTCAACTTTGGGTTCATCAAAACTAAAGCCTCAAGCTTCCTTTTCCACTCATTCATCTAATGATGATGATTTGCAAAAGAAGAAGAGATGCAAATATTGCCGGAAGGCTGGTCATACTATTGATGAGTGTAGAAAGCTTGCAAAATGCAATGAAAACAACAAGGAATCCAGCATGTCTATTGCTGAAAATTCAGCAAATGCAAAAACTGATGAAGCTAACATGGCTCAACATTTTTGGGCATGTGTTGTTACATGTCATTATGATGCTTCTTTACATTCTAAATGTATGGTTGTGAGTGAGGCTGATTCGGATTGGTTCCTTGATAGTGGTGCTTCAAAGCACATAACATCATGCAAAAGATTTTTTGCCTCTTTGAAAGATGCACCTAAAGCAGGACATGTGGTGTGTGCAAACAATGCCTCTTATCCTATCATTGGAGTAGGATAAATTGAGCTTAATTTCTCCTACTCCATTGTATGTTCCTCGTATCAAGAAGAACTTAATTTCAGTTCCGTTGATTGCCGGTACATTATGTAATGCTTTGTATCGCATGGAATCATACAAGAGGTTTGCCTCAAATGCCTTAGTTGCTCATACTCCTTCCATGGTTGAAATGGAGCTTTGGCATGCTCGTTTTGGTCATTTAAACTTCAATAGTTTGCTCTACTTGCAAAAGAAGGACATGGTTATTGTCTTGCCTACACTTGAGTCCATTGAAAAGCATGCATGTGAAGGTTGCATTCTTGAAAAAATGCATCATGCTTCTTTTCCAAAAGATAGTCATACACACACTACAAGAAAATTGCAACTTGTTCATAGTGATGTATGTGGTCTCGTCAAGACTCCAGCTTTTGGGAAGCATGTATATTTTGTTACCTTCATTGATGATGCTACTCGCCATACATGGGTGTATCCTATGAAAGCAAAGAATGAGGTATTTTCTTGCTTCAAAGCATTTTTAGCCATGGCTGAAAATGTTTCTTCACAAAAGCTCTTGACTCCATGCACGGATCGTGCTAGTGAATACATGTCACATGATTTTAATGCTTTTCTTAATGAAAGAGGTATTTCACACCAATGTACAGTGCCATATACACCTCAACAAAATGGTGTTGCCGAGCATAAAAATAGAACTTTACTTGAAATGGCACGATGTATGGTTAAAGGAAAGCATCTTCCTCATAAGTTTTGGATGGAAGCGGTCATGTGTGCAAACCATGTGTTGAATCGCGACCCTACAAAAGCATTGAGAGTCATCACTCCTTATGAGGCTTGGAATGGTCATAAACCTATGGTTAGTTATATGCGTGTGTTTGGTTATTTGGCATATGCTCTTGTGCCATCACAACAACCTCACAAACTTGATGACAAGGAAAAGAAATGTATATTTGTTGGTTATAGTGCTAAAAGTAAGGGATATAGGTTGGACCATCCATTGATGAACACAATTATTGTGAGTCGAGATGTGGTATTTGCTGAAAATTTAGTTTTCCCTCTACTTGAATGCAAAAAACTGCCAACACTTAGCTCACAAGATGTGTTCGATACACTCATGCCTTTGGTTCCAAAATGGTGTGCTTGACTATGGCCATGTAGACCAACCAACTACTGAAAATTCCAGCCAAATAGAGCTGAAAATGCAGAGAATTTCTAGCCAAACATGGCTGAAAAGTTTCAATAAAAAAATGTCCCAAATGTTGGAAATTTCCAGCAACATATGGCTGAACATTTGCATCAAGTATGGCTGAAACTGAGCATGAAATTCAGCCCATGCATGATGTACATATTGAAGATTCTTTACATAATGAATGCATGTCTATCAAGAGTACACAATCTATGCCAAAGTGGCTAAAACAAACTTTGAAGAACAACAAATTGAGTGCACCTTTACTTGGTAGAAGAAGATCAAGCTCTCACCATGCATCAAGTAATTTTGTGGATTATTCTCTTATTGCTACAGCATGTAATGAAGAGCCACTTTCTTTTGAAGATGCATGTGACCATCCACAATGGATGAGTGCTATGCAATCAGAAATGGACTCCATACATAGGAATGGTACTTGGGAGTTAAGTGAATTGCCAAAAGGAAAGAATGCCATTGGTACAAAGTGGGTTTATAAGATTAAGAGAAAATCTGATGGTAGCATTGATCGCTACAAAGCTAGATTGGTTGCCAAAGGATATGCACAACAATATGGCATTGACTATGAGGAAACGTTTGCACCTACTTCACACATGGCTACCATTCATACCGTGGTTGCATTGGCTGCCCATCGAGGTTGGAAAGTGCATCACTTGGATATAGAAACAGCCTTCTTGAATGGCGATTTGCAAGAAGAGGTCTATGTGAAGAAACCTCTTGGATTTGCTATGAAAGGTAAAGAGCATATGGTTTGTCGCTTGCATAAAGCTTTGTATGGTCTCAAGCAAGCTCCACGTGCATGGTATGACAAAATACATAAGCACTTGATTGCTCTTGGCTTCACATGTAGTCCGATTGAAATCACACTCTATGTATGCAAAAATGGGGCTGATCTTATAGTGCTTGTTCTTTATGTCGATGACATACTCTTGACTGGGTCATGTGATGCAAAGCTTGACATTCTTATCGCTGATTTGCAGCGTACTTTTGATGTCACTTATCTTGGTCTTTTGAGCTACTATCTTGGCATCCAGTTTGTATCCGTTGAGGGGGGAATTATTATGCATCAAGCAAAGTATGTTGAAAAAATACTTCAGCGTTTTGACTTTGAGGATTGTAAGCGAGTTTCCACACTAGTTGAAACAGGAGTCAGGTTCTCATTTGAGGGTTCCAATGATGCATTTGACACTTCTCTTTATCAGCAAGCTGTGGGATGTCTTATATATGCATGCAACACAAGGCCGGATATACAGTATGCAGTTTCCCAATTGAGACGATTCATGCATAGCCCTGGCACTAAGCATTGGCAAGCGGTGAAACGTGTGTTTAGATATCTCCGAGGCACTTTGAGCTTAGGTTTTTTTTATGGAAAAGATGTTCAGCCATGCTTGCATGCTTTTACAGATAGTGATTGGGCTGGTTGTTATGATACTCGCGTGTCCGCTAGTGGTAATTGCTTTTTCCTTGGAGAATCATGCATATCTTGGTTGAGTAAGAAGCAACCTACAGTGGCAACATCAAGTTGTGAAGCTGAGTACAGGGAAGTTTTTCACAGCTACAGTGGAGTGTATATGGCTAAGACGCCTATTGATGGATCCTTGCGTGGAGATTGATGCTGCTACGCATATTCTCACAGATAGTCAAAGTGCTTTGGTTGTTGCATGAAACCCAGTGTTTCATGCATGGACCAAACATATGGAGGTGCATTATCACTATGTGAGAGAGCACCTTCATGCATGAGATATTGATTTGGTATATGTGCCTACACAAGATAATGTGGCAGACATATTCACCAAAGCTCTTCCACGGGAAAAGTTTGAAGCTTTTCGCAAAGCTTTAGGCTTGTTACCTTGTGGGGGCTGATCTGTCACTCCCTGTATGTGTTCACATCATTCGCTCCAGGGGGTTTGCTGTTGGAACATCAAGCTTACAGTATGCTTGAGGTGGATTTGATCTACATCAAAGGCTATCGTATCGAAAGAATATCCGTTGGAGAGTTCTTTTTCATATACTCATTTATTGTATTTTTTTGAGAAATTCTTGATGGCTCATTTACCGTTGTAAAAGCCTGGAGTTGTACACATGTAAAGGTAGAAAGGTAGAGCCCAAATCCCACGAATTTGTGATGGTTGAAGTTGCATTCAATCAAGCAAATCAAATCACCTAAAAGTAGGTCAATCAAGATCTTCACTTTTCTTAGATTGTAGGTAAGTGAATTGATTCCCTCCGACAACCATTCCCACCTTCATTTGAATTCAAATTCAAGTTGTAAAAGTCATGGAACCCTCCTAGAGGCTATATAAGGAGTTGAAATCACTTGTATTATACATGGAAGCAATATACATACACTTGTGACCATCATTGTCTTGCTCCTTCAATTTTCTGCATCATCTTCTTCGCCAACAGTAATCTTGCAGAGGCTGCTGCTCTCTCCTCAAAGCTTCAAATTGAGTGCAAGAGGACGCATTGGAAAGATATCAAGGTCTAGCATATGCCTGTAAGTTTTCAAAGCATTTGACTCAGCAGATTTGGAGAAAGCTTAGTTTTTCGGCATTGGGATCAATCTCTACGTATTCCTGAAAAATAGGAAGTACCACCGGTGAATGTCGCATTCATTCCTATAGCATATTTTGCTTATTCCTTATACTTTTGAGCATTCCATACACTCAACCCTATGTGTATCACTCCCATAAAAGGAGTTTCTCTAATTGTAGTCACGCTGGCCGCTATAGGCATTTGAAGTTCATTGTCTCTTCCATAGATAGTAAGGTTTTTGAGCTAGTCGACCCGCGAACCTATCTATTCTGTATCAACTCATTCTCTTTGATGATCCAAGGTACATAGTGTGTTTCTTTGCACTTATAGCATGCCTATAAAGTCTATTTGAGTCTCCAAAAGCTCAAGGGCTGGTCTTGTGCCGGTTGGCTTGACCAAACTTCATCGCTTCGAAACGCACTTTTCTACCTTCGACAAGCTTCTCCAAGTTTCTTTCAGTGGTATCAAAGCTAGTTCAAGATGGTGACGGCTTTCCCTCAATGATCGAGAAGCTTGATCGACACAACTACACGGCTTGGAAAATCAGAATGGAGGCCTATTTGCAAGGTAGAAATCTTTATGGAATTGTAGCAGGTGATGAAGCTATGCCTATTCCAAGATCCAAAGGAGGACCTACACAAGAGGAGACAGATAAGCTCACACTTTGGTGCGCAAGGGATGCTCAAGCAAGGTCGTACATACTAAACTCTATCTCTGACTTTCTATTACCACATATTAGAGGATGCAAGACATCTCAAGAGACTTGGGATGCCCTAGAGACTTTCTTTTCTACTAGTACCAAAGCAAGAAAGAATCATCTTTGGAACGAGTTCAACCAAATGAAGAAGACACCTAAACAAACCATCACAGAGTTTGTTACCAAAGTCAAGGAGGTTGCGGATCAGTTAGCATCCATTGGAGAGCTGATTGAAGAAGAGGTCATCATGAGGCAAATTCTCAACGGCATTCGAAGTGATAAGCAATGGCAATCCTTCACGATGGCTTACGATCTCATCATGGATGTGCAAACTCCAAACTTCAACATCTTTCTTGGACAACTCTTCAATCAAGAATCCAACAACAGCATAAAGGAAGGTAACTCTTATCATGGTAATTCAACTAGTGCTCTATATGCAGATAAGAAGGATGAGAAGCAGAAAGGAAAGAAGAAGGAAGAAGATGAAGAAGAGACTTCCCAAGCCAACTTCGCAAGCAAGAGCAAGTGGAAAGGGAAGAAGAAGGGACCAAAGCAAGACAAAGCCAAAGGTTAGAATGTTCAACCTTGTGCCATATGCGATAAGACCAACCACACCACTCAGAATTGCTGGTTCAATGGAAAGACCTAGAAAGGAAGTGGAAGAGGTGGATATGGCAGCAATAGAGGCAGAGGTGGACACAACTTCAACAATAACAATAGAAGCTATAATAGAAGAGACTAGAACAATTATTCAGAAGATCAACCACATGAATACTCATTACTTCTCATGAATCTAAGCCACAAAGAAGATAAAGAAGATGATCATTTGTTCTACATAGATTCAGGATGCTCGAATCATGTTGCAGGCAACATTGCTCTTCTATATGACTTGGAAAGTCCAAAGCATAGACATGAAGTGCAAACGGGGGATGACACGAAGCACAATGTGGAGAAGATTGGTAATGTCAAAGCTTCCGATGGTAGGACAAACATTCATAGTAAGGTTCTCTATGTACCCACTATCACTAAAAACCTAATAAGTGTAGGCCAAATAGTTGAAAAAGGCTTGCAAGTTAGGTTCACCTAACATGGAGCTTTTGTGGAAGATCCATGTCAAGGCTTCAAGAAGATAGCCCGAGGTGAGAAGCATGGTAGGCTCTTTACTTTTGAAGTAGGAGATACCAGGAACATTGCTCTATTCAACTTTGGGTCTCAAACCCTAAGTGAGCTTGAAGTGTGGCATAAGAGACTTGCTCATATGAATGAAAGAACCTTGAAGGATATATGCAGGGATCAAAGTGTTCTAGGACTGCCGAACATATCAAAGCAACACATGATGAACAGGTGTGATGCATGTCAGATTGGGAAGGCACAAAGACAATCATTCAACCACAAAGGCTACATCCACAACAACTTATTGGACTTAGTACATACAGATGTATGGGGACCAAGTCAAGAACCTTCATTGGCAGGATCAAGGTATTATGTCTCATTTATTGATGACCATAGTAGATGGACTGTTCTATACTTTATCAAGAGTAAGAATGAAGTATTTGATTGCTTCAAGAAGTATCTTGCACATGTGGAGAATCATACAGGTAGATCACTAAAGAAGCTCAGATCTGATGGAGGAGGAGAATACTTCTTTAAAGAGTTTGATGAGTTCTTGTAGGACAAAGGTATCAAAAGGGAAGTGACTACTAGGTACTCTCCTGAACTAAATGGAATTGCAGAGAGGAGAAACAAGACATTGGTTGGATCAGCCCGAACAATGCTTGAAGAGAAGAAGTTGCCACATTATCTATGGGCAGAAGCTATTTCAACTGCAGTGTACCTTGTCAATCGACTACCATCCAAATCACTTCAAGGTATGACTCCTTATGAAGCATGGCATGGAAGAAAACCTAGTCTTGGACAATGCAAGGTTTTTGGTTGTTTAGCTTATGTTCATGTACCATCACAAATAAGAGGTAAGCTAGATGAAAGGGCAACAAAGGCAGTGTTTATTGGATATGATTCAACTCAGATGGGTTACAGGTTCTTCAATCATTCAACCAAGCAATTCACTACAAGTAGACATGTTGTGTTTGAAGAACAGAGGTCTTGGTATGATGAAGATAAACAAAAGGTAACACTACCATATGATCTTGATTCTGACTCTCATCAATTAGGAAGCAAGCATGATACACAGGTCTAGGATCCAAGAAGTGATACAGACCATGACCAAGATGAAAGAGAAATGAATTACAAGCTATGGAAGTCAATAGGCAAAGCAAAGATGCAAGAGGTTGGAGAATGCTCCAAACAAGCACCTAGAAGATCAGCAAGAGAGAAGAAACAACCAGAAAGGTATGGATATGATTCCACATTTGTTACAAAGCATTCAATCTACTTGGCAAAAGACTCTATTTCAGAGGAACCCTCAACCTATGAAGAGGCAAAGGGAAACCCTAATTGGAAAAAGGCCATGAACGAAGAGATAGATGCATTGAAGGAAATGGGCACTTGGGATTTGGTTCCAATGTCGCCGAATCAAAAGATAATTGGTTGCACATGGGTATATAAAGTTAAAAGAAATTCAGATGGATCAGTTTGCAGGTACAAGGCAAGATTAGTTGCCAAAGGATGCGCACAAACTCATGGTATAGACTATGAGGAAACATTCTCACCAGTTGCAAAGATGACTACAATCAGTGAAAGAACTTGGAGAAGCTTGTCGAAGGTAGAAAAGTGCGTTTCGAAACGATGAAGTTTGGTCAAGCCAACCGGCACAAGACCAGCCCTTGAGCTTTTGGAGACTCAAATAGACCTTATAGGCATGCTATAAGTGCAAGGAAACACACTATGTACCTTGGAGCATCAAGGAGAATGAGTCGATACAAAACAGATAGGTTTGGCGGTTGACTAGCTCAAAAAACTTACTATCTATGGAAGAGACAATGAACTTCAAATGCCCATAGCGACCAGCGTGATTAGAATTATAAAAAATACTTTTATGGGCGTGATACACATAGGGTTGAGTGTATGGAATGCACAAAAGTATAAGAAATAAGCAAAATATGCTATAGGAATGAATGCGACATTCACCGGTGGTACTTCCTATTTTTCAGGAATACGTAGAGATTGACCCCGAGGCAGAAAAACTAATATTTCTCCAAATCTGCTGAACCAAATGCTTTGAAAATTTACAAGCATAAACTAGACACTAATACCTTTCCAATGTGTCCACTTGCATGCAATTTGAAGCTCTAAGCAGAGAGCAGTAGCCTCTGCAAGATTACTGTTGCCGAAGAAGATGATGCAGAAAATTGAAGGAGCAAGACAATGATGGTCACAAGTGTATGTATATTGCTTCCATGTATAATACAAGTGATTTCAACTCCTTATATAGCCTCTAGGAGTGTTCCATGACTATTACAACTTGAATTTGAATTCAAATGAAGGTGGGAATGGTTGTTGGAGGGAATCAATTCACTTCCCTACAATCTAGGAAAAGTGAAGATCTTGATTGATCTACTTTTAGGTGACTTGATTTGCTTGATTGAATGCAACTTCAACCACCAAAATTTCGTGGGATTTTGGCCCTATATTTGTACCTTTACATGTGTACAACTCAAGGCTTTTACAACGGTAAATGAGCCATCAAAATATTCTCAAAAAATACAATAAATGAGCATATGAAAAAGAACTCTCCAACGGATATTCTTTCGACGCGATAGCCTTTGATGTAGATCAAATCCACCTCAAGCATAGTGTAAGCTTGATGTTCAAACAACTCCCCCTCAAGCTAAAGTATGCTTGAGTCTTCATTTTCTGATAGGTTGAATACCTGCCATAGCTTTGAATCTACAAAGCTTTATTCCATCAAGTGCCTTTGTCATCATATCTGCTACTTGCTTTTCAGTCGGAACAAAAGAAATGTCAATCTCCTTTGCCATGAGCTTCTCCCTGATGAAGTGATAATGGACTTCTATATGCTTGGTTCTCGCATGGAAAATAGGATTTGCCGCTAGATGCATGGAACTTACATTATCTCCAAATATGTGAGGTTTGGAACTCACAAGTCCAAATCTGTATACAATGCTTTTAACCATATTGCCTCTTGAGTTGCTATGGTCAAGCCTCTGTACTCTTCTTCAGTTGAAGATAAAGCAACTGTTGGTTGCTTCTTGTAACTCCATGACACTAGCTTCGAACCTGCAAATGCTAAGTAACCAGATGTACGTTTTCTATCATCCTTAGCTCTTGCCCAATCTGCATCTGAGTAGATTTTGATATCCAAATCTGAAGAGTAAGGATAGAATATACCTTCGTTGATTGTACCTTTGAGATACTTCAGTACTCTCTTAGCCGCATCCATGTGTGGTCTTCTTGGTGAGTGCATGAACTGACTAAGCACTCCCACACTATATGAGATGTCTGCCCTTGTGTGAGTAGCATATATCAAGCTACCTACCAAGCTTTGATACTCTTTAATGTCTTCAATTTTCTCACCCTCATAAACACTAAGTTTATGATTCATCTCCAAAGGTGTACCTGCAGGTTTAGTGTTCTCCATTTTGAACTTGAGAAGAAGATCCTGAATGTATCTTCTTTGAGTCAAATACATTCCTTCATCTGTGTATATCACCTGCATACCTAGGAAATATGTGAGCTCGCCTAGGTCACTGATTTTGAACTCCTCTTGCATGTGTCTCTTGATCCTTTGAATGCCATTTAGATCATCACCTGTCACAATAATATCATCTACATATACACATAGATAGATAACCTCATTGTGATCCCTTTTGATGAATAGAGAAGGATCTGAGTAACTAGCTTTGAACCCTTGGTCTTGAAGATATGTAACCAACCTGTAATTCCAAGCTCTTGGAGCTTGTTTCAATCCATACAATGCTTTCTTAAGTCTGCAAACATAAGATGAATGATTAGGGTTTTCAAAACCTGGTGGTTGTGACATGTATACCTCTTCACTTATCCAACCATTTAAGAATGCATTTTTCACATCAAGTTGGAGGAGTCTCCAATTCCTTGCAGCAGCTACACTTATCAATGTCCTGATTGTAGTCATCTTTGCAACTGGTGAGAATGTTTCCTCATAGTCTATACCATGAGTTTGTGAGCATCCTTTGGCAACTAATCTTGCCTTGTACCTGCAAACTGATCCATCTGAATTTCTTTTAACTTTATATACCCATCTGCAACCAATTACCTTTTGATTCGGCGACATTGGAACCAAATCCCAAGTGTCCATCTCCTTCAATGCATCTATCTCTTCATTCATGGCCTTTTCCCAATTAGGGTTTCCCTTTGCCTCTTCATAGGTTGAGGGTTCCTCTGAAATAGAGTCTTTTGCCAAGTAGATTGAATGCTTTGTAACAAATGTGGAATCATATCCATACCTTTCTGGTTGTTTCTTCTCTCTTGCTGATCTTCTAGGTGCTTGTTTGGAGCATTCTCCAACCTCTTGCATCTTTGCTTTGCCTCTTGACTTCCATAGCTTGTAATCCCTTTCTCTTTCATCTTGGTCATCGTCTGTATCACTTCTTGGATCCTGGACCTGTGTATCATGCTTGCTTCCTAATTGATGAGAGTCATAATCAAGATTATATGGTAGTGTTACCTTTTGTTTGTCTTCATCATACCAAGACCTGTGTTCTTCAAACACAACATCTCTACTTGTAGTGAATTTCTTGGTTGAAGGATTGAAGAACCTGTAACCCATCTGAGTTGAATCATATCCAATAAACACTGCCTTTGTTGCCCTTTCATCTAGCTTACCTCTTATTTGTGATGGTACATGAACATAAGCTAAACAACCAAAAACCTTGCAATGTCCAAGACTAGGTTTTCTTCCATGCCATGCTTCATAAGGAGTCATACCTTGAAGTGATTTGGATGGTAGTCGATTGACAAGGTACACTGCAGTTGAAATAGCTTCTGCCCAAAGATAATGTGGCAACTTCTTCTCTTCAAGCATTGTTCGGGCTGATCCAACCAATGTCTTGTTTCTCCTCTCTGCAATTCCATTTAGTTGAGGAGAGTACCTATTAGTCACTTCCCTTTTGATACCTTTGTCCTGCAAGAACTCATCAAACTCTTTGGAGAAGTATTCTCCCCCTCCATCAAATCTGAGCTTCTTTAGTGATCTACCTGTATGATTCTCCACATGTGCAAGATACTTCTTGAAGCAATAAAATGCTTCATTCTTACTCTTGATAAAGTATAGAACAGTCCATCTACTATGGTCGTCAATAAATGAGACATAATACCTTGATCCTGCCAATGAAGGTTCTTGACTTGGTCCCGATACATCTGTGTGTACTAAGTCCAATAAGTTGTTGTGGATGTAGCCTTTGTGGTTGAATGGTTGTCTTTGTGCCTTCCCAATCTGACATGCATCACACCTGTTGATCATGTGTTGCTTTGATATGTTCGGCAGTCCTAGAACACTTTGATCCCTGCATATATCCTTCAAGGTTCTTTCATTCACATGAGCAAGTCTTTTATGCCACACTTCAAGCTCACTTAGGGTTTGAGATCCAAAGTTGAATAGAGCAATGTTCTTGGTATCTCCTACTTCAAAAGTAAAGAGCCTACCATGCTTCTCACCTCGGGCTATCTTCTTGAAGCCTTGACATGGATCTTCCACAAAAGCTCCATGTTGGGTGAACCTAACTTGCAAGCCTTTTTCAACTATTTGGCCTACACTGATTAGGTCTTTAGTGATAGTGGGTACATAGAGAACCTTACTCAGAATGTTTGTCCTGCCATTGGAAGCTTTGACATTACCAATCGTCTCCACATTGTGCTTCGTGTCATCCCCTGTTTGCATTTCATGTCTATGCTTTGGACTTTCCAAGTCAGATAGAAGAGCAATGTTGCCTGCAACATGATTCGAGCATCCTGAATCTATGTAGAACAAATGATCCTCTTCTTTACCTTCTTTGTGGCTTAGGTTCATAAGAAGTAATGAGTCTTCATGTGGTTGATCTTCTGAATAATTGTTGTAGTCCCTTCTATTATAGCTTCTATTGTTGTTGTTAAAGTTGTGTCCACCTCTGCCTCTATTGCCGCCATATCCACCTCTTCCACTTCCTTTCTGGGTCTTCCCATTGAACCAGCAATTCTGAGTGGTGTGGTTGGTCTTATCGCATATGGCACAAGGTTGAACATTCTGACCTTTGGCTTTGTCTTGCTTTGGTCCTTTCTTCTTCCCTTTCCACTTGCTCTTGCTTGCGAAGTTGGCTTGGGAAGTCTCTTCTTCATCTTCTTCCTTCTTCTTGCCTTTCTGCTTCTTATCCTTCTTATCTGCATATAGAGCACTCGTTGAATTACCATGATAAGAGTTACCTTCCTTTATGCTATTGTTGGCTTCTTGATTGAAGAGTTGTCCAAGAAAGATGTTGAAGTCTGGAGTCTGCACATCCATGATGAGATCATAGGCCGTCGTGAAGGATTGCCATTGCTTATCACTTCGAATGCCGTTGAGAATTTGCCTCATGATGACCTCTTCTTCAATCAGCTCTCCAATGGATGCTAACTGATCCGCAACCTCTTTGACCTTGGTAACAAACTCTGTGATGGTTTGTTTAGGTGTCTTCTTCATTTGGTTGAACTCGTTCCAAAGATGATTCTTTCTTGCTTTGGTACTAGCAGAAAAGAAAGTCTCCAGGGTATCCCAAGTCTCTTGAGATGTCTTGCATCCTCTAATATGTGGTAATAGAAAGTCAGAGATAGAGTTTAGTATGTACGACCTTGCTTGAGCATCCCTTGCGCACCAAAGTGTGAGTTTATCTATCTCCTCTTGTGTAGGTCCTCCTTTGGATCTTGGAATAGGCATAACTTCATCACCTGCTACAATTCCATAAAGATTTCTACCTTGCAAGTAGGCCTCCATTCTGATTTGCCAAGCTGCATAGTTGTGTCGATCAAGCTTCTCAATCATTGAGGGAAAGCCGTCACCCATCTTGAACTAGCTCTAATACCACTGAAAGAACTTGGAGAAGCTTGTCGAAGGTAGAAAAGTGCGTTTCGAAGCGATGAAGTTTGGTCATGCCAACCGGCACAAGACCAGCCCTTGAGCTTGTGGAGACTCAAATAGACCTTATAGGCATGCTGTAAGTGCAAAGAAACACACTATGTACCTTGGAGCATCAAGGAGAATGAGTCGATACAAAACAGATAGGTTTGCGGGTCGACTAGCTCAAAAAACTTACTATCTATGGAAGAGACAATGAACTTCAAATGCCCATAGCGACCAGCGTGATTACAACTAGAAAAAATCCTTTTATGGGAGTGATACACATAGGGTTGAGTGTATGGAATGCACAAAATTATAAGGAATAAGCAAAATATGCTATAGGAAGGAATGCGACATTCACCGGTGGTACTTCCTATTTTTCAGGAATACGCAGAGATTGACCCCGAGGCAGAAAAACTGAGATTTCTCCAAATCTGCTGAACCAAATGCTTTGAAATTTACAGGCATAAACTAGACACTAATACCTTTCCAATGAGTCCTCTTGCACTCAATTTGAAGCTCTGAGCAGAGAGCAGCAGCCTCTGCAAGAGTATTGTTGGCGAAGAAGATGATGCAGAAAATTGAAGGAGCAAGACAATGATGGTCACAAGTGTATGTATATTGCTTCCATGTATAATACAAGTGATTTCAACTCCTTATACAGCCTCTAGGAGTGTTCCACGACTTTTACAACTTGAATTTGAATTCAAATGAAGGTGGGAATGGTTGTTGGAGGGAATCAATTCACTTCCCTACAATCTAGGAAAAGTGAAGATCTTGATTGATCTACTTTTAGGTGACTTGATTTGCTTGATTGAATGCAACTTCAACCACCAAAATTTCGTGGGATTTTGGCCCTATATTTGTACCTTTACATGTGTACAACTCAAGGCTTTTACAACGGTAAATGAGCCATCAAAATATTCTCAAAAAATACAATAAATGAGCATATGAAAAAGAACTCTCCAACGGATATTATTTCGACGCGATAGCCTTTGATATAGATCAAATCCACCTCAAGCATAGTGTAAGCTTGATGTTCCAACAATCAGGACATTGATAAGTGTAGCTGCTACAAGGAATTGGAGACTCCTCCAACTTGATGTGAAAAATGCATTCTTGAATGGTTGGATAAGTGAAGAGGTATACATGTCACAACCACTAGGTTTTGAAAACCCTAATCATCCATCTTATGTTTGTAGACTTAAGAAAGCATTGTATGGATTGAGACAAGCTCCAAGAGCTTGGAATTACCGGTTGCTTACATATCTTCAAGATCAAGGGTTCAAAGCTAGCAGCTCAGATCCTTCTCTATTCATGAAAAGGGATCACAATGAGGTTATCTATCTATATGTATATGTAGATGATATTATTGTGACAGGTGATGATCTAAATGGCATTCAAAGGATCAAGAGACACATGCAAGAGGAGTTCAAAATCAGTGACCTAGGTGAGCTCATATATTTCCTAGGTATGCAGGTGATATACACAGATGAAGGAATGTATTTGACTCAAAGAAGATACATTGAGGATCTTCTTGTCAAGTTCAAAATGGAGAACACTAAACCTGCAGGTACACCTTTGGAGATGAATCATAAACTTAGTGTTTATGAAGGTGAGAAAATTGAAGACATTAAAGAGTATCAAAGCTTGGTAGGTAGCTTGATATATGCTACTCACACAAGGGCAGACATCTCATATAGTGTGGGAGTGCTTAGTCAGTTCATGCACTCACCGAGAAGACCACACATGGATGTGGCTAAGAGAGTACTGAAGTATCTCAAAGGTACAATCAACGAAGGTATATTCGATCCTTACTCTTCCGATTTGGATATCAAAATCTACTCAGATGCAGATTGGGCAGGAGCTAAGGATGATAGAAAAAGTACATCTGGTTACTTAGCATTTGCAGGTTCAAAGCTAGTGTCATGGAGTTCCAAGAAGCAACCAACAGTTGCTTTATCTTCAACTGAAGCAGAGTACAGAGGCTTGACCATAGCAACTCAAGAGGCAATATGGTTAAAAGCATTGTATACAGATTCGGGACTAGTGAGATCCAAACCTCACATATTTGGAGATAATGTAAGTTCCATGCATCTAGCAGAAAATCGTATTTTCCATGCGAGAACCAAGCACATAGAAGTCCATTACCACTTCATCAGGGAGAAGCTCATGGCGAAGGAGATCCACATTTCTTTTTTTCCAACTGAAAAGCAAGTAGCAGATAGGATGACGAAGGCACTTGATGGAATAAAGCTTTGTAGATTCAAAGCTATGGCAGGTACTCAACCTATCAGAGAATGAAGACTCAAGCATACCTTAGCTTGAGGGGGAGCTGTTGGAACATCAAGCTTACACTATGCTTGAGGTGGATTTGATCTACATCAAAGGCTATTGTGTCGAAAGAATATCCGTTGGAGAGTTCTTTTTCATATACTCATTTATTGTATTTTTTTGAGACGTTTTTGATGGCTCATTTACCGTTCTAAAAGCCTTGAGTTGTACACATGTAAAGGTAGAAAGATAGAGCCCAAATCCCACGAATTTGTGATGGTTGAAGTTGCATTCAATCAAGCAAATCAAATCACCTAAAAGTAGATCAATCAACATCTTCACTTTTCCTAGATTGTAGGAAAGTGAATTGATTCCCTCGAACAACCATTCCCACCTTCATTTGAATTCAAATTCAAGTTGTAAAAGTCATGGAACACTCCTAAAGGCTATATAAGGAGTTTAAATCACTTGTATTATACATGGAAGCAATATACATGCACTTGTGACCATCATTGTCTTGCTCCTTCAATTTTCTGCATCATCTTCTTCGCCAACAGTAATCTTGCAGAGGCTGCTCCTCTCTCCTCAGAGCTCCAAATTGAGTGCAAAAGGACGCATTGGAAAGGTAATAGTGTATAGTTTATGCCTGTAAATTTGCAAAGCATTTGGTTCAGCAGATTTGGAGAAAGCTTAGTTTCTCTGCCTCAGGGTCAATCTCTGCGTATTCCTGAAAATAGGAAGTACCACCGGTGAATGTCGCATTCATTCCTATAGCATATTTTGCTTATTCCTTATACTTTTGTGCATTCCATACACTCAGCCCTATGTGTATCACTCCCATAAAATGAGTTTTTCTAATTGTAATCACGCTGGTCACTATGGGCATTTGAAGTTCATTGTCTCTTCCAAAGATAGTAAGTTTTTTGAGTTAGTCGACCCGCGAACCTATCTGTTTTGAATCAACTCATTCTCTTTGATGATCCAAGGTACATAGTGTGTTTCTTTGCACTTATAGCATGCCTATAAGGTCTATTTGAGTCTCCAAAAGCTTGTTGATATATTTAGGTAGTGATGTGTGTGAACACTCTAGGACTGCCGGGGCACTTTTTTCCCTCTTTAGGAGGTTTTTTTCCCCCGGCTTGTATATACGCCTATTGCCCTAATGGGCTACTTATCTTTGTACATTCTCTAGTAATACATTCAGTCTTGTGTGTTGTGCTCCAAGCTTCTTCTTCTTCCTTGTGCTGTTCGCGTGCTTCCGCAGACGTCCAACTCCAACAATTGGTATCAGAGCAGGTCGTCGCTTCCTCTAGGGCGCCGTCGACACTCCTCCGTTTGCAGTCTCAGATTCGCACGAAATTTGGTGAGCATACTCAGGGTGTTTCCGAGATCAAAACAGCTTTGTTCTGTGGTGCCAAAATCGCGATCTGAGCTCGTTTCGGCCTCCGAACGCACTATCGCAGCGCTTGTGCAGGCTATTTCGTCCTTTTGTGCCAAAGGTATATACCAGTTTCTGTTCGCCAGTTTAAGCGTCTCGAAGTCTGCTACAGGTCTAGCAGAACTCGTTTGGGCAGTTCCGTTCAACTTTTTTAGATACAGTCAATTTTCTGCATCAAGGTATTTTAGTCACCGGCCATGGCTGAAAGGAGTGATGTATTCCGTATGTTGGCTGTTGAGGATAAGTTGGATGGTACCAACTACCCATTATGGGCTTATATGATGCGACATGTACTGGTTGCGATTGTGGAACATTGTGCAGGGTGTTGAAAGACGTCCTGTTACACCTGTAACGACAGGTACTGCAAATACAGGTGTTGGAGCTGATGAAGATGGTGTCGAAGATGATATTCCGCAGATTCCTGTTCGTGCTGCTGTTTTTGTTGCACCTACTGCAGAGCAGATTCGTTGGGATGGCAGAGATGCCCAGGCACATGCATTGATAGCTGTGCCATTATTCCTCACATTCGCTCTTGCAGAACAGCAAAGGATGCTTGGGATACACTTACCACTTTGTACCAGGCTAGGAATGAGGCTCGTGTTGCTTACCTCCGAAAACAGTTGGAGAGTGAGCACATGAATGAAGGTGATTCTATGGACAGTTTTCTTACAAAGATCAAAGACCTGAAGGAACAATTGATTTCTGCTGATGAGGTTATACCAGATAGCTCACTTGTGCAGACCGTTCTGAATGGTCTTCCTGATTCATATCAGAGTTTTGCCTCTACTCTTCGGTTGATGATGAAAGGCAATCCGAATGCCTTGTCATTTGAGGAATTAGTCTCTGTTCTATTGCAGGAAGATCAGTCCAGGCAGAACAGGTCCATTATGCGTGTTGCAGATCAAGCTTTCCTGGCTAGTCAGAAGGGCAAAGGAAAATGGAGCTCTTCTACTAGTAAGCAGAAATCTGCAAATGCTGCACACTCAAAGAACCAAGACAAAGATGAGAAAAAATCAGAAAAGCAGAAATTGTTTTGTAAGTACTGTAAAGGCAATGATCATATCATAAAGAACTGTCCAAAACTGGCTGCTAAAGAGGCAAACAAGAAAGAGGCTGGAATGGTTGTTGCAGAGGCCTCTACACCAAAAACAGAGTCTGCAAATCTTGTGCAGGAAGAAGAATGGGCGTTTACTACTGTCTGCAGTTTTGACCCATCTTCTCCTAATCAGTGCATGTCTGCAGTAGACTCAGATGTTTGGTACTTTGACAGTGGGGCGACCAAACATATTACCTCGCAGCACAGTTTCTTCTCTTCACTTGAGCCTCCTCCTACAGGGAATACTGTCACATGCGCCAATAACTCCTCTTATCCTGTTATGGGAGTTGGTAAGATCATTCTGACTACTGCTGATGGTAGTTCTTTCACTTTGTCAGATGCTTTATTTGTGCCAAGGATCAAGAAGAATCTGTTATCAGTTTCTGCATTAGCCAAGATTGGCTTGGTTGTGAAATTTGTTGATGACAGGTGTACAGTCCATGATCTCTCAAATGGCGATGTGATTATTGCTTCTGGCATTTTATGTCGTGGGCTGTATAAGCTCATAGACTATGAAAGATCTGTGAATGATTCGGCATGTGCAGTTCATGATTCTGAGGCTATGTCAGATGCAAAGCTTTGGCATGCACGCTTTGGTCATCTGAATTTTGCTAGTTTGTTACGCCTACAGAAATCTGAAATGGTGTCCTCTTTGCCCAAACTTGAGGCACCTGGAAAACATGTTTGTGAAGGCTGTATTTTGGGCAAAATGCAGCGTTCTTCCTTTCCAAAAGATGGTTCAGTTCGGGCTACGCAGAAATTGCAGCTTGTACATAGTGATGTCTGTGGTCCTATGCAGACACCCTCTTTTGGAAATTACCTTTACTTCGTGACTTTCATTGATGATTTTTCCAGGCATGCATGGGTATATCCACTCAAAGCAAAGTCCGAAGTGTTCATGTGCTTCAAACAGTTTTTGGTTTTAGCTGAAAATCTGTCAGCATGTAAAATGGGCACCCTCCGTTGTGATCGAGGGGGGGAATATATGTCTTCAGATTTTCATGCATTTCTGGTTGAACGTGGGATAAAACACCAGTGTACAGTGCCGTATACACCTCAACAGAATGGAGTTGCTGAACGAAAGAACAGGTCACTCATGGAGATGGCGAGGTGCATGGTCAAAAGTCAGGCTTTACCACATAGTTTCTGGCTTGAGGCTGTCATGTGTGCAGCATATGTACTGAACAGGTGTCCCACTAAAGCGTTGCAGTCTATCACTCCATATGAGGCTTGGCATGAACGCAAGCCATCTGTTGCTCATCTGCGTGTTTTTGGTTGTTTGGCATATGCATTAGTGCCTGAACAACATCGCAGAAAATTGGATGATAAGGCAGTAAAATGTATTTTTGTTGGGTACAGTTCTGAAAGTAAAGGCTATCGTCTGTATCATCCACAGACTAAACGCATTCTGGTTAGCCGTGATGTTGTCTTTGTGGAAGATGCTATTCAGCCATTGCTTTCATGTACTAAGGAGACATCTGTTAGCTCCAAAGACATGTATGATACTTTGATGCCTCTTTTTACAGGTGGACAGGCTAGTGCTGGTCCTAATGAGGCAACTTCTCAGCCTTTGCAGGTTTCATATGATGATGCAGATCATTCCATTTCTGATGCAGATTTACATGATGCACTTGTTGATGAGAGAGCTGATATTGAGCAGGCAAAAACTATGCCAAAATGGCTGGTGCAGACTTTGCGTGACAACAAATTAGATGCACCTTTGTCATATCGTACTCGTTCAGGCTCTCATAGTGCCTCCTTTGCATCAGATTGCTATGCTATGGCTGCATCTAGTCTCTGTGATGAGAATGAGCCTGTTTCTTTTGATGAAGCACAAAATTCAGAAAATTGGATGGCTGCTATGCAATCTGAATATGATGCTATAATGAAGAATGGTACATGGTCTTTATGTGACTTGCCTCCTGGCAAGAAGGCCATTGGCACTAAGTGGGTATACAAGCTGAAGCGTAAACCTGATGGTACAGTTGACAGGTATAAGGCTAGGCTTGTTGCAAAGGGTTATGCGCAGGAAAGAGGCATTGATTTTGATGAGACCTTTGCACCTACATGCCGTATGACTACTGTTCGGAGCATTTGTGCACTTGCAGCCCATCATGGTTGGAATGTACATCAGTTGGACATTAAAACAGCATTTCTGAATGGTGACTTGCATGAAGAAGTGTATGTTTTTCAGCCCCGTGGCTTTGTGCAGAAAGGGCATGAAAACCAGGTGTGTAGGTTAAAGAAGGCGTTATATGGTTTAAAGCAAGCACCACGTGCTTGGTATGAGAAGATACATGCCTATCTGATTGCACATGGTTTTGAGAACAGTCCAACTGAAAGCACCTTATATGTTAAACATGCTAATGATGTGCTTCTGATCATTGTTGTCTATGTTGATGACATGCTGCTCACTGGTCCTATTGAGACACATATTGCTGATTTTAAAGCTGATTTGCATGCCTCATTTGAGATGTCTGATTTGGGGCATTTGCATCACTATTTGGGCATTCAGTTTATGCACGTTGATGGTGGAATGGCTTTGTTTCAAACGAAATATATTGACACATTATTGCAGCGTTTTGGCCTTGAAGACTGTAAGCCTATTGCCACTCCTATGGAGACAGGTTTACGATTGAGTCTTCATGATGCTGGAGATGCATTTGATGCTGTTCTCTATCAGCAGGCTGTTGGATGCTTGATTTACTTATGCATTACTCGGCCAGATATTCAGTTTGCTGTCTCACAGATGAGCAGGTTTATGCATTGCCCAGGAGTCACGCATTGGAAAGCGGTTAAGCGCATCTTTCGCTACTTGAGTGGTACTCGGCTACTTGGGTTGTTTTATCCCAAGGGGGGATCACTACCGCCAGATTTGCATGCTTTTTCTGACTCAGATTGGGCTGGTTGCTATGACACTCGTGTGTCCACCAGTGGTTTTTGCTTCATGCTTGGTAGCTCATGTATATCTTGGTTGAGCAAGAAGCAGCCTACTGTGGCCACTTCCAGTTGTGAGGCTGAGTATAGGGCAGCTTTCACAGCGACTGTTGAGTGTGTGTGGCTCAGACGCCTTATGGCTGATTTGGGTGTTGGCCAGTCTTCTGCCACCACCATCTTCACTGACAGTCAGAGCGCATTGGCAGTTGCGAGGAACCCTGTGTTCCATGCTCGCACTAAGCACATTGAGGTGCATTATCACTATGTCAGGGAGAGGTTCTCTGCTGGGGAGATCAGCTTGGCATATGTGCCCACGCAGGAGAACATTGCAGACCTTTTCACGAAGGCTCTGCCTAGGGAGAAGTTTGAAGCTTTCCGCAAAGCTTTGGGCTTACTTCCTTTTGTGGAGTGATTTCCACATAGCTTGGCACTTCCTTATACATGAGTGCCAGCTCCTTGTTCACCGCATCACTCCCAGGGGGGATTTGTTGATATATTTAGGTAGTGATGTGTGTGAACACTGTAGGACTGCCGGGGCACTTTTTTCCCTCTTTAGGAGGTTTTTTTCCCCCGGCTTGTATATACGCCTATTGCCCTAATGGGCTACTTATCTTTGTACATTCTCTAGTAATACATTCAGTCTTGTGTGTTGTGCTCCAAGCTTCTTCTTCTTCCTTGTGTTGTTCGCGTGCTTCCGCAGACGTCCAACTCCAACAAAGCTCAAGGGCTGGTCTTGTGTCGGTTGGCTTGACCAAACTTCATCGCTTCGAAACGCACTTTTCTACCTTCGACAAGCTTCTCCAAGTTTCTTTCATTTGTTACACTTATGTGTTACTCGAGTAGCTTTGATGTGAACCTTTTCCCTATACATGGGCACTTTTTACTCTAGTGCTGGATAGAGGTTTTTTCCCCATGTCACCACATACTTGATACTCTCATATGTGGTGGTATTTTGTACTTAGGGATATTATTCAGCTATTACTTCAGTTCAGTTCATCGATCAATAGAGGGAGCTATTCCAGCCATCGTCTTCTCTGTGTGTCTTGCTGCATTTGTGCTCCTTGTGTGTGCTTCTTGTGTGTCTCTCGCACTTCTACACACACCCAACAATAATTACAAACTAATAACAAAGAGAGAGAGAGAGAGAGAGATAAAGAGAGAGAGAGAAATATACAAACAAACTTGATGCATGCATACTTACAACATACATAAATACTACATGCATACATACACACATACATACAACATACATACATAAATACATATATAAATGAATACAATTAAAAATCATAAGACATTGCATGCAACGTACAAGCATACATGCTTACAACATGCATACATACATAAATACATACATAAATGAATATTATAAAAAATACATACATACATACATACATACATACATACATACATACATACATAAATACAAACTACATGCTGTTGGAGTTGGATGTCTGCGAAAGCATGCAAATAGCACAAGAAAGAAGAAGAAGCTTGGAGCACAACACACTACTGAATGTATTTCTAGAGAATGTACAAAGATAAGTAGCCCATTAGGGCAATATGCGTATATTCAAGCCAAGGGGAAAAACCTCCTAAAGAGGAAAAAAGGTGCCCCAACATCCAAGTGTGTTCACACATATCACTACCTAAATATATCAACAAATCCCCCTTGGGAGTGATGTGGGGAACGGGGAGCTGGCACTCATGAATAAGGAAGTGCAAAGCTAGGTGGAAATCACTCCACAAAAAGTAAGCACAACGATTTGTGGAAAGCTTCAAACTTCTCCCTAGGTAGAGCCTTCGTGAAAAGGTCTGCAATGTTCTTCTGCACGGGCACATATGCCAAGCTGATCTCCCCAGCAAAGAACCTCTCCCTAAGATAGTGATCATGCACTTCAATGTGCTTAGTGCGAGCATGGACATAGGGTTCCTCCCAATTGCCAATGCACTTTGACTATTAGTGAAGATGGTGGTGGCAGAAGCTTGAGCAACACCCATATCACCCATAAGGCGTCTGCGCTAGACACACTCAACAGTCCCTGTGAAATCTGCCCTATACTTAGCCTCACAATTGGAAGTGGCCATAGTAGGCTACTTCTTTCTCAACCATGATATACATGAGCTACCAAGCATGAAGCAAAAGCCACTAGTGGACACACGAGTGTCATAGCAACTAGCCCAATCCGAGTCACAAAAAGCATGCAAATCTTGCAGTAGTGATCCTACCTTAGGATAAAACAACCCAAGTAGCCGAGTACCACTCAAAGAGCGAAGGATGTGCTTAACTCCTTGCCAATGCTTGACTCCTACGCAATGCATAAACCTGCTCATCTATGAGATAGCAAACTGAATATCTTGCTGAGTAATGCATAAGTAAATCAAGCATCGAATAGCATGTTGATAGAGAACAACATCAAATGAAGCACCAACGTCATGAAGACTCAATCGTAAACCTCTCTCCATAAGAGTGGCAATAGGCTTATAGTCTTCAAGGCTAAAATGCTGCAATATCAATATATTTTGTTTGACACAAAGTCATTCCACCATCAACTTGCATAAATTGAATGCCCAAATAGTGATGCAAATGCCCCAAATCTGACATCTCAAATGAGCATGCAAATCAGCCTTAAACGAAGCAATATGCTTCTCAATAGGACTAGTGAGTAGCATGTCATCAACATCGACAACAATGATCATAAGCACATCATTAGCACACTTAACATATAAGGTTCTTTCAGTTGGACTGTTCTTAGAACCATGTGCAATCAGATAGGCATGTGTCTTCTCATACCAAGCACATGGTGCTTGCTTTAAACCATATAATGTCTTCTTTAACATGTAGACCTTGTTTTCATGCCCTTTCTGCACAAAACCATAGGGCTGAAAAATATACACTTCTTCATGCAAGTCACCATTCAGAAATGTTGTTTTAATGTCCAACTCATGTACATTCCAAGCATGATGAGTTGCAAGTGCATAGATGCTCCAAACAGTAGTCATACGGCATGTAGGTGCAAAGGTCTGATCAAAATCAATGCCTCTTTCCTATGCATAACCCTTTGCAACAAGCCTAGCCTTATACCTATCAACTGTACCATAAGGTTTACGCTTCCGCTTGTATACCCACATAGTGCCAATGGTCTTCTTGCTAGGAGGCAAGTCACATAAAGGCCAAGCATCATTTTTCATTATACCATCATATTGAGATTGCATAGCAACCATCCAATTTTCTGAATTTTGTGCTTCATCAAACAAAACAGGCTCATTCTCATCATAGAGACTAGATGCAACCATAACATAGAAATCCAATGCAAAAGAGGAACGATGAGAGCCTGAACGAGTACATTATGATAGAGGTGCATCTAATTTGCTGTCACGCAAAGTCTGCGCTAGCCATTTTGGCATAGTTTTTACCTGCTCAATATCAGCTCTCCCATCAACTAGTGCATCATGTAAATCTGCATAAAAAATGGAATGATATACGTCATCACATGAAACCTGCAAAGTTTGATAAGTTGCCTCATTAGGACTAGCACTAGACTATCCACCTGTAAAAAGAGGCAGCATAGTATCATACATGTCTTTGGAGCTAACAGATATCTCCTTAGTACATGAAAGCAATGGTTGAATAGCATCTTCCACAAAAACAAGATCACGGATAACTAGAATGCGTTTAGTCTGTTGATGATATAGACGATATCCTTTTACTTTCAAAAGTGTACCCAACAAAAATACATTTTCCTACTTTATCATCCAATTTTCTGCGATGTTGTTCAGGCACTAATGCATATGACAAACAACCAAAAATAGGCAGATGAGCAACAGATGGATTGTGATCATTCCAAACCTCATATGGAGTGATAGATTGCAACACTTTAGTGGGACACGTGTTCAGTACATATGCTACACACATGACAACTTCAAGCCAGAAACTATGTGGTGAAGCTTTAGTCTGACCATACACCTCGCCGTCTCCACGAGTGACCTGTTCTTTTGTTCAGCAACTCCATTCTAATGAGGTGTATATGGCACTGTACACTGGTGTTTTATCACACATTCAACCAAAAATGCATTAAAATCAGAAGACATATATTCCTCCCCCCCCCCCCGATCAGAATAGAGGGTAGCCATTTTACATGTTGATAGATTTTTAGCCAAAACCAAAAATTGTTTGAAGCACATGAACACTTTAGACTTTTCCTTCAATGGATATACCCATGCATGCCTAGAAAAATCGTCGATGAAAGTGATGAAGTAAAGATAATTCCCAAAAGAAGGTTTCTACATAGGACCACAAACATCACTATGTACAGGATACAATTTATGAGTAGACCGAATGGAACCATCTTTTGGAAAGGACAAATGCTGCATTTTGCCTAAAATATAGCCTTCACAAGCATGTTTTCTACGTGCCTCAAGTTGGAGTTTATTGACCTCCAAAATATAGCTGGAAGTAGGTCGAACCCCCTAGGAACAAGTTGACCTTCTCACAAACTTCATCATTGAAAACCAGTCATGCTTGTAGAGCTTACTGTTCTTTACTGGCTTAGAAATTTTTTAAGACTATTTTAACCACATATACTAGAGACCAAGAGCTTTCCAATGAGCCAAAGAACACTCAATTTGGATAAATACACAAGGAGATATGACCTCTGCAAGTTTGAGGTTTAATGGAGACCTTCAGCAGAGCTGAAACCCGAGAACACACACTACTTGCAAAACGTATTGCTCTCAGCTCGGACATCCAATGATTATGAAAATTTACAGTATGAAAGTAGTCACTAAGCGCTTTCAAATGAGCTAATAAAAATCTAATTTGGATATATAATGAGGGAGATACAAGCTCTGCAATTTCTACATACAAAACTACAGTAGTGTAGAGATACACATATGACTCTCTTGGACATCCCACAAGATCACGACTTCTCTCCTCCTTTTATAGCATGGGGAACTTTAGAAGATAAAGCAACTGTAGGCTATTTCTTTGAACTCCATGTTAATGTCTTGTTTACTGCTATCACCACATATCCACTTGTGGATCTTCTATCATCTTTGTTTCCATCCCAATCTGCATCACTAAAGGCTTTAAGAGTTAGATCAGCATCATGACTATAAAATAATCCTTCGTTCATGGTACCTTTCAAATACCTAAGCACTCTTTTTGCTGCATGCATATGAGGTAATCTAGGTTCATGCATGAACTGTGACAATACTCCCACTGCATAGCATATATCAAGTCTAGTTTTTGTTGCATAAATCAGAGATCCTACCATGGATCTATATGCATTCATATCATGCAACGCATCACCTTCCTTTGCATTCAACTTTACATTACATTCCATTGGAGTAGAAACAAATTTACATTCCTGCATACCAAATCTTTTCAGCATATCACGTATATACTTTCTCTGTATCAACCACATACCTTCATCGCCATACACAATTTCAATCCCAAGAAAGTATCTAAGAAACCAAGATCTGAAATTTTAAATTCCTTTCTCAAATTACCTTTTATCTCTTCAATTGCTTTTGCATCATTCCCTGTAATCAACAAGTCATCCACATAAATGCATACATAGACACACACGTCCTCTACATGTTTTACATAAAGTGAAGGATCAACATGACTCGCTGTGTATCCTTACAGCATAAGATACTTTACCAACCTTGCATTCCATGCCCTTGGTGCCTGCTTAAGACCATACAATGCCTTCTTTAACCTGCATACATGATTAGGACATTTTGCATCCACATAACCATCTGGTTGTGACATATACACTTCTTCATTTAACTCACCATTAAGAAAGGCATTCTTTATATCAAGTTGATATATATTCCACCTTTTACTTGTAGCTAAAGCCAACAAAGTTCTCACCGTTTCCATGTTTGCTACTGGACTAAATGTTTCCTCATAGTCCAATCCTTGAGTTTGATTATATCCTTTTGCTACAAGTCTAGCCTTATATCTTGACACACTACCATCACTATTTCTTTTAATCTTAAAATCCCACTTGCAACCAATTACCTTTTGTTTTGGTGTCTTTGGAACTAAATTCCAAGTCTTGTTATCCTGTAGTGCTTCCATTTCTTCTCTCATTGCTTTCTCCCACTTTTCATCTCCTTTTGCCTCATCATAACATGTGGGTTCATTTTCCTGCTCAACTTTTGTCATAAAAGCATAATGAGTATTCATGAAAGATTCATAAGTATACCTTTGAGGTTGCTTACCCACTCTTGAAGTTCTTCTTACCCTGAATATAGATGCTCTTCCTTTCTTATTAGGAACCTTTGATGATTCTCCATACTCACATACATCACTAATTTCCTCTCCTTCATCATTAACTTCAACAAGTTTGAGTTTACCTTTGCTTTTAACACTTGGAGGTGACTCTTGCCTTAATCTTCCATTGAAAGGTATCTCTCTTTCTTCATCCAAACCACTTTTCTCATCACTTAAACTTCTTGTGGGCTGAGGTAAGCACTCATCTCCTTCACATGTATCTTCTTCATCTCCATTTATGACCTGCAAACTTTTCTTATCTACATACCATGAAAGTGATTCATCAAAATTTACATCTCTTGAGACAACCACCTTATTGGTATGAGGATTATAACATCTATATCCTCTTTGAGTATCTGCATAACCAATAAATATACACTTTTCTGATTTTACATCAAGTTTTGATCTCACTTCACTAGGTACATGTACATAACATACACAACCAAATACTTTCAAATGACTTATATTTGGTTTCGTTCCATGCCATACCTCATATGGTGTCAAATGATGACTCCCGCAGTAGGTACTCTATTCATAATGTATACACTTGTGCTAACAGCTTCAACCCAAAAAGAATTAGGCAAACACATATCATTTAGCATGCTTCTAGACGCTTCTGCTATGATTTTGTTTCTTCTTTCTGCGACTCCATTTTGTTGTGGAGTATACCTGCATGTAACTTCTCTTTTGATACATTCATCATATAAAAAATCAGTAAAAGCTTGAGAGAAATACTCTCCCCCTCCATCAGATCTTAGTTTCTTAAAATATCTTCCTGTTTGCTTCTCGACAAATGATTTAAAATTTTTAAAACAATCAAAGACTTCACTCTTATGTTTAATGAAATACACAAATGTCATTCTACTATGATCATCAATGAATGATACATAGTACTTATTACCAGCCAAGGATGTCTCTTTAGTAGGACCCCATACGTCCATGTGTATAAGGTCTAGCAATGCACTGCTTACATAGCTTGAATGCTTGAAAGGCTGTCTGCTTTGCTTACCCATTTGACATGCTTCACAAAGATGCACCATATGTTGCTTAGTAAGATCAGGTAATCCTTCAACAATCCTCTTCTTTGATAGCTCCATTAACGTGTGTACATTCATGTGTCCAATCCTTTTGTGCCATAGATCAAGGTTTGCTATTCGATGCATACCATAAGAGAAATAGCTTGTATGATTTGGGTTTACGTTGAATGTAAACAATCTACCTTGTTTTTTACCTCTAGCAATTAACCTCCTTTGCTTTGGATCCTCAATGAAGCAACCTGCATTATTAAATCTTATTTGCAAACCTTTTTCTACCATTTGACCAACTGAGATCAAATTCTTAGTGATTGTTGGCACATAAAGTACATCCTTCAAGCAATTTTTCTTGCTCTTATCCTGCATAACAACATCTCCAACGTGTATAATCTTATGTGTTGTATCATCTCCTGTTTCAACATGACCTTTACATGAAGGATTATGCATATTAGAAAACCATGAAGCATCATGTGAAATATGGTTAGAGCAACCACTATCTACATACCATACATCACTATTGCAATTCATCTTAGTTTCTACATTCATCATAAGAAGAGAATCATAATCATCACTTTTACCTTCAACTGCATAATTTCCTTGTTGTTTACCTCTTCTTGAATAGCCTCCTCTTCGATTACCACCTTGATTATTTTCATTTTGATAACAATCTTTGGCATAGTGCCCATACCTTCCACATATATAGCAATTGTTGTTATCTTCACTCCTTTGTCTTTGATTGTAGTTGTAGCCTCTCGTACCTCTAGCGCTTGATCTTCCTCTTCCTCTTGTGTTGAAGAAGCCACTTGAAGTCCCTTGATCATCACTCCTTCTTCCTAAACCTCTATTTGAACCTCTTCTACCTCTGTTTCCACCTCTTGATGATCCTACATAAAGAGCTTGTCCTTGAGATCCTTTTTTATTTGAAGTAGAACCATTTAGATTCATCTCCTCCATGACCATAAGAGCAACAAGCTGATCAAAGTCTGGTAATTCTCCTTTAACATAAAGGGAAGTAATGAATGGTTTCTATCTCTCATCATCCTTGAGTCCATTGAGAGTATGTGCAACCAAGTCGTCATCCTCCACATGAGCTTGAATTGATCCTAGTTGATATGCAATCTCTTTAACCTTCAACAAGTAATCATTAACGGATGTCCTTGTATCTTTCTTTATCTTATTCAACTCATTTTTGAGTTGAATCTTCCTTGCTCTTGTACCTTTAGCATACAACCTTTCCAATGCAAGCCAAACATCTCTACTTGTGTCTAGATCTTGTATGTGTCCTACCATTGAATCTTGAATATTTTGTGATAAAATGAATATAACCCTTTTGTCTCTTTCATTCCAAAGTCTAAACTCCCTCAATTGTTGCTGATTTGGATCCTCTGGTAATATAGGTTTGATATCCGTTCCATCAATCAAACCATAGAAACCTCTACCTTGCAAGTATGTTGTGATTCTAAATCGCCATGGTTGATAGTTGTTCTTATCAAGCTTCTCTATTGGTGCATTTTGATCCCCCCTTGTGTAAATACTAAACTTCCTCCTTTAACCCTCCTTTTGGATATATGCGATAAGAAGAAGTATGAGATTTACCTTTGTAATAAAGTTTATGCACCTTTCTTTGCTTGGATGTTGCTTAAGATGCTTCCTTGCTATCTCCTTCTACCTTTGTGTAGTGTTGATGATGAACCGCTGTCGTCGAGATTTTCTGTCCTCTCTCACTTGTGAAGGCCTACAAAAAACATATTTGGTGAAGGTAGCCTGAATTCCCCGAGAAGTCCAGGATGCATCAAGGATCTCAAAGGAAGGTCACATACAAAGTTTCAAAGAAATCAAGAAAGTCCATGGTAGCGGTCAAAGTTGGTCAAAGCTGGTCAAAGTTGGGAAATTAGGGCAAAAATTTCATTGTCACCAAATTAGATGAAAATCCATATACTTGTAAAGATTGTCAAAGGCAGTCTATAGCCCAAATTTCAGCAGAAAATGGATTTGGTAGCACATTGATATGCTATGTTCATTTTGTAAAAATGTATTTTTTCTAGTTTGACCCTACAAGTTCTTGTATAGAAATTTATGTTAGCCATATGGTTTGGCATGTATAAAGACCATATGTGGCTACATATTTGTATAACGTTTCAAGGCTATCCGAGCTTCCTAGACACCTTAATGCCACCTTGCAAGCTTCCAAATGTAGTCAAACTTGTACAAGTTAGATTCAGATGGGAGTTTTTTTTGCATATTCCTGAAGAAGATCTTTGGAAACATAGTCCTACAATGTTTCATCTTCATCAAAGAATTTTTGGAGGGTCAAAGAGCACAAAGTCCAGTTTTCAAGGTCACCGCAGTTTTCTAGAATAAGAAAATTGAAGGCTTGAATGTCTGCCACATGTCAAAATATGATTGAACCATGTTGTACGGTCAAGATGAGCTCATATTCAAGGGTGGAGATGCACTAAAGCATAAAGGAAGGAGGATCCACGAATTTTTTCCATAAAAGAAGACCTTTTTTACAATCAAAGATCAATAATGCAGCATTTCTCCAAAAATAGTGGCTTATCTTATCCGAATTGATGTCAGCACTGATCCGACGGTCCAGATCATCCCCAGATCCAATGGTGGAGAATGAGGGCGCCTAAATTTCACTCCTTTACACTAGATTTGATAGAAAGAACAATTCCAAGCCATTGATTTGATTAATCAAATGGTTGTAATCAAAAGTAGTGATCCTAGAGTTGAGAGTTGATTTCTCTAGATCCAAGGGCCCAAATTCATTCAAAAAACTATATAAACCCCCCTCCAAACTCCTAGAGCATCATTGTTAGGCATCCATAGGGCTCATGCTAGCTTACGGTTTCCTTGAGACGATCACCCTCGGTTGAGCGAGTGAGGATCCAAGGTGAGCTAGTATGAGTATAGAACCTAGTTTCAAATTTAAGTTAGAACTCCAATTTAGGATAGGCTCTTGAAACCAGCATCTCTATCTTGACTCACCCTCGGTGGAGCGTGTGAGTGAGTTAGAGCTGATTTTAATGAGTCTTAGACTTCTTTAGTTAGACGTTACGAGCCTAGACAGACATAGGGTCACTGGAGTGGAACTCACCTTCTTACGTGTGACATTCGGTTGAACTGTCATGGTTTGAGGGTCGGAACCACCTTTGATCAGTAGACTGCTTAGCATGACGTACACGACGATCTTTTACATGTAACTTAATTCAAATTCTTTTAATTCATGTCACTTGTCACTTGTCTCTTGTCACCTCTCTCAGTCTCTTAAGTATTTTTACATGTCTTCTATTTCTTCTATGTGTGAGAAGGCTCCGCAGTATTGCGTTGAACCAGTGAGGATGTTTCTTTGAGCTTGTGAGTAAAATCCATCATCATAATTCACTTGCATGCATAAAATCCATACAAATCCATACATATTTATTAGTTTCTGAAAGTGTATAAGAAGCTCCAATATTGGACCATTCTTCCTTTCGAAACTGATTTATGTGTAAGGATTCCATCTATTCTCATCATGCATACATATCATCCAAAGAAGGCTATACATATGGATTAGAATTAGGAAGTGTTTAAGAAGCTCCTCCAATGGACCATTCTTCCTTCCAAATTTGATTCGTGTGTATGGTTCTCTTTCATTCTTATCATTCATGTCATCAATCTAACTTGCACACCTACATTCCCATTCCCATAATTATTTCAACATCTCTCTCTTCTCCATACTCAACATTAATTTCACCTTCACATCTTTAAACCTTCCAACATTCATTAGCTTCATACACCCTGTGTGTGCCACGACCGGACCCGATCCACCCGGATTGCGATCACCTCCACACCGCTTTGCCAATAGCTTCAAATTCTTCATCAAGGTATTATAACCTTTTCCAAGCTTTAATTCCTTGCTCTGATACCAATGTTGGAGTTTATTGACCTCCAAAATATAGCTGAAGTAGGTGGAACCCCCTAGGACATTGCAGCTCCCTTGTGACTCACTAATTTGACTCACCATGTTCTAGAACTCACCTGGTATTTTGGCTATATTTAATGAATAATATGAGCCTTCTTGAAGTATTTGAAGACTTCCCAAAGGTATTTACATAATTTGAAACTTGTACCCTACATAAAAAAAATGTTCGCAACAAAAGAGGACACCATTTCACATTTTTGCAGGTGTAGCAAACTAGCAAAATTCAGATGACCAAAGCGTGCATGCCAAAGATTTGCATCTAATATAGCATGAGAATCATTTAGTGCACATGGAAAATCATTTACAGATCTTTCATAGTCTATGAGCTTATACAGACCATGACATAAAATGCTAGAAGCAGGAATCAGATCCTCATTTGACAGATCATGAATTGTACACCTATCATCAACAAATTTCACAACCAAGCCAATCTTGGATAATGCAAAAACTGATAATAGGCTCTTCTTAATTGTTGGCACAAATAAAGCATCTGCCAAAGTGAAAGAACTACCATCAGCAGTAGTCAAGATGATCTTACCAACTCCCATAACAGGATAAGAGGAGTTGTTGGTGCATGTAACATTATTCCCTGAAGGGGCAGGAGTGAAGAGAAGAAAGTGCACTGTGAGGTAATATGTTTGGTCGCCCCACTATCAAAATACCAAACATCTGAGTCTACTGTAGACATGCACTACTCATGAGAAGATGGGTCCAAATTGCAGACAATAGTAAATGCCCATTCTTCTTCTTGAACAAGATTAGTAGACTCTGTTTTTGGTGTAGAGGCCTCTATAACAACCATTGTAGCCTCTTTCCTCTTTGCCTCTTTAGAAGTTAGTTTTGGACAGTTCTTTATGATATGATTATTCCCTTTACAGTACTTATAAAACAATTTCTGCTTTTTTGATTTCTTCTCATCTTTATCTTCCTTCTTTGAATATGTAGAATTAGTAGATTTCTGCTTACTAGTTGAAGAGCTCCATTTTCATTTGCCCTTATGACTAGCCAGGAAAGCTTGGTGTGCAACTTGCATAATGGACCTCTTCTGCCTTGATTGATCTTCCTGGAACAGAACAGAGACTAAATCCTCAAATGATAAGGCGTTTGGATTGCCTTTCATCATCAACTAAAGAGTAGAAGCAAAACTCTGATATGAATCAGGAAGACCATTCAGAACGGTCTGCACAAGCAAGCTATCTGGTATAGCCTCATCAACAAAAATCAAGTACTCCTTCAAGTCTTTGTTCTTCATTAGGAAATTGTCCATAGAATCACCTTCATTCATGTGCTCACTCTCCAACTATTTTCAGAGGTAAGCAACACGAGCCTCATTCCTAGCTTGATAGAATGTGGCAAGTGTATTCAGAGCATCCTTAGCTATCCTAGAAGAGCGAATGTGAGGAATAATGGCATGTTTGACAGACAAAGCTATCAATGCATGTGCCTGGGCATCCCTATGATCCCAATGATCTGCTCTGCAGTAGGTGCAGCAAAAAACCGCAGCACCAACATCAATATGTCGAATATCATCATCTTCGATACCTTTTGCATTAGCTTCAGTACTTGCAGTTGTAACAATTGAAGGTGTGATAGGACGTTTTTCGACACCCTACACAATGTTCCACAGTACTTTTGAAACCAACACATGTCGCATCATATAAGCCCATAATGGGTAGTAAGTACCATCCAACTTATCCTCAACAGCCAACATACGGAACACATCACTACTTTCAGCCATGGCCGGTGACTAAAATACCTTGTTGTAGAAAACTTATTGTACCTCAAAAAGTTGAACAGAGCTGCCTAGACAAATTCTGCTAGACCTGTAGCAGACTTCGAGATGCTTATATTGGCGAACAGAAACTAGTATATACCTTTGGCACAAAAAGATGAAATTCGTATGATTCTAAGACTACAAATGGAGGAGTGTTGATGGCACCCTAGATGAAGGGACGACCTGCTCTCATACCAATTGTTGGAGTTAGACGTCTATGGAAGTGCGCAAACAACACAAGGAAGAAGAAGAAGAAGCTTGGAGCACAACACACACTATTGAATGTATTACGAGAGAATGTACAAAGATAAGTAGCCCATTAGGGAAATAGACATATATTCAAGCCGGGGAAAAAAACCTCCTAAAGAGGAAAAAAAGTGATGCGATGATCGTAGTGTGTTTAGACATATCACGACCTAAATATATCAACACATGCATGCATGCTTACGTAAATACATATATAGATACATACATACACACATACATATAAGAAGAAGAGAAAAGTGATTTTGAGTAGTACGAGCAGAGAATAGAATACGCGCATATGGAGAATTCGGATTCTTCATTGAGGGGGAAGATAATCATAATGCCAACGAGAATGAATAGGCTACAGCCCTTTTGCTTCTAGTGATTATTTGGAGTTGAGGATAATGCACAAGAAGGAACGGAATGGGGTTATTGACCCACAGGGAGGAATGTTTCCTACGGATATTGGCCCGAGGCCTTGCATGCAGAGGACTTCCGGGAAATGATGTGTCATCCCTTGTCGAATAGAGAGAGGAGTGTAAAAGGACAGTGAGAGTTGGACTATAGGCGTGAACAGGAAGAAACATTCAATGACGGTACTGAGAGAGGATATTGACTGTCCCATTCAGCCATGGGTTCAACATAAAATTTGTGCAACAAATTTTAAGTAGATGAGTTGAATGTTGAATGTCTGTCAGTATCGGTCTGAGTACACAGGAAGGAGAGTAAACCCTCTCAGAATGACGTACATGAGCAAGAGAAAGAGAATGAGTACACAGGAAGATTGAGGGGCAACTTGAGGTGTAATGCTGTTCGGCACTTTAAGCAGAATCGAGTCGTAGCGATCAGGGCCTAAAATTGACACCTGTTTTGCCTGTCATTGGGGTTTTTACCTGTCAAAACAGGTTAAATTTTAGATTCCCTGTCAAGAGAAAAGTTCATCTTGCAAATTTGTCTTTCATACGAAAGGAGAAGGTGAAAATCGTCTGTCATTTGACATGCAAGGAATATTAATTTCCATGTCATTTTTTTTTAGTAGTATATAAATATAAAAGAAAGACATATCATATGTATACAGTATAATATCATATAAAATGGTCAATGTTCATGATTCATGACTCGCGCGAGCGGCTGCCAGGCTATTTTGTAAATAATTTCTGAAAATTATATGAATAAATTATAATGGTTCTTTGGCCAAGCTTCAGGGGCGAAGGGCTGGACATGTGAAAAACCTGCAGCATCAAACCTTGGTTCAAGACTGAGTTCTGGTTCTAAGTTCTAACCAGTGTTTTACTGGTTCTTTTAGCGTCTAGTGTCCAGTGACCAGAGTTTTCAGAAATCGAATTCCCTGGTTCTAAAATCGAACCAATAAGGCACCCCAGACTACTGGTTCTTTTAGCGTCCAGTGTCCAGTTACCAGAGTTTTCAGAAATCGAATTCCCTGGCTCTAAAATCGAACCAGTAAGACGCCCCACTGCCCAGACTTTAGAGTCCCTGGTTCTAAAAATCCCGTTCTGAACCGAACCAGTAAAACCGAGCCAGTTCTCTCAGTTCTGAAATCGAACCAGACTCGAGTCTTTCCCCTGGTTCTAACGCGCCTAGTTCAGAGACAATCGACCTCAGCGAACCAGCAGTGGCACCGCGCTCTAGCCTCTCAGTTAGCGCTCACCGCTCCAGCCTCCAGACTTCGCCAGTGACCACCCCCCGTGCAGCGTCGCGCTCCTCATACTCCAGGCTCCAGCACCGCAGGAGGCAGTGGGCAGGCATATAAGCACTGAGCAGTGGACTCAGGACTGTCGAAGACGGACGTGGACTGACGTGGATGTGAATGCGTCGCCTATCTCTTCTTCAGCCTGCTCTCGATTTCTGGTACGTACCTGGAGGCTGGCACCTGCTCGTTTCTTGACATAATACATTATACATTATAGATAGTGTTACGCACTGCAGTCTGCAGTCATATTCAGTGAAGCTACATTGTACACAGTCATATCCTATTACCTGTACAAAGTCATATTCGAATGTACACTGTCATACAAAGTCATATTTGAATGTACACTGTCATACTTTCTGATTCCTGAATGATGTTGCAGCCAACAATCATATAGTAATGATGCTTTTCTATTTCTTGATGTTACCGGTACACAGTCATGACTCATATCATAAAGATGTTACAATTATATACTAATAATGCACTCACATTCAATGGTCATTGGTAATAGGTATACCTCATATGCACTCTGAATGATGCTAGTCACAGACGAATGACGCTCTGTTCATTCCATCTATGGAGTACATGATCCATGGATATATCATGTGATTAATTACAATATCAAAATATGGTGAAATTCTCTTTATTGGTTTTATTAAATCAAATTGAATAATATAATGTGCATTGCAATTGTTAATGTGCAATTGATCATGATGTTATGCACACATTTTATGGATGATATTATTGCTTTGAACAAAACAATATATTTGAATGTTTGTTAGATCTTGGAGTTGATCGAAATGACATTGACGACTCTTGCAAACTTGTGAAGCTGTGAGACTCTTACAAGTGCTTCAACTTTGTTCATTGGATCTCTAAAAGTTAGAAACATTTCTTTCATTTTTTTTTATCATAACAAAGTTGACTCGCATTAGTATCTATGGCTTTGTTAACTTCATGTTTTTTGGATATGTTTTGTTGGTTCATAAGAGAAATTTTAATATGTCTAATATAATTGATCCATGATAAAAATTTTGCAGAGGCTTAGGTATTAGGTTATTGATACAAGTGCTAGATGGAAATGGAGAAGAACTAGTGCTCCTCTAAAAAGAGAAAGTCACAATCCAAGATGGATGCTTTCTTTTTTAAGGGTATTAGTCAAAAACCAGTTGGTGATTTCCAAAATACAGAAGTTGCCTCTTTGTAGGAAGCACAAGAATCTAATATGCATGTAGACACAAGTGTGGTTGATCATGAGAATGTTATGGATTGCAATACAGGTGTAAGTACAGGTGTTGCAAGTGATCATGTTTCTCATGCTGAAGATGCACCTAAGAAGATAAAAAGGAGATGGCGGAATCAATGGACCCTTTTGCATCCGTGGGCATATCTAGCTCGGGGTATGACCAATGAAGAAGTTATTAGGTGTCAATATTGTGAGGATGGAAAGAAGGTCAATGGTTATACCCAAGGGGGTTCCAAAAGCTTTGTTTTGTCTGCACTGAATGATCATGCAACGACAGTTGATCACAAAGTTGCAGTACATGCTCGTATCACAAAACAAAGAATTGGTAGTGAAGGCAAGGGACCTCTTGAGCATGGGGTAGAGAATATTATCCATTCTGAGAAAATGTGGATAATTACATGCATGAAGCTTGTTTACTTTTGCGCATGTGAGGATCTTCCATTAGAGAAGTATCCAAGTCAATGCAGGTTGCAAAGAGAGCTTGGGACACCTAATATACCTGCATCTGATGAGTATGGATCGTATGTGAATCCAATATCAGGCAAGGATATGTTGTTTGCCTTAAGAGATTATTTGAGAAAAACAATTTTGGCAAATATACGTTCGAGTCCCTTTTATTCTTTGCTCATTGATGAGAGCACAGATCGAACTATGGAAAAGCATATAATTATCTATGCTTTGTACTTGAACAATGGAGGAAAGGTTCCTACAAAATGTAGCTTTGTACAGTTGCTACCTATTGAAAATGGAGATGCAGAGTCAATTTATAATACAGTGAGTGCTTTTTTGGTTGAAAGTGGATTAACTACTGAGAAGCTCATTGCAATAGCGACTGATGGTGCATCTGTCATGATTGGCTCTAAAACAGGTGTGGTTGCACGGTTTCAGTCGTCGATGCCTCGCATTATGGGCATACATTATATCGCGCATAGACAAGCCCTTGTGGCAAAAGGTTTCATATCACATCCACATGTGTTTGCTTTTGTGGATAAAGTTGCTAGTAAAGTGTATTCATGGCTGGGTAAGTCTTCAAAAAGACATGCAGAGATGTGGCAACTAATGCATGAATTTGCAATTATGGATGGTAAAGCATTGCAAATTCATTCTATACGATGGCTTTCACGAGGACAGGTCATGGAAAGATTGGTCCATATTATGCCTGTTGTTCTTGAGCAGTGGAAACGTCGTGAAAAAAAGTGGTATAGCCATGCTACTTTGTTTGTTGTTCAATTTATGATACACTTACTTGCTGATGTTTTGTCAGAGCTCAATAAGCTTAATCAAGAGTTTCAAAGAAATGAATTTGATGTAACATTGATTGGCGCTTTGATAGACTTTATATTTGAAAAATTTACACGCAGATACTTGAGTAATGATATATATGGCTTTGCAAATGGATCAAAGCATCTTACAATGTTTTTGAATATGGCTAAAGAAAACTCATTGACTTTTGTTGATGCAAAGGGACATGCACATAATCATGTTTTGGTTCATAAACCTGTTCCTATGAGTCATAAGAAGAAAGCTACTCATGATGCAAGTGCTTTAGCACAAAGTGGTTCTGATGAAGAGAATGAGAATGACGGTACCTTAGACTTGAATATTGCATTTGATAGCGTCATGCAAGAAACTGGATGCTTTGAAGAATGTGTTTGCATAGGAAAAATTTATGTGCAAAATATTTTGAATGCATTGACTCGGCGATTTGTGGATATATCTGTATTCAATGCATTGAAGATATTTAGTCCGTCTTCATATCCAGTGGATGCTAATGAACGTGAAAAGAAAACTCAAGAATGGTTGGAAAAAGTTATAGAACGAATCAGTTCTGTGATTGATATACGTAGATGTATAAATGAAAGAGAGGATTTTGTTGGCATGCTATATCGACTAGCAAAGAATAAAGGCATGCATGATGCTTGGGAAGTGTGTTTAGGATCAAGAAGTTGGTGGGACTTATATCTAGGAATGATGCAGTTATGGCAAATGTGTTTGGTTATTCCAGCAAGCACTGCAGCTTGTGAGAGAGGTTTCTCTAGGCACAATTATATCAAAAGTATTTCTCGATCCAGTTTGGGATTGGATACTTTAGATGCATTGATGCTATTGTCCATTGATGCACGAGGAATTGCTATGATTGATTGGGATGATGCATTTGATATTTGGACGAGTTCAACGAATAGAAGAGCAAGACCATTAGAATGATGTAATCAAATTCTAGCTTTTGAATGCATATTCTAGTTTCTCTTTGATATTTTTTTGAGCATTCATATTTTAGTTTTTTGAATGGAGTAAAATATCTTTCATAAGCTTTCTTCATTATCAAACTTATGCTTATACTCATTTGGTTTAATGATACTCATAAGTTCTTATCTTTTGAATATGTTTGTGTTGTAGATTATTTACAGGTTTCATGGTATTTTAGTATTTGTAGATAAATGAAATAGGAAGAATATATAAAGAGAAGAATTCTTGTAAAGTTTTTGACTTTTGTAGGTTTTGGAGCGAAAAAGCATCATTGATTATTTGTATGGCACATGCTATAAAGTTTGAGACTTTGTTGATGGCTTGTATGCCATAGGCTTCAAATGCCTCATTTTTTATGCTATGGTTATTTTTTTCTAGACTTCATTTTCTTGGGGAGATGCTGTCAAAATTTTTTTGCTCTCATGGCGTTATATACGACCATGAAGAATTAGAGAAAAGTCTAATCTAATATGAGTAACTTTATGATTATAACACAATAGCATGCACTTAAATTTTGATGTATATTATAAATACTACATGTTGAGCTTGAGACCTAGAGTGGAGTTCTAAGTGCATTTAGTCATTGGGTAGTAAAAGGGAGATGAATGGAAGAGATTCAAGTAACTCATATAATGTGATTGGACATGTCTCAATGGAAAGATCAAGATCACTTTCTATGTGTGTTTATAATTTCATCTTAAGGTTGAGTTCATAGCAAAGATGAAAATATGATAGCAAAAAGAGACATTACCATAGGTATGAATTTAAGTATGAATTTGACATTTGTCGAGATTCAGATTGGTCAATGTTTATCATAGACATGAATTTAAGTTCATTTGAGTTGCCTATCATTTTCGAAAATTGTCTGTCATTTGACAAGGGGAAACTCTAAAAAAAAATATCATATGAAAGACAATTACCAAAAATGCCTGTCATAAGAAATTTTAGGTATGCCTGTCAATTTTAGGCCCTGGTAGCGATGTGTTGTCCGCCAGAATGGGTAGGAGAGAGCCGCCACGGGGACATTAAGGTGGTTAGAATCATTTCATCTAATTAAACACGTAAGTATTTGGGAGCTGCTATTGTAGCTCAAAACTCCAACATGACGGAATGCAAGCGTGAATGAAGGCAAGTGAGTGGGGGAGGTAACCCAAGCAAGTCATTGTGTATGTAAGACAGAGAGGGACACGCGTTCCTGTTGTACACTTCAGTTGCTACAAGTTTTATAGGCGTGTCTCAGAAAACTAAGATTCATCTCCATGTTGTGTGTATCTCTTATGCTCATATATTTTAGGGCGATAGAGAGAAAACCAATGAAATGATATGTGTCTTTTGCTAAAAGGAAAGATTATTATCATCTTGGACTCCTCACGCTGAGAATGGCCAAATGAAAATGAAATAACCTTTACGCGTAAAGAAATACTAAGACAAGAGGAGAGCATACGATAAGGGAGAATTGAGTGTAATTGGAGTATATACATGCGAGATAGTGTGGATTTTGCGGGGGATGGTTTGATCGACGATGTGTATGTTTAATATGTGTGTATGGGTGCCTCACGCTTTTATGTGTTTCATTTATTTACACGTGCTTGAGCTAATGAGTTTTTCCTACCCCACGCTACATTTGCTTAAGCAAGAGCTCCTAGTAGGGAGAGATCTGAGAGGAACTCTATGGGCATCCCTATTACTGTGGGGGACTATGCGAGTGGACTCCTCCCTAGGGCTGATGCCAAGTGCATTGGGCTTAACACTTTGAGGGCTTAATGGGGCTCAAGGTTTCATTAAGCTCTCCTTGGGGAAGTTCTATCGAATTGTTTTCAAGTTTTGGTACTTACACAAATTTCCCCAAGTGGTGTATTGAGTGCTACTCTTGGATATGCTATTGGCTTCAACTAGAGACCGCAGAAGACTTCACACTCAAGTGGGATGGATCTATTGAGATATCAATCTCAACATGTGATGATCGAGGATGACACCTATCACTTTTTCATTTCTCTGACATGTATAGTGGTCATGCCAGTGTATGTGAGGGATACTTCATTGAGGTTTACTAGAATTATCTACCAAGAGTGATTGCACATTTGTTTCTTGGTAGCTCAATCATTTCCTTACATTAGGATTTTCCTTATGTACTGTTCTTTATAAATTGCATCCGTTGTATTGTTGTTTTAGGTCATTATTGTAAATTCCTTTTATGTAATAGAAGAAGGAGAAGAGGAAGAAGAAGAAGAAGAAGATAATCCTTTCTTGTCTCAATCTGTATGTGTGCTCCTCTTTGAGTGCGAGAGTGTATGAGTGAGCTCTCTTCCTTATCTCCTTCCTCTTGACATGGTATCACAGCTAGTGTGGTTGTACAGAGAGGAGAAGGCTCTATGTTGTACAGTAAGCCAGAAGGCATGGAGAAAGCATGATTAAGAAATGATCTCAGATTTCTTTGAAAATTGGTGTGAAGGTATAAAGTGTCAAAACATTTATGTAGGTTATCCCTTTAGGGTCACTTGCTTTTGTCAGATTTGTATTTTCAAGCCATCTCGACCTCCATTTTGAGCCCCCGAGGTAGGTCCCATAAAAAAAACCAAGGCAATTTGCACAATTGGAAATTTTGTCCTATTTGATAACACTTAAATATTTTAGATCCTGATTCTCAAGTGATTCTGTTTACTATCGATAAACAAAAATTCTATTTTTCAGAGATCAAATGGTCACGTCATAGGGCAACAGTGGTCAAGCAGAAGTGTTGCTTGTAGTGTTTTTGTAATGTTATGAATTGCTGCACAAATGGCAAATGTAGATGGAATGAGTCAGCTTATGAGGGATAAGCTCAACAAGAACAGCTTCCATGCTTGCACATAGACACATTAGCAAATTCTAATTATACACATGCATATGCACATTTACTTGCATGCACATACACGTGGATGCAAATGGAGATGCATGCACACATACATACACACACACACACACCAACCCACACACACACACACACACACATATATATATATATATATATATATATATATATATATATATATATATATATATATATATATATATATATATATATATATACATACATACATACATACATACATACATACATACATACATACATACATACATACATACATACATACACACATACACACCTAGTACACATACACATACACTCACAACGTACTTATACAGATACACATACATATGCACATACGTACACATACGCATGCACATATGTAGACACACATACACTTACACATACACATGCACATACATACATATACACACTCATATACATACACACACACATATACACACACATACACATGCATGTATACCTACACATACAGGTATACATACATACATACACTTATACACATACACATACACATATACAAATACACATGCACATAGAGACATATACACACACATACACATACATATGCACACACATATGCACATACACACATAGACATACACACATTTATATGCATAAAACATATCTATATGCATATATACACACACACACACAGGTACACGCATATACATGCATATACATGCATATAGACACACTTAAATAAATATAGATATATACCTAAATGTGCATACATAAATTTTTTCTGATGTATCTGTAGTGGCATCATGAATAGAGATGTGAACACTCTGTAACAGTCAAGATCATCCTGTCTGCGTCTATCTCTCCACCTCCTCCATATTTGCCTCAACGTTGATATCCACAATGTGTAGCAAAGTTGATTTTCTTTTTCATAGGATATCGACCATAATCCTTTCATTACATCTTAACAAATAAAAAAGATTAATGATTAGTATTTTAACTAAAATAAAAAATATTGTTTGAATAATATATATACTTACAATGTAGCTTTGAAACCATGATGGCCCATTTGGGGTAAGTGTGATGTATGAATAGATTCAACTCTCTTCTTTGCAGCTGTCTATAGTTATTTGATGAAACAAAATTACATATATTAATTATAAAATGTATGAGAATTATAAGGCAGTGTAATATAAACTATTAATTTTTATACCTTCTGCTAAGGAAATTATTCCTAAAAACATAGCTATCTGCAAAAATACTGCCATGTCTTAGGCGGTTTGTTAGGTCATCTCTATTTTTGTTCTACCATACAACATCTCCTGTTGTTTCATTCTCAAACAAAAAAAAAAAGATTTAGAACATTAAAAAAAACTCAAAATTTATATTAAAAAACAAAAACAAAAAAATATAATAATTTATAACTTTTTATAAAGTTTTATAAAAAAATTATAAAACTATTAAGGTATAATTTTTAATTTTTTATTTGTTTATTTATTTTCATTCATATCACTTTTTTTCATGAACTTAAAGGTTACTATTTGAAAAAATTTTACCAAGCAAGAATATTCTTCCTAGGTCACATGATGAAATAAAGAAGATAATTAAAAGCCTTGGATTATCAGTGTATACATGCATGTCCTAACAATTGTGTTTTATATAGAGGTGAATATGCAAACTCTTTAACATGTCCAAAATGTCAGTCTCCTCAATATAAGGATGAAGAGGGAAAAATCCCAAAGATGATATTGAGACATTTTCCATTGGCTCCACGAATTAAACATATGTTTCAAAGCCCTGAATTATCAAAGCTTTTGACATGGGAATTTGATCATAAAAGTAATGATGGAGTAATGAGAATTCCTGTAGATAGTGCAGCTTTTCAACATACTGATTCTAGGTGGTGTGATTTTGCACAAGAGCCATGCAATCTAAAGTTAGGAATTATATTAGAAGGGGTTAATCTATTTTCGATGAAATCTAGTAAATGGTCAACATGGCCTTTGGTAGTCATCAACCACAATCTCTTGCCATTCCTTAGCATTAAAAAGGAACATTTAATGCTGTCACTTTTAATCATGAGAAAAAGACAAGTTAGAGATATGAATATATATCTTGCTCCTCTCATTGATGATCTACAAGAGTTATGGAGAGGTATTAATGCCATTAATTTATTGAAAAGCATCAATTAGAAACACATTATGGTTCGTGGAAATGTGGCTTGGATTCTACATAATTTTCTAGGATATGGTGTTGATTCAAGTAGTAATATATAATTTTTAATTTAATATCTATACAATTATATGTGAGTTAATCTAATTATATTTTTATGGTTTTCATGATGCAAGAATATCCACTAAGGGATATAAGGTTTTTCCTTATTGTGGTGATTGGTTGAAATCAGTTTATACTAAGAATCTCAATAAAAATATTTATGGTCAACATCGACAATTCTTGCATGAGGATCATCGATTAGGATGCAAAGGAGAAGCGGTACATTTTAATGGAAAGCTTGAAACAAGTGAGTGTCCCAAACCAATGACACCTATGGATCAGTATCAAGAATGGATAGATGGGCCTCTTATAGGTGCACAATCCAAAATCTTCAACGATGATGAAGACAATGAGAATGTAAAGATTAAAGGTAAAGAAAATTGGTGGTAGCAGAGAATATCTCAATATGGTATTCTTTGGCATATTGGAGAGAGTTAAAGATCTATCATCTTCTTGATCCTATGATATATTTAAGAATATTGGTTCTTCATTTGGCAACATCTTCTTGGATTAAAAGACACAATAGCATCAAGAAATGTTTTAAGGAGAAAACCCAAAACCAAAGTTATGGCCAATTTTTTATAGAAATTGACAAGGAGCAACTTATGCACCTGCTCCTCGGATACCTTACAACAAAAGAGATACTCACTATCAACAATAGCGTTCAATCAATTCAAACATCTACATCATGTGGAGCATCTTTCCAAAACATGTTTACTATGTATGATAGGAGCTTATCTGGTTTAAAGACACATGATTAGCATAACTTCCTAAAGCACATTCTACCTCTTGTTATCGATGGATCTACAACAAAAGGAGAAGGGGATGTGATCTATCATCCTAGATCGTTTATAAGGTAGATATCATACTTTTATATTCAATATATAAGACTATTTGTTATCTTTTATTTGCATAATAGTTTGTTTATGATTTAGTTTATGATATTAATAGGTGGATTAAATCAAAAGAGATTGACAATGACTCGATCCCACAAAAGAAATGTGAATGTAGGGAGCTACTATGTTTGATGGAGAGAGAGCTTCCAAGATCATTTTTTGATATTTAGGTTCCTTTATTAGTCCATCTTGTGGATGAAATAGAGATTGCAGGTGTTGTAAACACTTGATGGATATTTTGCGTTGAGCAATTTATATCAATATTAAAAGGTTATGTGGAACAAAGAGAAAAAACAAAAGGATCTATGAAAAAGGGATGTATGATTGAGGAGTGCAGGTACTACATTAGTGAATACCTTGAAAGCGTTCATGAAAAAGATGCGATAATATCAGGTAAGGGAGTTCCATTTTAATTTACATTGCAAGAGAAAAGTGATGTTGCTACTTTTTTAGCATATAATAGCGAATGCATGCAAGCCTTCATTAGCGAGTATAAATAGGAACTTCAAAATCTCCCAAATAATATATATATATATATATATATATATATATATATATATATATATATATATATATATATATATATATATATATATATATATATATATATATATATATATATATATATATATATATTACTCTTTAATAACTTGATTTGTATTGTTGGCTTGAACGTTGAAAAATATGTGGGCCTTTGGACAAAATATTAGAATCAAAATGATTGATTCTTTACGTAAGACAAAGGATTCTAGCATTGTTGCTTCTTTCAAGCAACTATCATGTGCTAGCTCAAAAGATATGAACCTTATAGATAGTGTACTTGTCTATGTAGGAGGCATTGTTGGTATCTACGAAATATCATTTGGTATGTTCAAACACATAAGAAAAGGTTTCTATTTTTTGATACAGTCTATTATTTTTTTAAGCACACAATTGAGTTTTTTTATATATTTTGATAGGTTGTTTTGAAGATTGATTGGTTTTGAGTTGGATATAAAGGTACTAATTCCAAATTGAGAAGGGAATTATCTACGTTTAAGGCAATTGATTCTTCAAAAAAAATGTGATTGACTAGAGAACCATATATTATTCCTAGGCATATTGAAAAAGATTTTTTTTTTTGAAAACCCTGATGCTTATCTTTGGTGGAAAGTCATTAATATTCAACTTAGATGGCAGTCCTTGTTTGAACAGTTTATTGATACTGAGATCAAAGAAATCCATGTTGATGATTCATTCAGATATTGATATATCAACATCTCAAAGATAAATTAGCATCGTTGTCCATCACAATAAGAATAATCTACTAGATCAAGATGATAATAGTGAATGTGCTCATTCTATTGAGGATGAAGAGGAATTGCCAGAAGTTGATATTAGTCCATCAATAGATGATGTCATTTATGAGAACACAGATTTAACAATAGAAGAAATAATAGAGATCAATACTGATAATGAAGATGAGACTATATTGATGTCTTACCAAAATGATGCTAATAATGAAAACACATTAGTAGATAAGATAGTAGATCCTACTCTAGTTACTGATCGTTAACTTGAATCATTTGAATGGGTATCAGAGAATAGGTTCACCATTATTCAGCTATAATAAAGTTGAATCCCACAAGAGGGATAGAAACATGTTCTTTTTAGTTAGAAAATGAAGATCAGAGATATGTCTAAAATTTTGTATATAGCTTTATTTCGAGGAATAAATTTCTCTCATGTACATATGCATATATGTGTGTGTATTCATGTGTGTTATGTGTATACATTCGTTAGTATGCACATATGATTGTTTCATGTGTATATATATGTGTGCATGTGTGTGATATATGTATGCATATGTTAGTATGCACACATGTATGTATGCATGTGCATTTTTGTGATATATGCAAGTGTTTTTATAATTGGGTATGCACATATATGTATACGCGTGTGCATGTAGGCATATATGTGTGATGTGTATGTATCTACATGTGTTAAATATATATATATATATATATATATATATATATATATATATATATATTTGTGTGTGTGTGAGTGTGTGTCTATATATGTGTGTGTGTATGTGTGTGTGTGTGTGTACATGATGTGTATATACCTTTATATGTATATGGTCCTCATTGATTCGAATTGCTATATATAGAGGCATAAGGTTGGTAGGAGGGACATCTCTCTACTATGTGGTGGGAGGGGAAGATAGAATGTTTATATATATTTCAACCATATGGCAAACACATATGGGTACAAAAGTACAAAAAATGTATGGTTGAGAATACCGTACATGCATATATGTATATATATATGTATGCAAGGTTGGTTCTTGACCCATCAAGGAACCCCTTTCTTGACTTTGCTTACTTGTACCTGATTCCCATGTTAGATAATGTTTCTTGACTATGTGTATGTGTGTATGTGTGTGTATGCATATGTATGTATAGTGTGTGTGTGTATGTATACATGTGTATATGTATGTATGTGTGTATACGTACATGTATACATGTGTATGTCTGTATGCATGTATGTATACATGTATGCATATGCATGTGCATTGTGTATGCATATTTATGTATGTTTGTGTATGCATATGTGTGTCTCTATGTGTGTGTATGTGTATGTGTGTGCCTCCATGTGGGTGTGTGTATCTATGTGTGTATGTATATGTGTGTGTGTATGTGTATGTGTGTGCCTCCATGTGGGTGTGTGTATCTATGTGTGTGTATGTAAACATGTGTGTATGTTTGTGTATGCACACATATGTGTAGTATGTGGATGTGTTTACATGTATACATGTGTATATGTGCCTATGTGTATGTATACATGCATGTATGTAAGTGTATGTATACATGTGTATGTGTGTTTATGCATATGTATGTATATTGTGTGTATCTATGTGTGTATGTGTGTATGTGTGTTTTTATGTGTGTATATGTGTGTATGTTTGTGTGTATGCATGTGTACATGTCTCTCTATGTGTGTATGTATATTTGTGTGTCTCTATGTGTGTGCATGTGTATGTGGGTGTATGTATATGTGTGTGTATATGTATATGTGTGTCTATGCATATGTATTTATAGTGTGTGCATGTGTGTGTATATGTGTCTGTATGCATGTGTTTGTATGCGTGTGTATGCATGTATTTGTATAGTATGTTTGTCTATCTATATTGGCATATGTGTATATGTATGTGTGTATGCATGTGTGTGTATACATGTGTTTGTATATGTGTGTGTGTATGCATGTGTTTGTATGCGTGTGTATGCATGTATTTGTAAGTATGTTTGTCTATCTATATTGGCATATGTGTATATGTATGTGTGTATGCATGTGTGTGTATACGTGTTTGTATGTGTGTGTGTATGCATGTGTTTGTATAGTGTGTTTGTGTGTGTATAGGTGCATATGTATGTATGCATGTGTGTCTATGTATGTGCATGTGTGTGTATGTATGTGTGTGTAAGCATATGTGTGTATGCATGTATATGTATGCATGTGAGTGTATGTGTGTGTGTGTCTCTATGTATGTATGTATATGTGCAAGTACCTATATGTGTATGTGTATTTGTGTGTATGTATATGTGTGTATATGCATTTCTATGTATATATGTATGTATGTGTGTGTATATGTGTGTATGTATGTGTGTGTATATATGTATATGTTTGTATGTATGTGTGCATATGTATATGTGTGTATGCATGTGTATGTGTATATGTGTGCATGTATGTGTGTGTATATGTGCATATATGCATGTGTATGTGTGTGTATATGTGTGTGTATATGTGTGTGTATATATGTGTGTGTATATATGTGTGTGTGTATAGGTGTATGCATATGTATGTATGCATGTGTACTTATGTATGTGCATGTGTTTGTATGTATGTGTGTGTAAGCATATGTGTAAATGCATGTGTATGTATTCACGTATGTGTGTCTCTATGTGTCTATGTGTGTGTGTATGTATGTATGTATTCATGTGTGTGTGTGTCTATGTGTGCCTATGTATGTGCATGTCTATGTATGTATGTGTGTGTAAGCATATGTGTGATGCTTGTGTATGTATTCATATGTGCGTGTCTATGTGTGTATGTATTTGTGCAAGTATCTATATGTGCTTGTGAATGTGTGTGTTTGCATATGTGTGTATGTGTATGGCTGTATATGTGTGTATATATATGTGTATATGTGTGTATGTATATGTGTGTATATGTGTATATGTGTATATGTGTGTATGTATGTGTGTATATGTGTGTATGTATGTGTGTATATGTAATAAAGTAAGTCTATGATCTAGGGATCCAGTCAGTTCAAATGGATTTGAAATCAAACACCATTTGGTCATCCATGTGTATGACCAAAGATCTCAAGTTTAGACTTACAAGGAGGTCTTGTGCTCTTGTGAACAAGTGATCCAATTAGCCTAGTGGTTAAGACTCAAGGGTGTGAAGGAGAAGGTCTTGGGTTCAACCCCCATGGGGTACATGGGGAGTGTGTTTTGCCCAAAGAGCTCTGGAGCCTTCTAGAAGCATCCACTTGAGTTAACTCTGGTTAACTCGGACACTTGGTGCACATGTAGTTACATGGCTGACACTTGGATGATTAGTATCCACCTGCCCAAGAAGGCAGTCCCCTGAGGAGGTGGTCGTAATCTTGCATTGGTATTAGAGCAAGCTTTCATGGTGACCTTGGTGGCTCATCATCTTCTTTATTAGCTCCTATGGAGACTTCAACATGATGTTCATGACCCTTATGAGTCATTGATTCTTATTTTTTTCATTGAGCTATTCTTACTCACGTAGTTTCTTTTCATCATGGATTCAGCTGCTCGTGACTAGTGTTTCTTGCTCATGGGTGCATCGATCCCTTTTGCCAGCACAATAAAACGTTGTTGGAGGATATACAAAATGAACATCTACAGCAGGCCACATATGGGGTTCGATCCCGCGATCTTAAGAGAGGATAGCTCTGCTCTAGCCATGAGAGCAAGTCGCTTTCGCGATGATTTGTCATGGAGATTAATTAACCATTATTTGTGAAGAAGTTCATACAACAATGCCAAAGCTATGTAGCATTGTTCTTTTTGTGCACAGAGCAGCCTAGAACTTGCAACCTCAATGTTGAGGTGCTCCCTTTCGTTCAATAAAGGAAGTTGCTACTGAGTACTATTTTGTGCAATCGAGATAAATACTCTTTGCAGGCGCTTGTAGAAGGTCATAGCTTCGAAGGAAAAGGCATAGGGAGAGGAAATCGAGCCTGAGACCTTCGTGGCAAGCCATGCGTCGTTCTTAAGTGAATGATTAGTAGTAGAGTATTGCACGTTTATCCTTCAAGGGGCTAAGAATGCTAATTTAAATTAGATGCTGTAGATAGGCCACAATCAAAATAAAAGAGACGTCCCATACAGTAGGCTCTAGGATTCAAACCTACAACATTAGCATTGAAAGTATGATCTCTTAGCAACGAGATCAAAATGCAATGTTGGTTGTAATGTCTATAGAATTCACAAATCAGATCATAAAAGGAGATGCATTTACAGGCAACGGTTGTGTAGATTCGGACACACGAAGTCAAGTAGTGAAGATATATTCTATCAAGGCGACTCGTTGTCGATCATTACTTCATAAGGATTGCTTATAATGTACTCGATAAAATCCTTTTCAAGGTCCCTCTGGACGACGTTTGCAAATTGCTAAACGAACTGTGATTGATATATGAACGGGTTTAAACCCATTACCATTTAGTTAAACTAGACTTGAACCCAAGTGATAACCACGAGGCTCAACAACAAATAGTAACTCAATATATCTTAATTTTCAATTGATGGAAAATAGAGTTCATGATAGAGGAACAGAGCCTCTGGCCTCTCTCTTCAGGGTAATATACTACCAATGATATCAAGACTTGAGCGCGGCTCTTGTTGTCCAAGTGAAGCTTCACTTCTTTGTAGAAGAGGAAAAGAGGAAGAAATGGTCTTCAAAAGGAGTATGTGATTTTTCTCATAGACCAAAGAATGTAGAACGGCTCTTCCTGAGGATCAACGGAGGGACGTAGCTAATTACGAGATAAGAATGTTCCAAATTAATGATTGGTTTCAACATTTGTTTTTTTTCTCAATACCATTTTATGATTGAAGTATGGTAGTAAACTTCATTCTTGATAATCTTGATGCAAATTATGGAAACCTACATGAAAGAGCATCAATATATTGAAATACCCGTTAAACATAAGCATAGGCATGCATCTACAAAAGAATGTTGGTGCATTTTTCCTTTTTAAAGAATGTTTTCATGCACAAAATATGTTTTTCTTCTTGCTTGAAAAGATAGTTTAATGCTCAAGTTGATGGACATGAACGGTTATATATTTTTAGAAAAGCTAGCAAGTAAAATTTTTGTGCATAGATGATTGGAAACATGCATATTCAAGCTCGAGAATTGCTTGATTTAGGTTTGATGCATGAAAGGAGAATGCCAACACACGCATGCACTCACATGCATTTGCATGCAAAAACAGGCATTCACATATGCATGATTGCTTGTTAAGTAGTTCCCTAGACGTCCCAAACCACTAGAAGTGGTACTTAACTCCAAATAATGATATAACATCAAGGTATATCAAAGATTCTTAGCTTTGGAATATGAGAATCATTAGTGTATACTTGGACTTAGTAGGGCAATGATCTCTAAACGCCCATGTGTAAACAAAAATCATTTCGGTTCTCTTCTTCTTCTATGACTTGAGTAGAGTCACACTCTTTTAGCAGGGGCTCACACATGAACACCGAGATACCATAACCCTCCTCATCAAAAATGAGGTGTCCAATATTCTTCATTGATAGCAATGTCGATGGTGGCTACAATTTCTACCCAACCATGAGGTTCAAATTCCTCATCTCGAAAGACAATCGGTGTGTAGGCTGGGTCTCTTATCGATCTTCCTCCTTAGGGAGTTCCTTCTTCTCTCGCTTTTAGGCAACTTTCCTCTTCCTTTGTGACCTTGCACATCCACAAATGAGTATCTTCATGCATCCAAGATTGATTAGGTGAAATTTCAGAGTGCACAGAGATTGAATCTTCTTGCACCTTCTGGATAGGATTCCACTGTAGGGGTGGTACATGAGTGAAGGTATAGTCTTTCAGAATCTTGTTTGTGACCCCTAAGTGCTGCAAGTGCAAGGAGTTGGTTCCCCAATCTTGTACTATTTGTAGTTTTCATAGGAATGGCCTTCCTAGGATCATCTCATAAAATTATTTTTGCTAAAGTCACATATAGCAAAGGTGTGTTAAAACTCTACACCACAAGTGGTTAGAGTTATCCCTTCTAGCAATCCTAGATGTCTTTCAACATGGCCATCAGCCATTTGAAGCTTCATTGTAGTTAGTCTCAGTGCAGGTTTGCCCCATTGCTTCCACAAGGAGGTGGTCGCAATCACAACACCAACACCTAAATCTAAGATAGCTTTGGTTTTATAACCTTGGTAGGTGATTGCAAGATAAGTATTACCTTCTTCACCTTCACTCATGTCCCCTACGTCTTCCATAGGTATCTTTGGGACTTTCTGCTTAGAGCCTGCTTTTGGCATATTGGAATCAAGTTCTAGACCTTCCTTCGCCACATGATTTCATAGCTATGGTTTTACTTTGAGCACCTCTTCTAAAGTGAGATGACACTAAAACTTAGTGTTCTTCATGACATTAGTGTTTCTTGGAGCCACTGTGTCTTTGTTTCTTACCAATATGGTGGGAGCTTTGATCTAAAGAGATTCAGATTCCCATGGGCCTGTGAATTGTGGCCACTCTTGTAAAGAATTAGATTCAAAATCTAATCTCTCATCTTCTTGTTGCATTACTGGGTCTCCATAAATTTCAGGAATAGGAGGGGGATTACTGTTCTCCTTGGCCCATTTCACGTCATGTATTTCTTGCAAGAACTCTTGAGAGTACTGTTGAATTGAAAGAGGTGATCCATCATCTATGGAATCAAGAATGTAAGATTTCATTGGCGGTGGGATTTCTCTTTCAATAATTGGTTGAGCTTCTAGAGGTAGATAAACCAGGGGCTTGTTTACCATTTGCTCTAATCTTTCTAGTAATCCTTGGAAATGCAAATCTGGTTTGACAGAGTTTGACTGATTGAACGATTGACTGGTCTCGAGCATTGCTTGAGCTAGCTCTACCATTTTCATGCACATTTTTAGGGTAGCTCTTGTCTAGGTTTGCAACTATTGGCCCTTCTTGAAGTAGAGCCTGGTAGGCCTTGAGCATCATGTCCAAGCCTTCTAGGGTTGGATCTGCAAGAACAGACCCTAGCTATAGCCTATTTATAGTGACTTGTGGGGTGGGATGAGGTGGAATGGATGGAGCTTTGGCATGCGAGGGGCTTTGAGATGCAATATCTTCTATTTTTGTTTTTGCATCTTTTAGGCTTTCTTCTAGTTCAGATAGCTTTTTATTCCACTTATGATTCGTTCTCTCCCTAGTATCCTTCCATGTTCTTGTTTTCCTTTTACTAGGCTCTTCTGATTCACTTGACTCCGATTGTTCAGCTGGCTTTGCTTGTTGTACAGCTTGTGCCATAATGACTAGTTGTATAGGAGCCACATTAGTGCTACTTGAACTTGAATCCACCACTAAGCCTACCACATTGATGGGTGTAACCTTGGGCACACTAGAGGGATTTCTTGGACAATCTCATGGGAGATGTTCCTTGCCATACTCAAGACAAAAGCCTTGTATCGTAATGTTTTGTCCTTGTCATAGATTTGGTAGGTGGGGACATTCACGAATGAAATGGTCACCCTAACATCTAAAACATGGTACCTAGGGGCTAGTGGTCTTACTTGTCTCTACTGGAGCCTAGGGTTGGGATTTGTGTACATGATACTGTTGGGAGAGATGGTTGGATGCACTCAGAAGATTGAGTTGGTGCTGCTAAACCTGCTTCACACCAGCCCTCCTTTGATTCCAGATATGCTTAGTATACTCGTTGAGCTTCCAGATGATACCAAAATATGCTATATGTACTTTGGAAATGATTTGACTAATGATTGGAACAAAACAGATGAGTTTGCACTTCACTAGACTTGAAAACTTTCTATTTTGATCTTGATACCTGCTCAGAGTTTTGCTCAGTGTGACCAGCACACTTACAATTGGAACAATTCCTCCTAGAGTTATTCAATTAGCTTACCAAGCTACCATTTGCAAGTGGAATCACTCAAATTGATAAACTATGCACTGAGAAATGAGTTTAGAAAAATTAGAGTCACCCCCGACTTTTTAGGAGATGTGCAGAGAAATACCAGAGACCACGTCGAGCAAGATTTTTTGAAAATGGCTGAACCAAACTTCTTCAAAACTTTGTAGTCTTGTAGAATGCTTCGAGCTGGTTCCAACAAGCCTTGAATGGCTTGATTTTGTTGAGTAGATCCTGAGATATGCCTTGTTGAAGTTGACAGACTTGGAGTGTATACTCAGAGAATCACAGAGTAGATGAATGTAAGTATTTGTATTAGATCACATGAATGTACATTCCCATTGGCATGATACACATTGCCAAATGGTACTCAGAGGTGTAGGCTATGGATTAGACCTTACACACTCAATGATTGATACAGTAATGCCTCGGGATGAGTGAAGCACAAACGCAACCTTTTTCTTGCCTCTTTTATAGAGTTGAGTTGAATTCAAAATTCAAAAATCTCCTAGAATCTTTCACCTAAAAGTTGATTGAGATATTCCCTCAATCAATCAATCAAATTTTCCACGACTTAATCAAGTAGGTGTGATTACATAAGATGCCAAGTCACTTAAGACTTTTACAAGAGATAAAATCGTAAGAAATCATAGGCATAAGTTCCTATGGTCTTTGCTTCATGTAGTGATATCCATCAAGGGTTCCAAGCCAAATGTGAAGGCTTGATTTGCACCAACAGCTCTCCCTCAAGCCAAACACTTTGGCTTAAGTCTTCATCTTCAGTCTTCAATCACATCCTGCAATCCAATCATGGATTTGAATCTGCATAACTTGTTTCCATCCAAAGCTTTAGTAAGTAAATCTGCACATTGCATATTAGTAGACACATAAGTCAATTGAATGTCTTTGCTTAGCAATTTTTCTCTCACATAGTGGTAATGAACCTCTATGTGTTTTGTCTTAGCATGATATATTGGATTTCCTGCAAGGTGAAGAGAGCTTGTGTTATCTCCAAAGATAATTGGAGGCCTTGTGTATAGGCCTAGCTCTGTATACAAAAGCTTTAACCAGATAGCTTCTTGAGTGGCATTGGCTAGCCCTCTATACTCTGCTTCAGTAGATGATAAGGCTACTGTAGGTTGTTTCTTGGCTGACCAAGAAATAGGTTTATCACCTGCAAAACATATGTATCCTGATGTGCTCCTCCTATCATCCTTGCATCCTGCCCAATCTGCATCTGAATATACTTTATGTCAATATCTGATGTATAAGGAAAGTACAAACCATGGTTCTGAGTTCCCTTTAGATACTTCAAGATCTTCTTTGCTGCCTCTAGGTGAGGTACCCTTGGTTTGTGCATGAATTGGCTTAGCACACTTACACCATATGCTATGTCAATTCTGGTTAAGGTAGCATAATTCAAACTACCTACCATACTTTGGTATCCTGTAATGTCTTGGACTTCATCCCCTTCATGAGCACTAAGCTTTAGGTTGATCTCCATTGGAGTGCTTGAGGCTTTAGCATCCTGCAAATTAAACTTCTTGACCATATCCTGTACATACTTCTTTTGAGTAATATATATACCTGAATTAGTATAAACTAATTCAAGACCTAAGAAGTATTTTAATAATCCAAGATCATTGATCTTGAATTCCTTCATCATCTGTCCTTTGATGTGTCTAATCCCATTGACATCATTACCTGTAATGATGATGTCATCAACATAAACACACAAGTAGATTACCTCTGTACTACTTCTCTTTATGAATAGAGAAGTATCTGCTTTACTCATCACAAATCCTTGGTCTTGGAGATATGTTGTCAACCTGTAATTCCATGCTCTAGGTGCCTACTTCAAACCATATAGAGCCTTCTTCAATTTACAAACATAATTTACCTTCTTGGGATCTTCATAGCCAGGTGGTTGTGACATGTAGACTTCTTCAGATATCCATCCATTCAAGAAAGCATTCTTGACATCTAATTGGTACATGTTCCAATTCTTGGATGCAGCTACACTCACTAAAATTCTGATTGTTGGCATCTTAGCCACAGGAGAAAATGTCTCCTCATAATCAATGCCTTGGGTTTGTGCAAAACCCTTGGCTACCAACCTAGCTTTGTACCTATTGATTGTTCCATCAGAGTTTCTCTTTAGCTTGTAGATCCATCTGGATCCTATCACCTTCATAGAGTCCTTCTTGGGTACTAAGTCCCATGTGTCACTCTCCTTGAGAGCTTCCATTTCTTCATCCATAGCTTCTTTCCATTCTGGTTTGGTGATTGCCTCCTCATATGAACCTGGTTCTTCATTCAACAGATCCTTTGCAAGATATACAGAATGCTTAGTTACAAGAGAAGTGTCATACCCATATCTGATAGGCTTCTTACTTTCTCTCTGAGATCTCCTCATAGCTTGAGTTGAGGATTCTGGTATATCCTCTAGCTTCTTCATTTTCATCTTCCCTTTGGACTTCCATGCCTTGAATTCCTCAAGGTTAATTGTGTCATCATCATCTGAGCTTGATTCTTCTTTCTGGATTGGTTCCTCCTTGGTGAGCTTTGGGAAATCTTCTTCCATGTCATAAGGTAGACTAACCTTCCTGCATTCATTCTCATACCATGAGTCATTCTCATCAAAGATGACATCTCTGCTTACCTTGAAACCTTTGTTTGAGGGGTTGTAGAATCTGTACCCTTTCTGGTTCAAGTCATAACCAATAAAGATACATTTTTCAGCTTTAGGGTCTAGCTTTCCCCTTACCTATGAGGGAATATGCACATATGCTACACAACCAAAGATTTTGCAATGATCCAATGATGGTCTCTTACCATGCCAAGCTTCATAAGGTGTCATTCCATCAAGTGACTTTGATGGCAACCTGTTAATGAGATAGGTGGCAGTAGATACACTCTCTGCCCAAAGATAATTTGGCAGCTTCTTTTCATTAAGCATAGACCTAGATGTTTCAACAATGAGTCTATTCCTTCTTTCAGCTACCCCATTTTGTTCAGGTGAGTACCTTGTGGTTATCTTCCTCTTGATGCCTCTTTCCTGCAAGAAGTCTTCAAATTCATTGGAGAAGTATTCACCTCCTCCATCTGACCTTAGCCTCTTCAAGTTTCTACCTGTTTGATTTTCAACTAGTGCAAGATATCTTTTGAAACAATTAAATACTTCATCCTTATGCTTCATAAAGTATAAGACAGTCCATCTGCTATAATCATCAATGAAGGACACATAATACCTTGATCCTGAAATGGAAGGGTCCTTGCTAGGTACCCAAACATCTGTGTGCACCAAGTCTAGGTAATCTTCATGCATAAAGCCTTTCCTTGAATAGGGCAACCTGTGGGACTTACCAAACTGACAAGCACCACACTTGTAAATCATGTGTTGCTTGGATACATTGGGTATCCCAAGCACACATTGATCCCTACTCATTTGCTTTAGGGTTCTTTCACCTATGTGACCTAACCTCTTGTGCCATATTTCTAACTCTGAAAGTGTTTGATCCTTGTTATTGTATAAAGAAATGTTTTTGGTGTCTTCTAGCTCAAAAGTACATAATCTACCTGATTTCTCTCCCTTGGCTATCCTTCTAAATTCATGTCTTGGGTCCTCCACATATGCTCCATGTTGATTGAACCTGACCTGTAAACCTTTCTCCACAATCTGACCAACACTCATTAGGTTCTTGGTAATGGTTGGGACATAAAGTACTCTGCTCAATAAGTTCTGATTACCATCACTAGTCTTTACATTACCAACCTTTACAACAGAATGCTTAGTATCATCACCTGTTTGTACCTGATGTTTGCCCTTGGGTTCTTCCAAATCAGAAAGTAGTGCCACATTACCAGCTACATGGTTAGAACACCCTGAATCAATATAGAATAAATGATCATCATTTGTACCTGCCTTGGAGGTCATATTCATGATCAATAGGCAGTCATCTTGCTCCTCTGTGTAGTTGTTGTAATCCCTTCTATTTCTGAATCCACCTTGGTAGTTACCATTGTGGTTGTGGTTGTAATTGTTGTTGTACTGATTGTTGTATCCATTGTAGCTTTGGTGTTGGTTAAATATACCTCTACCTTGAGAGTATCCACCTCTTTGATGGCCTCTTCCTCTCTGATTCTTATAGTTTCTGTAGCACTCATCTGTGGTATGGTTAGTCAATCCACAAATGTTGTATGGTGATGAGTTGTAGGGTCTCCCCCTACCTGACTTACCTCCTCTGCCTCTACCTCTTGAAGATCTACCTCTCCCTGCATAATTAGCTTGGGAGGTAGAGCCTTCTTCTTCTTGCTTCTTCCCTTTACCTTTATCCTTAACTTTCTTATCAGTATATAGAGCAGAGGGGTTATTACCTTTTGATTGATCTCCAGCCTTTGTAAACTTTGCTTCATGTGTGAAGAGTTGGCCCATGAGAGTTGTGAGATCTGGGGTATGCATGTCCATGTAGAGATCCATTGTAGTGGTGAAGCTTTCCCACTTATCATCTGCCTTGAGTCCATTTGTTATTTGCCTTACTATTTGTTCCTCTTCAATCTCCTCTCCAATACTTGCAAGCTGGTCTGCAATGTCTTTGACCCTAGTGACAAAGTCTGAAACTGATTGCTTTGATTGCTTCCTAAGAGTAGTGAATTCAATCCATAGTTGATTCTTTCTGGCCCTTGTGTTGGAAGAGAAGTATGATGACAAGGTTTCCCAAGTCTCTTGGGAAGTCTTACAGTTCCTAATATGAGGTAAAAGGAAATCAGATATAGAGTTAAGAAGATAAGACCTTGCCAATGCATCTTTTGCACACCATGTGTTGAGTCTCTCTTGTTCATCCTTGGTGGGTAGTCCTCTTGCTTTAAATGAGGGCCATTCCTCATCTGCTGATATGAATCCAAATAAGCTTCTTCCTTGTAGATAGGTCTTCATCCTTAGAGACCAAGCTTGGTAATTGTTCCTGTCCAATTTATCAATGAAAGAGGGAAAACCATCTCCCATGCTACCTTATTTGCTCTGATACCACTGTTGGGAGAGATGGTTGGATGCACTCAGAAGATTGAGTTGGTGCTGCTAAACCTGCTTCACACCAGCCCTCCTTTGATTCCAGATATTCTTAGTATACTCCTTGAGCTTCCAGATGATACCAAAATATGCTATATGTACTTTGGAAATGATTTGACTAATGATTGGAACAAAACAGATGAGTTTGCACTTCACTAGACTTGAAAACTTTCTATTTTGATCTTGATACCTGCTCAGAGTTTTGCTCAGTGTGACCAGCACACTTACAATTGGAACAATTCATCCTAGAGTTATTCAATTAGCTTACCAAGATACCATTTGCAAGTGGAATCACTCAAATTGATAAACTATGCACTGAGAAATGAGTTTAGCAAAATTAGAGTCACCCCCAACTTTTTAGGAGATGTGCAGAGAAATACCAGAGACCACTTCGAGCGCGATTTCTTGCAAATGGCTGAACCAAACTTCTTCAACCTTTGTAGTCTTGTAGAATGCTTTGAGCGGGTTCCAACAAGCTCTAAATCACTTGATTTGGTTGAGTAGATCCTGAGATATGCCTTGTTGAAGTTGACAGACTTGGAGTGTATACTTAGAGAATCACAGAGTAGATGAATGTAAGTATTTGTATTAGATCACATGAATGTACATTCCCATTGGCATGATACACATTGCCAAATGGTACTCAGAGGTGTAGGCTATGGATTAGACCTTACACACTCAATGATTGATACAGTAATGCCTCCGGATGAGTGAAGCACAACCGCGACCTTTTTCTTGCCTCTTTTATAGAGTTGAGTTGAATTCAAAATTCAAAAATCTCCTAGAATCTTTCACTTAAAAGTTGATTGAGATATTCCCTCAATCAATCAATCAAATTTTCCACGACTTAATCAAGTAGGTGTGATTACATAAGATGCCAAGTCACTTAAGACTTTTACAAGAGATAAAATGGTAAGAAATCATAGGCATAAGTTCCTATGGTCTTTGCTTCATGTAGTGATATCCATCAAGGGTTCCAAGCCAAATGTGAAGGCTTGATTTGCACCAACAGATACTCGAGGATTTAGGCTCACAATTTGGTTCCATAGGTGGTGCCTCATATTAATATGGAGAAGTCTCACTTTGCTCAAGTGACTCTATGTAATAAGCTTGGAGACTATCTTCATTGGAATAGTCAAAATTATGAGCATGAGGACCATTTTTTGAGACCAACAGGGTCATTGGCACCAATGCTCTATTATGGTTTTCCTCTAGCACTGCATACTTGACTAGAATCACATTAGTAGGATAGGGCAGTTGGTTTCCTAGGATTGTTTGTGGCCTATATGGTGCCTGATATTGCTACTTGTACTGAGGTTAATATTGCTATTGCGGTCTATGATATGGTTGTTGATATTTTTTCTGATACCTACCCTATTGGTAAGGTTGGTGATAAGTTTCTCTAAGAGCCTTCCTATTGTAGGGACAATCTTGAGCTCTATGGTTTGTGTAATTCCTCTCAGTAGTGAAATATGGAGCATTAGGGTTTCCTTGGGGTTGAGCCCTCATTGGGCAAACATTAGCCATGTGGTCTCCTCAACAGTTGATTGCTTCAATGAGGTGACCCTTGGTGTTTGCCTATTTTGAACTCTCAACTTCTTGGCAACCTGTTCAGCTATCTCGTCTATCTCAGTGGAGGCTCTAGGAAAATGACTAATAGAATTGCCAGATTCCTTATAGAGCTTGGACAATTCTAACTCCTCACCCAAGTTGTCTTCTATGTCAATGCACATCCACACACACTCTTCTATGGACCTAGGCTCTTTCAAGTACACATATGATCTTAACTTGGTGCTTAATAAGTCATCTAAAAATGAGGCCACTTGTTTGGCAGGAGTGGGTAAGTCTAGAATAGGGCATCTTTTTAAGTACTGCCTGAACCGTCCTCTTGCAAGTCACAGTGTTTCTTGGGGTGTCTGCTTGAAGTTGTGGATCAAGGATGATGTGTTATGCCTCATACCACTCTTGGAAAATTCTACAATGGATTCCTCTATCGATTGACCTATGTTCCAATAATTGTGTCTCTTCAGGGGCTAAAACCAAGCTAAGGTAGTACCGTTGAGAGTCAAACCAAATGCCTCAAACTGGGTGAACAAGTCGTCTCCCTGCCCAACTCTTAACACTTGTTTGAAATCCGCCACATCATCATAAGAAATTTCCAAACCCGTCAAAGTAGTTTTTCATTGCCTTGACCGCTTGAGAGGGTCTAAGGGTTCTTGGGTGCTTGCGGGGTCTAGGCAATGGAAAATCATGCTCATATCTTTGATGCCTTTGTGCTCGATGTCTCTCTCTTTTAGGTCTTTCACCTTCAAGTCCTGATCTTTCTCTTCCCATAGTGTGTGCAAAACTTACCTCAGGTCTCTCTCTCGCTCTTTCCCTCTGGTTTTCATGAGCCTTGTATGATCCTACTCCTTGGAGGCCATGGGACATATTAGATCTTGGTGGAGGGAAAATCAATTCACCCTACCAAGTGTATGCATGCCCGTCATGCTCTGATACCAATACATTTTATCCGATGTGTTATCTAGATAGACGACTTTGCCTAGTGTCTCAAGGTCTTTGAATTCGTGGATGGTGATTACTCGGTTATGTTGATTTGGATTGAATCTCCAAAAGGCTTCCTCTGTTTCTCTATTCAAGAATAGTTCTATGCTTTTGCTGTCTAGCGGGATCCAATCTGGAGTAATCACTCTAGTCAAAATTGAATTACCTCTAGGAGTCTTGGGTTCTCGTCCTAGGTCTCCTTGCTCTAGGTCTTCTATCTCATTCTGTGGAATGATATTTCCAAACTCATATGTCCTGTCTGGTAAGCTGGTAACCACATACATGGTTCCTTCCTTATCAATGTATGATCTCTCTTCAAATTTAACCACTAGGTGTTCAAGTCCAAAGGCTTGATTAGGATTTTTAAGTTGGACAACTGATTGCCTCATGCCATCCTCATAGATGCAAGCACCCATTAGGTTCGACCTAATATATTCAAATTATGTTTTATAGGGACCTTCTAGTGTCTGTAAATATGCAGTGTTTGAGTTATTTACAAGTCTCTCTATGCTAAAAGACATTTTTGAGTCAATTCTTTTTTAACTTAGTGTGTAGGGATGACCACTTAGTTGTTGTACCCAAGACTTGGCTGCATGGTTGACACTTGCCTTAGATGATCTAATGCTTTGCCTATCCTTGCCTAATTGTCTACCAGATCTCAAGTTCATAAGCTTTATCTTTAAGTCCAAATTTCCCCCTTTGTATAGCCCAAAATCCGGTGGAACCCCTTGCTTTCCAACAAAGCCAAAATCAAAACAAATGGATTCGTATGAAAAAGTTATGCTAGTTTAGCATTTTGGGGGTTAAAATAGGGAAACACGGTCTCTTTAGGATTACTTCAGAACAGACGATATAGGATACTCGGTGTGACCATATGATACTTGTGGTGGGCGATACATCGAATTCCACAATACCATACTTGATACCACCATGATACACGATACTAGATTTTCACGATACATTTCCTCTGTTTTCCACGATACACGATACCATCTTAAGTGATAGGATACAGGCAAGGTGATACCAACTTCCACGATACAATACTGCTATCAAGATGATATGATGCTGGAAGTATTCACGATATGATACGGACTTGTCTCACGATACGATACTACTAGCAAGACGATATGATACCAAGAGATCTAAGGCATGATACGATACCAAGTTCTATGCGTTACGATACCTTCTAGATGATATGATACCACTTACTCTCACGATACCATACAGCTTGTTAATGACGATAGAATACCACAAGCTTTGTGATACAATACCACTTAAATTGCAATTGCGATACCTCGACCTGGGGATACACAATACCTTGACAGTACCATGATACCTCAAGGGTTGGACTCACAGTACTTGACAAGTATAGCAATACACAGGAGTTTTGGTATCGCAATACCTGAACTCAATCAAACATGATGAGTGGAGTTTTTGAAGTCCAAATTCAAAATTTCTTGCAAATATCTGTACCTTATGTGCTCGTTGTCACTCCTATGTGCCCATAGATGCAAAGTCACTCACCAACAATATATAACACTCACAATATGAGATGTAGGTCCTCTCATGCCGTGTGACTGTGAATCAAATTTTTGATGTTTTGAGAGTGTTTCAAGAGGATTTCTTCATCATTTCAGCTTTGAACTCCCTCTAAGCTTCTTTGTCTTAGCCACAAATGAAAAATGAGGTGAGTGTATAGTAAAAAATGAAGGAAATTTCAGAAGATGAAGATGGGAGGAAACGGTGGTGATGATGAAGATGAAGGTGGAGAAAAACTCAGAAACTAAACTAAAAATGCATATTGTTTTACCTTCCATCATCGCTAGTCTATGTCTTACCATCACGTGCTTGTTCTCCAAGCTCTCTCCTTGGCAACGACGCAAGATTTGGTGTCACTCTAGCAGACTGGCAAGTACCAACGTGAAGAGATCCACCTCATTAAAGTGAATCCGCAGAGATGTGAGGACTGGTATGAAGACCATGAGCAACTGAAGGCACAAGTGTGTGAGTGAAAGCACACAAGCATGCACACACATATGCACACATGCGCACAAGGTAAGAGCAAAGAGAGGAACAATGGAAAGCTTTGATTACAAAATAACTCTCTTATAAAGTTAAAATCTACAACAAGCTCACCTAAAAAATGAGCTCTCTAGCTTTTTTTATATCTTTTTGAGTAGTTTTGGCCCTATCGATACCTAGTGTTTGCCCTAGTTAGAAATTAGGTTTCAGGGCTTATTTGACGGCTCAAACAAACTCTAATAATTATGAAAATTTGTAGGATGATACTTCTAATGATCCTCAAGCTTCAGGACTCCTCAACTTGAACCAAGTGGAGGTGGAAAAATGGAAAATGGTATTTACAATGGTTTTTAATGATAAAAATCACTATTTTTATAGGGATTTTTGTTTTAAATTTGACATGTGCTTCTTGGAGCTCCCTACATGCGGCCTCTTCTTGTGGGCCCTACTCCTTGATGTGCTCCTATGCTTTGTCCTTGATTTTGAGCTTCAACAATTTGGAATCACAAATTTTGATTCCCAGGTTTATAGCTTCTTCTATATCATCGAGGACAATGATCTTTAGAAGGGGGAGAGAGTGTTATATTCCAAAGATGTACATCCTTGGAGGAATGAGAATTTCCTTGCTCGAGGGATAGCCAAGGCCAAAAGCCAGAGATTTCATACAAGGTACCCACTCATGATGGCCAGATGAGTAGAGGAACCTTAAAAAGAACTCTAGATGGTGACTAGGCAAGCGCTATAACTAGGCTAGGAGGTGAGTCATAGGCATCTCATTCTCCATTTCTCACACCACCTCATCCATATCAACCTCTCCATAATACTTTTGTATTACATATAATAAACATAAATAAATAAAACATACAAATATCAATAATTATATGAAATTTACTAATAGTCACAAAAGCATTTGAATGATGGTGTGTGTACTCACTTAGACTCGATATCCATAATATGTATCAAGATCCATTTTCTTTTTTCTGAGATATCGATCATAATCCTTTCATTGCATTGAAACAAATCAAAAAGATTAATGACATGTTTTAACTAAAACAAATTAGTTTCGATAATACATATACTTACATATGTAGCTACAAAACCATGATGGTCAATTTGGCCTAAGTGTGTTGTATGACCAGAATCAACTCTCTTCTTTGTAGCCACTTGCATTTGTTTAATGAAACAAAAATACATAGATTAAATATAAAACTTTTATAACACATATGAGAATTATAAGTCATTGTAATATTTACTATTAAATTGTATACCTTCTACTGAGGAAATGATTTCTGAAGATGTAGACATCTATGAAAATACTCCCACCTCTTAGGTGGTATGTTAGGTCTTCACTTATTTTGTTCTACCATACAATATCTCATGTTATTTCAATCTCAAACAAAAAAACGAATTAGAATATAAAAGAAAACTTTAAATTTATAAACATGCATATACAAACACACACACATACATATACATACACATATACATACACACACAAACATGCATACACATACACATATACATACATGCATACACATACACACACACATATACACACACTTACACATACATACATACACTTACATATACATACATATACATACATATACATACATATACATACATAGACACACATACATGCATCCACACACCCATATGCATAACTTACACATACATAGGTACCCGCACATACACATACACATATGCATACACTTACACATCCATACATACCCACACATGCACACACACACATACATGCATATGCATACACATCCACATATACATAGATACACATATACATACATACACATACACACACACACATACATGCATACAAATACACATACACATACATGCAAATACATAGTAAATACATACCCACATACATACACACACACACACACACATATATATATATATATATATATATATATATATATATATATATATATATATATATATATATATATATATATATATATATATATATATATATATATATACATGCATACATATACACATATAGATACACATACACATACATGCACATACATGCATACACATACACATATGCATACACTCACACATACATACATACCCACACATACACATATAAATATACATACACACACACACACATATATATGCATACACATACACATACATAACCATACACATACATATATAAATACACTTACACATACATACCCACACATATACATACACACACATACATAATAGGTAGATGCATACACATATCCACACATATAGAAACACACACATACATAATAAATGCACGCACACATACACATACTCACACATACATCCATATATACATACGTACATAGACATGTTGTCGGGATGAAATACCTCAAGAAAGATTACATCAATTTCATTCAAGTTCATTGATTTTCTGGTTATGGTGTGATGTTTTCACCGAGAAAGAGTTATAATATGTCCATGTTTTGGTTGATTTAATTAATTATGAGATATGAAACCATGTCAATTATGTACTGTAGGCTTGTATATTTATAAGTAGTTCATTAACGTAATTCAAGACCATTAAAACCCTAGGTTTGGCCCTTGAAAACTTGAGTTTTACCATTAAAACCTAACCTAAACCCTTAAAACCCTAGGATTTTAGGTCACAAGTGTAAACACAAGCATTTGACATGCCTGACCTTAATTGTAGGCAAACCTTGACTTTGCCCAATAGAAACCCTAGGTTGGAACCTTGGTATTCCCATTTATCCTAAGTCTAGCCCTTTTCTTTAATTTAATTTGTACATAAGGTGTGAAACCAAGCCATAGTCCAAGAAAAATCAAATGGGAAGAAGAAAAAAAAGAACCAAAAATAGAAAAAGAAGAATTGGAAAAATAAAAAGAAGATTCTAGGGAGGTTAGAAGATTCTAGAGAGGTTGGAAGATTCTAGAGAGAAGCCCTGGGGGGAACCTATAAATAGATGTCGAATCCTCATTTGTCTTTCCCCATGGATTTTTCTCTCACATACTTCTGCTTCTCTTTTCTTAATTTTTGTTCTTTATGATCTTTCTTGAGTAAGGGAGAGAGAGAGAGTCTTCCATCTCTCCACTGTATGATTGTGAAGCATTATTGATTTAGTGAAAGTTCAAAAGTTGCTCTTGTCTAATGTTTTTATTTATTGTGATGAATAAACTAGTTTCTACGCATGTATTTGATTTAAGGTTTTGAAAATGATTGCCTCAAGTTCTAGACGATTGGATAGGACATGGTTTTCTTACTCTAAACATTCTTCATCTGTTGATATTGGATGGAGATTGTTTAGCACTTAAGAGAAAGAGAAATTATGATTGATCAATATGTTATGCAACTCAATGAAATAGATTAAAACTTAGAAACATGAATCTTCTTTACGGAGAATTTAGTAGAGAGTTTAATAGAGTTTAAGAGAGATTTTAGGAGAAGGATAGTCGAGTGGTGTTTAAGTCTAAAGCATACAGAAGTTGACAAGAAGAGGACAAGAAAAATTTATCTGAGGCTCCTTTCCACTCTGAACAAGCTTTATGCATAGAGCTTGGTAGATTACGAGCCTGATGCTAATAACATCTTTATGCGAAACATTGATGAGCTTTTCAATGTGGACAGTGAGAGAGATGGTTCCCATTGGGTCAATGCTGAGGGGAGCCCAAGGTGGCCCTGCCATAGAATCAAAGAAACAAAGCACAAAGGTGATTCAAGGTTGATTGCATAGAGAGAGGTATGAGATAGGCTATGGATGAGAAAAATTCTAGGGCGGTTGGAAATAGCACTGACAGAGAGAGAGAGAGAGAGAGAGAGAGAGAGAGTGAATAGGCCTTCATTGGCATACCGGCTATCTGCTTTACTCTCTTAGCTCTTAAAGTCACATGGGGGGGTGCTTGGTCATGGCGGACGCAGGTGACAATGGTTGCCACAAAGAAAGAGAGAGAGAGAGAGAGATAGAGAGAGATAGAGAAGAAGATGAAGAAGAAGAAGAAGAAAAAAATAATAATAATAAGTGATGGCATAGCACGATAGAATAGGGAAGGAATCATGGAGAGAGAGAGGGAGAGAGAGGGAGAGAGAGAGAGAGAGTGATTCAGTAGACCTAAAGAACAATGCAAGCAGAGTAGAGATGCGATGGAGAGAGGGAGATTGAGAGAGAGAGAGAGAGAGGCAGTAGAGAGGTTGGAATCGACAAAGAGAGAGAGAGAGAGAGTTCAAGGCAGTAGAGAGGTTGGAATCGATAGAGAGAGAGATAGAGAGAGAGAGATAGAGAGAGAGAGAAACGGAAAGAAAAACCAAAGATAAGACAATGCACAGAATTCAAAGAGAAAGAGAGAGAGAGATTTCCATAGATATGGTGACACATAGACAACGGATAGGCATCAAGATATAGAGCCAAGAGATAGATAGATAGTGTTGGAAACAATATCATATTAGTTCAAAATATCATGGTCAAAAGATCAAAATCCAATGTCCAAATTGATCCACTTTCTCCAGAGTTTATAGCATGGGTAGCGCTTTTTACTTGAAGAGGAACATCAAAGCACGTGGGCGCGTTGGTTACTTCAGCATGCTCCCATGCAACGGGCCAGGGCTCAAACCCCGATTCTAGTAGCAGTGCGGGAAGCTTTTTTATACAATGCTTTTGCTTTATAAAAAGGCGATGGAGACTTTTTCCAGATCGTAGTTTTTTTGCGATATGATTTATTCGAACGATCGCATGAAGTTTTATGCTTTTGATGAGCTTTTCAAGTATACTCTTTACTAAATAATGAGAGTATTGACCTCATGGTACTACTTGGAGTTTATGGAGGCAATAGCATCCATATCAGAGGAGTCATATTCGGCATAGGTACAAGAGAATCAGTACGTATATGCTTTATGCATATTTCGATGAGGTGTTTGAGAAGGTGTGTTCACATGAGTTTTAGGATTTCTGGCAGCAAACTTGTTAGCATTCTTTGCTACTTTTTAAGTATGTGATCTTTTCACACACGTATCTGACTTAGGGTCTTCCATAGCCTAAGGTTAGATGAGGGTTTGTTGATTATTAATTTCACATTGATCCTTCCTCTTTCAGTCACTCATGTTCACTCTTCTATAACCTATAAGGTCAGATTTGCCCATACATCTGAATATGTTTGTTACATTTGTACATTCACTCTTCCATCTATTTCTCATCATATAGAGTGGTTGAGAGTTTTGCTCCCACATTGTACATTGAAAATTGGTTTGTATGATACTATGAGTAATTGATGGCTTATGTAACACTTTACACATGTTGTCTAGTCTCTCTCTATCTTTGTCTCATCATTTGTATGATTAAAAGTGATATGTTCATGTTTTGTCAATTGGAAGTTTGCTAGATTCTATGTTGTATATACTAGACCTATGGAACCATGGACCTGTGATATGAGCTAAGGGCCTACCTCATTTCCAAGATTTGGTATCAGAGCACTAAGGTTTTGGTTTCAAAGCTTTAGGACTTTGGCATCAATTCATTAAGGCTCATTCAAGATCCCAGGTTCCCTCACTTCCAGGTTTACAACATATGATTAAAGAGCATCTTCTAACATTTGACATTTGACATACACACTTAATCTAGATGATTAGAGATTTGAGAATTAGACAATTCAGTCACATGTGTATTCATCAGTGTGGAGTATGAAGTTGATGATCTGTTAGCAACCAAATATTATTGAACGAGTATGCAAATACTTTACAAAACTATTGTTTGAAGACCAAGACTTGATTAAGAGAAGACTACTTCAAATTCAAGGAAGAACAATGGTTTAGAGAAGATGAAGGAATCAGATCAACATCAAATCACAGGTATCAATTTCTACTATGAGATTATCATTTGTAGGTCATATCTTAGAAAAGCAATTATGAAGAGATTTGAAGGTTTCAAGGACTACTTTTATACACTTTCATCATTTGAAAGTTAAAGGCTACATCAAAACAGGTATCTAGAGGTTTTTCTAGAGAGTTTTGAGAGATCTGTTTCATGACAAGAATATCTAAGAAGACAAATTTGACGATGGGATGATTTTTTGTTTTCAGCCAATTTTGTGTTATAAGTTTGTTGGATATCAAGGTACAAATGTAATCTAGCTATCTAGAGACGGTAACTCTAGAAAGGTAATTCATCATTGAGACAAAAGATTGATGAATTTAGTCATTTCAGACATTTGAAGCAGAATTTTGATTCAAAGATATGAGGAGATGATAAAACATGTTTCTATATTCACTTCCATTTATATACCATGTTTGTTTTATCTCTTAGTCTTAGTACTAGAGAAAGAGAAAAAGTTCATTTGAAGAGGTCAAGAGTGCTTGCTACTTCAAGATGAAGAGAACAAAAGGTATGGAAGAGAAGTTTGAAGATGTCAACATCATCATCACGTGGAAGAAAGATGCAGAAGAAGAAAGTCCATCATTTCCAAAAGAAAAGTAAGGCTTCCTTTTCTCATATATTTTCCATATACTTTTTCTATTTTAACCTCTACATCCAAAGATAAGTCTACGAGAACATCTTGTTTCTAAAGAAGAAGCAATTTCTTGTTTTGCATTACACTTGGTCATTTTTTAGTAGGTTTTGACAAAGAATTGCATTGAGAGAAAAGCAGCACATATATGTTTTGACTCATATGTGTATGAATTATGTTGAAGCTTTTGAGCATGCAGCTTATATGTTCCCTCAAAGAATTCTTGGTGGTCAATACAGAGCTACTTGGTATATGATAAGTTGCAGAGAAGTATATTTCTTCTTTATCTAACTCTTGAGGTAAAAGAGTTTTTTGTAGCAGATGTTGGAGACTTGGGTTGAGGTTTTATGTTTGGAAAAGGTTACCTCATATTCAGTATTTTCAGAAACTTCAAAAAATTTAGTCTTGTTGATGTACTAGTCAGTTGGCGAATCTACTTTCTATGATTGTCTTGATTTTTGGATACATGTTTGTATTCAAAAAGGTGTTCCATCAGATCCTATCACTTGATTGCGAAGTGGAGTTAGCCAAAAGAAATTCAAGCAGGTACTGTCACATTTCACCGGGGTAGAATATGAGAAGTTATGAAGTATCAACTTGCAGCTTTTGGAGTTCTCAAGGTGAGAAGTTTGTCCACTTATGTTTCAAGTAGGAATTGCAACTTTTTAAGAAGCATGGACACTTGGAGACATTCAGGTAAATAAATCAAACATTTAGTAATGAAGGTTTGATGAGAGCAGATTCTACACAGGAGAGATCATTGATCTTGAATAGATCTTGTATGATCTTGAATATTTATGATTTAGTTGTCTATCATTTGTTTATGAAGACTCTTAGCATCGGAGGAAGTAAGTTAAAGATTCAAATTCTATCAGATTTGTGTTGCAGAGAAAAAGAAGATACTTATTATGTTACAGAAGATTATGGATGCTAAACGTTTGTTTCAGATACGAGTATGGATTACTAAAACATCAGATTTATTGAAAGAAGGAAGATGTTCTAGATTTCATAAAGTCTAATATAATTTGAAGAATACTCGATACTAGTGTTAAATCATCCAGGGGGTGATGAAACATAAAGACTTATTTGTAGCCATATGTGAAAGAATACAGAGTCATACCTACAGGTATTCATATTTTTCCTTTGTCAGGTTCTTTTTATGTTCCAACTTTGAAAGAAGAAGGAAGAAGAAGAATGTTTGGAGAAAGTTCCTGTTAGGATGTTCCTATTAAGGAGAGGGTTCCAGAATTCTATTGAAGAGAAGCTTGATTTCTCAGAGAGGTATGTTTTAGAAGTGCGCACATATATGTTTATACCAAGTTCTAAAGGAAAGAGCTATGAAAGACTTATAGATTGAACAAGGATGACAACATGATGACATCATAGATTTTTTGATGGGACTCATGGATTGAGTTGACTTGACTTGAGTACAATCAGAGATGAACTAGTAGTGTTTATAATACACTAAGTTGTGAGTTGATAGTCACAGGTTCCAGGATTCAGTTCTGGATTTTGGTTAGTGTATTTACATGATACATCAGAAGTACGTTGAGAAATCTTTCTGGAAGGTAAATGCAAATATGTGGATCCTAGTGTTTGTTTTCAGGTTTGAGAAAACTGGAGATAGCAGGTACAAAGTCAGTACATGCTATATTTGTTGTCAAGGAGTGATTGCTTGATGTGTACATATTGGATATCTAGTTTGCATATTTTCTCAAGTATTATGGTTCATATTTAGCAAGTTCAGGATTTTTGTAGGAAAGCCAAATTTAGTTTTGAAGAAGACTTTGAAGAAAAGGTTTGAAGGTCAATTCGGGAATACAAGCTTGAAGCTTGTGATAGTTTGCAGCTTGAAACAAGTTGCAGATCCAGTTTAGTTTTTACCAATATGACATTGCAGGTGGGATTGTTGGAAACAATATCATGTAAGTACAAAATCTCATTGTCAAAAGATCAAAATCGAATGTCCAAATTGATCCACTTTGTCTAGAGTCTACAACATGGGTAGCACTTTTTACTTGTTCCTCTAACATCAAAGCGCGTGGGCGCGTTGGTTACTTCAGCATGCTCCCATATAACGGGCCAAGGTTCAAGCCCCGATTCCAACAATAGAGCGCGAAGCTTTCTAATACAATGCTTTTGCTTTATTAAACGACGATGGAGACTTTTTCCAGATCGTAGTTTTTTTGTGATATGATTTATTCGAATGATTGCATGACGTTTTATGCTTCTGATGAGCTTTTCAAGTATACTCTCTACTATATAAGGAGATTATTGGACTCATTATATTCATCCTTCACCTAGTTTTCAACACAAGCCTTTTGCTTGGACCTCAATAGAGGTGGTGTTTCTTCTAGCACATGGGGCAGCCATGGTGCTAACTTGAAGCATGTTGAGGAGCAGCTATGGAGTTCTTCTTGGAGATTCTTCTTGGAGAAGATGAAGGGTGTTCTCACACTCCAGCTTATGGAGAGGAGGTTATCTCTTGTTCATGGAAAGAAGACTTGGTCATTAGCAGCTTGATGGTGAGGATCGGCCATCCACATGGTGTAGTTGAAGATTCTCTTCTACATGAAGATTTCGGGCTACTTCAAAGACATTGGATGGTGTTTAACATAAGATTTACATCTTATGTTAAGTATTCAAGTACATATTCTCTTTATGCACACAGGTACTACTTGGAGTTTATGGAGGTAGTAGCTGTTGGTGCAATTCAAGCCTTCACATTTGGCTTGGAACCCTTGAAGGATATCACTATGTGAAGCAAGAACCATAGGAACTTATTCTTATGACTTATTACCATTTTATCTATTGTAAAAGTCTAAATGACTTGGCATGTAAATGATCACACCTACTTGATTAGATTCGTGGAAAAATGGATGGTGTAATTGGAGAGAATATCTCCTTACTTTTAGATGAGTGATTTTAGGGAGCCTTAGTTTGAATTTGAAATTCAAATACATCTCCATCACATATAAAAGTCATGTAAAAAACTCGCGGTGTAGATGGTGAACTTTCGAGCTCCATTTTCACTATCTCTGAGTGTGTGAGTGCTACACTATAGCCTACACATCTCCAACTCATTAGGCTACATCTATCAAGCCAATGAGATTGTACATTCATGTGAACTAATAGAAAGATTTACATTCACTATCTCTGGTTTTCTCTGAGTCATCATCTCCAAGTCTGTCAACTTCAAAGAGGCATATCTCAGTGCATACTGAACCAAATCAAGTGATTCAAGGCTTGTTGGAACCAGCTCAAAGCATTCTACAAGACTACAAAGTTTGAAGAAGTTTGACTCAGCCATTTTCGAGAAATCGTCTTCGAAGCAGTCTCTGGAATTAGTCTGCACATCTCCTAAAAAGTCGGGAGTGACCATAAACTTGCTAAAGTTATTTCTCTGTGCATAGTTTATCAATTTGAATGATTCCACTTGCAAATGGTAGCTTGTTAAGCTAATTAAATATGTCCAGAAGGAATTTGATCAATTGTAAGTGTGCTGGTCATAATGAGTGAAAGACTGAGCAGGTATCAATACCAAAATAGCAAGTTTTCTTGGATTTATGAAGTGCAAAGTTATCTGTTTTGACTTGATCATTACACATATCATTTGCAAAGTACATATATGCTTTCTTGGTATTATTTGAAAGCTAAGCAAGTGTATTAATCATTCTTGGAGTCAAAGGAGGGCTGGTGTGAAGCAGGTTTAGCAGCACCTACTCAATCTGTGAGTGCATCCAAACATCCTCTCCCAACAGTGGTATCAGAGCAAATAAGGTAACATGGGAGATGGTTTTCCTTCATTCATTGACAAATTGGACAGGAACAATTACCAAGCTTGGTCTCTGAGGATGAAGACCTATCTACAAGGAAGGAGCTTATTTGGATTCATATCAGGAGATGAGGAATTGCCCTCATTCAAAGCTAGAGGTCTACCCACCAAGGAAGAGCAAGAGAGACTCAACACATGGTGTGCAAAAGATGCTTTGGCAAGGTCATATCTTCTTAACTCTATATCTGATTTCCTTTTACCTCACATAAGGAATTGCAAGACTTCCCAAGAAACTTGGGAAACCTTGTCAACATATTTTTCATCAAGTACAAGGGCCAGAAAAAATCAACTATGGATTGAATTCACTACTCTTAGGAAGCAATCAAAGCAATCAGTTTCATACTTTGTCACTAGGGTCAAAGACATTGCAGACCAGCTTGAAAGTATTGGAGAGGAGATTGAAGAGGAACAAATAGTAAGGCAAATAACAAATGGACTCAAGGCAGATGATAAGTGGGAAAGCTTCACCACTGCAATGGATCTCTACATGGACATGCATACCCCAGATCTCACAACTCTCATGGGCCAACTCTTCACACATGAAGCAAAGTTTACAAAGGCTGAAGATCAATCAAAAGGTAATAACCCCTCTGCTCTATATACTGATAAGAAGATTAACGATAAAAATAAAGGGAAGAAGCAAGAAGAAGAAGGCTCTACCTCCCAAGCTAACTATGCAGGGAGAGGTAGATCTTCAAGAGGTAGACGCAGAGGAGGTAAGCAAGGTAGGGGGAGACCCTACAACTCATCACCATGCAACATTTGTGGATTGTCTAACCATACCACAGATGAGTGTTACAGAAACTATAAGAATCAGAGAGGAAGAGGCCTTCAAAGAGGTGGATACTCTCAAGGTAGAGGCAGATTCAACCAACACCAAGGCTACAATGGATACAACAATCAGTACAACAACAATTACAACCACAATCACAATGGTAACTATCAAGGTGGATTCAGAAATAGAAAGGACTACAACAACTACACAGAGGAGCAAGATGACTCCCTATTGATCATGAATATGACCTCCAAGGCAGGTACAAATGATGATCATTTATTTTATATTGATTCAGGGTGTTCTAACCATGTAGTTGGTAATGTGGCACTACTTTCTGATTTGGAAGAACCCAAGGGCAAACATCAGGTACAGACAGGTGATGATACTAAACATTCTGTTATAAAGATTGGTAATGTAAAGACTAGTGATGGTAATCAGAACTTATTGAGCAGAGTACTTTATGTCCCAACAATCACCAAGAACTTAATGAGTGTAGGACAGATTGTGGAAAAAGGTTTACAGGTCAGGTTCAATCAACATGGAGCATATGTGGAGGACCCAAGACATGGATTCAGAAGGATAGCCAAGGGAGAAAAATCAGGTAGATTGTTTACTTTTGAGCTAGAGGAAACAAAGAACATTGCTTTATACAATTACAAGGATCAAACACTTTCAGAATTAGAAATATGGCACAAGAGGCTAGGTCACATAAGTGAAAGGACCTTGAAGCAAAGGAGCAGAGATCAATGTGTGCTTGGGATACCTAATGTATCCAAGCAACACATGATTTACAAGTGTGGAGCCTGTCAGATTGGTAAGTCACACAGGTTGCCCTATTCAAAGAAAGGTTTTATGCATGAAGACTACCTAGACTTGGTGCACACAGATGTTTGGGGACCTAGCAAGGAACCCTCCATTTCAGGATCAAGGTACTATGTGTCCTTCATTGATGATTATAGCAGATGGACTGTGTTTTACTTTATGAAGCATAAGGATGAAGTATTTAATTGTTTCAAAAGATATCTTGCACTAGTTGAAAATCAAACAGGTAGAAACTTGAAAAGACTAAGGTCAGATGGAGGAGGTGAATACTTCTCCAATGAATTTGAAGACGTCTTGCAGGAAAGAGGCATCAAGAGGGAGATAACCACAAGGTACTCACCTGAACAAAATGGGGTAGCTGAAAGAAGGAATAGACTCATTGTTGAAACAGCTAGGTCTATGCTTAATGAAAAGAAATTACCAAATTATCTTTGGGCAGAGAGTGTATCTACTGCCACCTATCTCATTAACAGGTTGCCATCAAAGTCACTTGATGGAATGACACCTTATGAAGCTTGGCATGGTAAGAGACCATCATTGGATCATTGCAAAATCTTTGGTTGTATTGCATATGTGCATATTCCCTCACAGGTAAGGGGAAAGCTAGACCCTAAAGCTGAAAAATGTATCTTCATTGGTTATGACTTGAACCAGAAAGGGTACAGATTCTACAACCCCTCAAACAAAGGTTTCAAGGTAAGCAGAGATGTCATCTTTGATGAGAATGACTCATGGTATGAAAATGAATGTAGGAAGGTTAGTCTACCTTATGACATGGAAGAAGACTTCCCAAAGCTCACCAAGGAGGAACCAATCCAGAAAGAAGACTCAAGTTCAGATGATGATGACACAATTAACCTTGAGGAATTCAAGGCATGGAAGTCCAAAGGGAAGATGAAAATGAAGAAGCTAGAGGATATACCAGAATCCTCAACTCAAGCTATGAGGAGATCTCAAAGAGAAAGTAAGAAGCCTATCAGATATGGGTATGACACTTCTCTTGTAACTAAGCATTCTGTATACCTTGCAAAGGATTTGTTGAATGAAGAACCAGGCTCAAATGAGGAGGCAATCACCAAACCAGAATGGAAAGAAGCTATGGATGAAGAAATAGAGGCTCTCAAGGAGAGTGATACATGGGACTTGGTACCCAAGAAGGACTCTATGAAGGTGATAGGATCCAGATGGATCTACAAACTCAAGAGGAACTCTGATGGTACAATCAACAGGTATGAAGCTAGGTTGGTAGCCAAGGGTTTTGCACAAACCCAAGGCATTGATTATGAGGAGACATTTTCTCCTGTGGCCAAGATGCCAACAATCAGAATTTTGGTTAGTGTAGCTGCATCCAAGAATTGAACATGTACCAATTAGATGTCAAGAATGCTTTCTTGAATGGATGGATATCTGAAGAAGTCTACATGTCACAACCACCTGGCTATGAAGATCCCAAGAAGGTAAATTATGTTTGTAAATTGAAGAAGGCTCTGTATGGTTTGAAGCAGGCACCTAGAGCATGGAATTATAGATTGACAACATACCTACAAGACCAAGGATTTATAATGATCAAGGGAGATACATCATTATTTATCAAAAGGAACAATTCAGAGGTAATCTATCTCTGTGTTTATGTTGATGACATCATCATTATAGGCAATGATGTCAGTGGGATTAGACACATCAAAGGACAGATGATGAAGGAGTTCAAGATCAATGATCTTGGATTATTGAAATACTTTCTAGGACTTGAATTGGTGTATACTAATTCAGGTATACTCAAAAGAAGTATGTACAGGATATGGTCAAGAAGTTTAATTTGCAAGATGCTAAAGCCTCAAGTACTCCAATGGAGGTAAACCTAAAGCTTAGTGCTCATGAAGGTGATGAAGTCCAAGACATTACAGGATACCAAAGTATGGTTGGTAGTTTGAATTATGCTACCTTAACCAGAATTGACATAGCGTATGGAGTTAGTGTGCTAAGCCAATTCATGCACAAACCAAGGGTACCTCACCTTGAGGCAGCAAAGAAGATTTTGAAGTATCTAAAGGGAACTCAGAACCATGGTTTGTACTTTCCTTATACATCAAATATTGATATTAAAGTATATTCAGATGCAGATTGGGCAGGATGCAAGGATGATAGGAGAAGCACATCAGGATACATATGTTTTGCAGGTGATAAACCTATTTCTTGGTCAGCCAAGAAACAACCTACAATAGCTTTGTCATCTACTGAAGCAGAGTATAGAGGGCTAGCCAATGCCACTCAAGAAGCTATCTGGTTGAAGCTTTTGTATACAGAGTTAGGCCTATACACAAGGCCTCCAATTATCTTTGGAGATAACACAAGTTCACTTCACCTTGCAGCTAATCCAATATATCATGCTAGGACAAAACACATAGAGGTTCATTACCACTATGTGAGAGAAAAGTTGCTAAGCAAAGACATTCAATTGACTTATGTGTCCACTAATATGCAATGTGCAGATTTACTTACTAAAGCTTTGGATGGAAACAAGTTCTGCAGATTCAAATCCATGATTGGATTGTAGGATGTGATTGAAGAATGAAGCTGAAGACTTGAGCCAAAATGTTTGGCTTGAGGGGGAGCTGTTGGTGCAATTCAAGCCTTCACATTTGGCTTGGAACCCTTGAAGGATATCACTATGTGAAGCAAGAACCATAGGAACTTATTCTTATGACTTATTACCATTTTATCGCTTGTAAAAGTCTAAATGACTTGGCATGTAAATGATCACACCTACTTGATTAGATTCGTGGAAAAATGGATGGTGTAATTGGAGAGAATATCTCCTTACTTTTAGATGAGTGATTTTAGGGAGCCTTAGTTTGAATTTGAAATTCAAATACATCTCCATCACATATAAAAGTCATGTAAAAAACTCGCGGTGTAGATGGTGAACTTCCGAGCTTTATTTTCACTATCTCTGAGTGCGTGAGTGCTACACTATAGCCTACACATCTCCAACTCATTAGGATACATCTATCAAGCCAATGAGATTGTACATTCATGTGAACTAATAGAAAGATTTACATTCACTATCTCTGGTTTTCTCTGAGTCATCATCTCCAAGTCTGTCAACTTCAAAGAGGCATATCTCAGTGCATACTGAACCAAATCAAGTGATTCAAGGCTTGTTGGAACCAGCTCAAAGAATTACAAGACTACAAAGTTTGAAGAAGTTTGACTCAGCCATTTTCGAGAAATTGTCTTCGAAGCAGTCTCTGGTATTAGTCTGCACATCTCCTAAAAAGTCGGGAGTGACCATAAACTTGCTAAAGTTATTTCTCTGTGCATAGTTTATCAATTTGAATGATTCCACTTGCAAATGGTAGCTTGTTAAGCTAATTAAATATTTCCAGAAGGAATTTCATCAATTGTAAGTGTGCTAGTCATACTGAGTGAAAGACTGAGCAGGTATCAATACCAAAATAAGAAGTTTTCTTGGATTTATGAAGTGCAAAGTTATCTATTTTGACTTGATCATTACACATATCATTTGCAAAGTACATATATGCTTTCTTGGTATTATTTGAAAGCTAAGCAAGTGTATTAATCATTCCTGGAGTCAAAGGAGGGCTGGTGTGAAGCAGGTTTAGCAGCACCTACTCAATCTCTGAGTGCATCCAAACATCCTCTCCCAACAGTAGCATCCATATCAGGAGGAGTCCTATTCGGCATAGGTACAAGAGAATCAATACGTATATGCTTCATGCATATTTTGATGAGGTGTTTGAGAAGGTGTGTTCACATGAGTTTCAGGATTTCTAGCAGCAAACTTGTTAGCATTCTTTTCTACTTTTTAAGTATGTGATCTTTTCACACACGTATCTGACTTAGGGTCTTCCATAGCCTAAGGTTAGATGAGGGTTTGTTGATTATCAGTTTCACACTGATCCTTCCTCTTTCAGTGACTCATGTTCACTCTTCTATAACCTATAAAGTCACACATATCATGTATATTCAGATTTCTGCCCATACATCTGAATATATTTGTTACATTTGTGCATTCACTCTTCCATATATTTCTCATCACATAGAGTGGTTGAGAGCTTTTTTCCCACATTGTACATTGAACATTGGTATATATGATACTATGAGTAAGCGATGGCTTATGTAACACTTTAATCATGTTGTCTAGTCTCTCTCTATCTTTTTCTCATCGTTTGTATGATTAAAAGTGATATCTTCATGTTTTGTCAATTGGAAGTTTGGTAGATTCTATGTTGTACATACTGGACCTATGGAACCATGGACCTCTGATATGAGCTAAGGACCTACCTCATTTCCAATAGACTGATAGATAGAGAGAGAGAGAAGGGAAAGACATGAGGAGATAAGATGATGCATAGAGGCAAAAGATGCAGATCGATGCATAGAGAGACTCGAGAGAGAGAATATCAACAGCGAAGGTGAATTGTAGAACATATCAGAGACGCGGAATATATATATATATATATATACACACACACAGATAGAAAGAGAGAGGGAGAGAGAGAGAGAGGAGGGTGAGCAAGCAGTCAAAGGACATCAGGTGCTATTGGGATTGAATGCAGAGAAAAGAAGATGAATCGACGGTGGAGGTTAGTGAAGAGAAAGGAGAGAGAGAGAGAGAGAGAGAGAGAGAGAGAGAGAGAGAGAGAGAGAAACGTTGTGCACATAGGTCTGTTCAAGGGGGAGAGAGAGAGAGAGGGAGAGAGAGAAACAGAGAGAGAGAGAGAGAGAAAGGACCAAAGACTAGAATTGAAGTAAAGTTCCTATTGTGAAGATCAAAGAGAAGCTTCTGAGCATCTTCTCGCACTGTAGTGAGAAGTCTATCTTGTATTTGGCCGATCCGCACTGTATAGGCAAACTATATCACTGATCAACATTGTAGCGGGAATCATTGTATTATGGAGATTTATTGGACGATGTCATTTGTATTTTCATGGTTGTTTTATTCCACATTGTATTTCAATCTTTCATTCGTGATGACTACGGTCCACACACGTGAGCTTTCCCTTGTCTCTTATGAGGGCACCGGCCCATATTGTTCGATATGACTAGCGAGACACCCAGCGTGCAGACGCCACTCATCGAACGAGTGGGATGATGCACCCAATGGTGCCTAGTCAAACCGCATGCCACTCTCCCTTCCTTAGATCTTCCTTTGCATTTATGCTATTATATCTATATTTATATGTTAGAATGTGTATTTGTGTATATGTCAATATGTGTGTATGTGTGTATGTGTAAATGTATATGTATCTAAATACTCAGATTATTAATATCTAGTACCTTTATTTGATACACAATTAGATTTAGATCAATGAGAGGGAAATCCACCACCGTCTCCTAATCGTGCAAGGAATACCTATTGTTACTATATTGAACTTTTAATTCTTATATTTGATAGATACATACACGATCGGTATATGTTTTTTTATTTTTATATTATAATCAGATTCTGATCAATCAGAGGGTACTCCACCAGCTCCTATCCATGCAACGATATCTTCACATGTGTCCTAGGATAGGAATTATGATGATTTTTACTATCAAGCAAAATATTATATGTTTGTGTAATTTTTGATATGGCATGTATGAGAGACCACAATTGGAATGTATTAAACTTGCCAACTCGCGGTCATCCTCTAGTACAAGCATATGATAGAAGAAGATATGTAAGATGCAATAGAGGACCACTTCATTTAAATGGAGAGGTTTTTAACTTTTCGGATAATCACTATATGATTGCTCCCTCCACTATTACTAGTCTTGGTCATGGTCTCTTGGATGTAGAAGATTTATATGTCACTCTGAACTCTGAAATCTCTCTTATGTCATTTTGTGGTCCTTTATATGGATCAGGAGATTGGCATCGGCTTACATTTTATGTTCAAAGCATGCACAGTTGTCAATGCTATTACTTCATTACATAGTAAGATACATAGTTGTAAATGCTATTACTTAGAAATGAAAACTTTCTTTTTACTTATCTTATGTTGCATTGAAAACCATTGATCATGACATTGATGATGTTTCGCCACACCATTCAGAGTTGTTAGTAAGACCTCATTTATCAAGAACTTCCATGAAGAGGATACGCAAAAGTAGTCCTATCAAATATGCAAGATTGACCATATTCAAAAGAAGATAAAGTACAATATTTTTGCGATAATGATGAAGAGGATGGCATGGCAACTTTTATTGAGGATTGATATCCAAATTACATCGAAAGCATTGATACTTTTTAAAATGAGAAATATCTTGCAGAAGAATGTCTCATGCATATATATGAATGAAGTCCCTTGACATGACAAAGTGCAATCTTACTTATTCTCAATCTCCAAAATTGTTTTGGATGGAGTATCCTATCTGTTTCGACACTATTAAGTTATAATTTTTAATTTTCTATTTATTTATTTATTTATTTTCATTCATTTCACCTTTTTTTGTGAACTTACAGGTTAGTATGTGAAACGTTTCTACCAAGCAAGAATATTATTTGTACATCACATGATGAAATGAAGAAGATAATCAACAATCTTGATATAGATTATCAGTGTATACAAGCATGTCCTAAGGATTGTCTTTTATACAGAGGTGAATATGCAGATTATTTGACATGTCAAAAATGTCAATCTCCTTCATATAATGAGAGATTTTTCAAAGGCTTCATGAATTAAACATATTTTTCAAAGCCCTAAGTTATCAAAGCTTTTGACATCAGGATTTAATCATAAAATTACTCATGGAGTAATGCGAATTCCAGCACATAGTGCAACTTTTCAATATACTGATTCTTGATGGATTGATTTTGCATAAGATCCATAAAATCTAAAGTTACGAGTTGCATTAGATGGGGTTGATCCATTTTCGATGAAATCTAGTAAATGGTCAACATGGATTGTGGTAGTCATCAACTAGAATCTCCCACCATAGCTTAGCATTCAAATAGAACATTTAATGCTTTCACTTTTAATATCGAGAAAAAGACAAGTTAAAGACATGAATATATATCTTGCTCCTCTCATTGATGATCTCCAAGAGTTTTGGAGAGTTATTTATATCATTGATGTATGAAAAAGCATTAATCAAAGACACATTATAGTTCGTGGAATTGTGGCTTGGACTACACATAATTTTCAAGAATATGGTGTTTGTTTAGGTAATGCTATTTTTTTTATTTAATATGTATAGAATTGTATGTGACTTAATCTAATTATATTTTTATGGTTTTCATGATGGAAGAATATCTACTAAGGGATATAAGGCTTGTCCTTATTGTGGTGATTGGTTGAGGTCAATTTATTATAAGAATCTCAATTAAAATATATATATTTGACATTAATGGTTCTTGCCTGATGATCATCCATTAAGATGCAAAAGAGAAGGGATACATTTTAATAAAAAGATTCAAATAGGTGAGTATCCCAAACCAATGACTCCTATGGATAGTGAATACCTTGAAAGAGTTCATGAAGAAGCTCCATGTGCATGGACCAATGAGTCTTCTTCAGAAATAACAGATGAGCTATTATCAGGTAAGGGAGTTTCATTTCAATTTCTAGTTCAAGCCTTTGTTAGCGAGTATGAACAGGAACTTCAAAATCTTTCGAAGTAAAAGACAGAGAAATAGAAGATATAGATGTAATTTTGATAGTAATGAGAATACAAATATGTCTTCTTTAATGGATTGGCTATATACTAATATGCAACAAGCCAATGCAAATAATGAACACATTTCACGTGAGCAAAGGGGGTTAATGATAGATTCTCAAACAAAGGTAATTTAATTTTAATAATATTGTTTTTTTCACATATATGTATATTAGTTTGTCTTTAATAATTTGATTTTTATTGCAAGCTCGAATGTTCAAAAATATGTGGGCTTTTTGATACCATATTAGAATCAAAATAATTGATTCTTTACATAAAACAGAGGATTCTAACATTACCTATATATAGCAAACTTGGTTACATGGGAACCCTTTTTGGTATCTACAAAATATCGTTTCCTATATTCAAATAGGTAAAAAAAGATTTCTTTTTTTTATGATATAGTTTATTATTTGTTTAAGCTCATACTAATGAATTGTTTTTTTTTTATATATTTTGATAGGTTATCTTGAAGATTGATTGGTTTAGAGCTGAGTATAACGGTAGTAGATCCACATTTAGAAGGGAGTTATCTGGGTTTTTGGAATTTGATTCTTTGAAAATAATGTGATTAACTAGAGAGCCATATATTCTTCCTAAGCTTATTGAACAAATAGGCTTTTATAAAAACCATGAATGCTCATCCGTGGTGGCAAGTCATTCATGTTCAACCTAAAGGTCGATCATTGTTTGAACACTTTATTGTTATAGAGATCAAAGAAAGTCACGTTGATGATTCATGATCACATAATGATGTATCAACGTATTTTGAAGATTGATTTGTTTACAGTTGAGTATAATGGTAGTAGTTCAGCATTAAGAAGGGAGTTATCTAGGTTTTTGGAATCTGATTCCTCGAAAACAATGTGATTAACTAGAGAGCTATATATTCTTCCTATGCATATTGAACAAATACGTCTTGGTGACACGTTCGTGTTCAACGTAAAGGTCGATCATTGTTTGAACACTTTATTGCTATAGAGATCAAAGAAAGTCATGTTGATGATTCATGATCACATAACGATGTATCGACATCTGAAAGAGAAATTAGAATTGTTGTACATGAAAATGATAATTATCTCCTTGATGAACACGGTAATAATCTACATGTTGATCCTGGTGATAATGAAGAGGAATTACCAAAAATCGATATTAGTCCATCAATAGATGATGTCATTTATGAGAACATAGATTTAACAATAGAAAAAATAATAGAAATGAATAAGGATAATGAAGATGAGACTACATTGATGTCTTACCAAAATGATGGTAATAATGAAAACACATGGGTAGATTAGATATTAGATCCTACTCTAGTTATCGATGTTTAACTTGAATCCTTTGAATGCATATCATACTACTTGTTCTCCTTTATTGAACTAGAATATAGGTGAATCCCACGATACAGATGAAAACATGTTCTTTTAACTTAGAACATGAAGCTCGAGGGTATGCCTTAATGCGAGGATGAAATGTCTCTCATGTATCCATATGTATGTGTGTATATGTGTGTTTTCATGTGTGTTATATGTATACATGTATTAATATGCATATATGTGTGTTTCATGTGTATGCATGTGTGTGCATGTGTGTGATATATGTATGCATATGTTAGTATGCACACATGTATGTAGACATGTGCATTTGTGTGATATATGTAAGTGTGTTTATAATTGTGTATGCATGTATATGTATACATGTGTGCATGTAGGCATGTATGTGTGATCTGTATGTATCTACATGTGTGTTTTATATATATGTATGTCTATATACATGATTTATATATATCTTTATATGTAATATATTGCTCGTTGAATCAAATAGATATTATATATAGAGGCATAAGGTTTATAGAAGAGACATCTCTCTAGTATGTGGTAGGATGACTAGATGCAATGTGTATATATACTTCAACTATATGGCTATCTGTGTGTGTGTGTGTATGTCTGGTTCATGACCCATCATGAATTCCCTTTCCTAACTTTGCTTACTTGTACCTGACTACCAAGTCAGATAAGGGTTCATCTATGTGTTTTCGTTTCAAGGCTCAGGTATATTTATTGTGTGTGTGTATATATATATATATATATATATATATATATATATATATATATATATATATATATATATATATATATATATATATATATATATACATATATATATATATATATATATACACACATATATATATATATATATATATATATAGAGAGAGAGAGAGAGAGAGAGAGAGATGTCTGTGTGCATACGGTTGTCAAGGGGTGTGAAAGGAGACAGGCATAGATCAAATATTTAAGATTAGCTTATGAATCTATGCTCTCTAAGGTTGTGCATCTCTATACCTAGAAACAACTCGTTGATACGAATGCAAGATTAATGATTCATCAGTTATACGATCTTTGATTATCTTGTTAACTTCGTGTTGAATTTGTTTACGTTGAGTATTTCGTTTTACAGGTGGAGGAAGTTAGAAACCTAGATAAACAATGATCGTTTTGATAAGGAGATTAAAGATTCATCAACAATACAATCTTTAACGAATTCTTCTACTTCTATTTCTTCATTAATTTCATTTTCGTTGGATTGGGTAGTAGTATTCTCAATAGGAGGAGGTGGTAAAGTTTCTAAAATAAAGGATGTATGTATGTTATGTTCATTGGTAGATTCATTTGAAGATACATGGTTTGTTAACATCAGAAATAAAGCGTAATGTAAGTTTTAATAGATAAATGAATTGTATTTGTAATAATGTTAAGACCCTAGAAACAGAATAATCCTATACAAATGCTTTGAGGAAAGTCCTAATACATTAAAGGCCTAATATTTTTAATAAATATACTTTTGAAGAAAATCCTATATGAATGCTTTGATTAAAAACCTAATACAAGATTTTAAGTTTCAAATGTGATAAAGGAAAATTAGGAGAAGCAGCATAAATGCAACTCCAAACACCTAGTCAAAAGCTCATAGGTTTTGTCAATTCATCACTTCTTGTCAATCTTCTTCAAATGTTCTGCAAAAAATAACTCTAGTGAAAAAAACATGAGTATGTCTCATAAATCATAAAACACACATTGATATAACACACTCATACATCCTCATACATCCTTTATACTCATGCATAGGCTTACACATGCAAACTCCATCACTCATATATAAATTCATTTACTTATGCATGTATTAATCATACATAGGCATACACACATCAACCTGCATATGCACATACATATAAATACATGCATTCATACATTATTCATGCATATAACTTACATATACATTCATACTTTCAATTATGCTAATACTTATCCATATGTTCATGCTAACATATACTAACTCATGCTAACACTTCACATCATTTTCTTTCATTAATCTTAAGTAACTAATTAGGCATTCTTATGCATACATACACCCAAAATAATGTATTCACATGCATCCATGTACCTCACATTATGCATACACTTCTTCTTCGTGTTTATTCCCCATGTATACTTATATGCATTTATTATATATACATACATATGCATATGCATTTGTACATCGTACATATATGCACATATGCTTTTCTCATGCACAAACACCTAATTCATGCATTAGGAATATTTACACATGCACTTCATAACATACTTATGTATCTACTTAGGCATTCTTATGCAGGCATACACCAAATATAATGCATACACATGTGTACATATATACATTTATCACTCTTATGCATACGCATGTATGCTCTCTCTCTCTCTCTCTCTCTCTCTCTCTCTCTCTCTCTATATATATATATATATATATATATATATATATATATATATATATATATATATATATATATATATATATATATATATATATATATATATATATATATATATATATATATCGATCTCCTTTAGTGCCGATCTCTACCCTACCAACTCGGCACCTCTCTCTCTCTCTCTCTCTCTCTCTCTCTCTCTCTCTCTCTCTCTCTCTCTCTCTCTCTCTCTCTCTCTCTCTCTCTCTCTTTGTGCCTTCCTCCTTCAGTGTCGATCTGTGCCCTGTCGACTCTGCACCTCTCTCTCTCTCTCTCTCTCTCTCTCTCTCTCTCTCTCTCTCTCTCTCTCTCTCTCTCTCTCTCTCTCTCTCTCTCTCTCTCTCTCTCTCTCTCTCTCTCTTTGTGCCTTCCTCCTTCAACGTCGATCTATGCCTTTTAATTGTTCACAAAGGGTAAAATTGTAGAAAGTGGGTTGTAGGTTGCAGAGGTATTTCTGTAATTTCTCTAAAGTGCAAAGTGTTTTTAAAGTGTTTGGGAAGGTTCAAGTGAGCCTTCTCTTAGGTGCACAAGTGAAAAATTAAAAGGCAAAATGTGAAGGTATGTGAAGTGGGAGCGTATGCAGAAGTGAAAGTATGGCCCCCCCATTAAATTTTTTGTTTTAGTGTAAAATCACTACAGGACAAAACAGGGATTCGTTGGCTGCCCACTTGTGGTGACAATCTTGGGACATCAAAGTGAGCACCAAGATTCTGTTGCAGTTAGGAGCGTACGTGAATGGACACTCAAATCAAGGTAGGGACTATTCTTGGGACTAAGCAAGGTGAGCATAGTCTAAGCAAGCCAAGAGAGAGAAGTGCAAGAGACACACAATGTGCGAGGCAGAGAAGTGAAGTGCAAGCTGTGCATGAAGAGTGACTAGGAAGTGTGCAAAGAAGTGCTAAGGTATTCACCCCAAGGAACCCAAGGTCCCATTGAAGCTGCACGCATGCCGATAGAAGGTGTCCATCCCTCCCCCTCATTGGAAGCTTGGTGCAAGGTGTGCACAAGTGCAAGCTTGGAGAAGGTGGAGGTTTGGTGCAGAGAAGGTTGGTAGCAACAAGAACCTTTGGTATTTGGTATTTTTTGATTGAGCACTTTGTGGGATTTTGCACAGAAGCATTGGATTGCATTGTGCATCATGATTGTATTTCCCTTCTTATAATCAATCGAGAGATGCTTCCAGTGTGTATCTTTCTTCTTGTGTTTCCCTTTTCTCCTACAAACACTCAAATGCCTTCTTGTCCAAGAATCCCCCAACAAAATGTGGCATGCCTGGTGGGAGTCCAAGGAGATTTGAGCATAGGAGAAGCCAAGTGCAAAGGGTAGAAGAGTTCAAGTGCCGAATGTACTACGTCATTGGAATAAGAGGTAAATATTCTTATCAATTATCTCATGCTAAGAGGGCTATGAACAGCTCACGACTGCAACCTAGTCCCAAACATGGAGGATCACCTACAAGGCTACAAGAAGGAAGGTTGTTAGAAGATCCTCCAATCCACTTTTGTCAACCTCATAGTGAAGAGCATGGTAGGTCAGGTAGACTTGGAAAGCCTACTATCAAAATTAAATATAAAATTTCCTTCTTTCAAAGAAGTAGCTCAAGAATATCGGGACAAGCATATTAGAAGGTTTTTAGTGCTATGAAAAACTAGAGGCTTAATGGGAAGAGACAATGACTTTTTGATACTCTTCTCTCCCACTTTAGAAGGGTTAGCAGATAAATGGTCCAGCCAGTTTGCTAAGAACCATTTCACCACTTGGGACTTAATGAAAGATGCATTCAAAACTCAATTCTAGCATGGAAATACTGCAGAGATCATCATAGAAGAATTAGAAAACTTGAGCTTGGGTCTAGGTGAAAAGTTCCCAAAGTCTATAGGGGAAAAGATGAACCTTGCATGGGCCTTTTAGATTAAGGGGTGATTACTGATGGACCAATGAGAGGAGGGTGGTGGCCACAGTTTAGAGCCTCAAACAAGTAGGCTTGGCCGAGGCTTCCCTAGGTTTAGAGTAGTCAAAACAACTAAAATGTGCTAAAAAAAGGGTCATTTCCTCCTTTGGTGGTTTGGTGGAGCACAAAATTCAAAGTCGCTGGTTTGAGTTTGATCTCTACCCTTGGATATTGAGGATATCCAATGGTGGTGCTTGAAAGAAGGAAGCACACATGCCTTTAATTGTGCATGGTTGGATGGTGTATCAAACCAAAGCTTGAGATTTACCTTGCAAAAGATTGAGAATCTTTTAATAGAGGCCATTGGATATGATGTCCATCGGATGGCTCTCAGACGATGGCATTAAATAGAGGAAAAGCTTCCTTTTAGGCCATTAGATGAACAAAGGATCCAACGGTTCCTTTTAAATTCTACCCACCTGAAATCTGAAACCGTGTACGTCAGATCTTCTTGCATCAAACGACTACGACAAATTATCTCTCTTACTTTCTCCCCATCTCCTGCAATGATGTGACCCGTTTTGTCCTGTTCTGGCAAACCCACGCTTCAATCGCGCATGTCCGTGAGAGATATCGGACGATCTTCAATTAGAGATAGTTTGAATTCCTTTTTTTCTTTTTTCCACATCTTACAACTGATGTGATTGTTCTATTTTGTCATTTTATGCCAGAGACATACTCCTCAATCACGTCCGTCCATGTAGAGCATCTAACGGCTTCGAATGGCCACGAACCCAACACATTGAGCACTCTATTTTTTCCTTTTCTGCCAGACACAACTCGGTGAATCTTAGGCGTCCATGAGGAATATCCAACGGCTCTTAAAACCTACGAATCCAACACAATAAAAAACTCAATTATGATGCCTTGGAAATAGTATTTTTATATTAAAAACCACTAGTGGTTTTTTTCTTCCTCAATACCACACAAGATTAGTTTTAATCCCTAAAAATTAGGGATCCTTACAAGGCCTATGCAAGGTTCACTTTTTTGCCTCATGAAGATACAAGGTACCATCTTTAACTTGGATTTTGTTGTTTTAAGGCTGCCACAGGTAGAAGGAAGTTTCCCCCTCTTAATTGGGAGACCTTGGTTAAGGCATGCCAATGTGCTGCATGAGTGGGGTAAGGACACAATGTGGGTGAAACAAGAGGGGAAAGAGTTACAACAAATATTTTTAGAAGAAGGTCGAGACAATCAAAGACATACCAGCATGATGCAGACAATTGGTATTTGTATGGAAGAAGAATCGTTGGACAACCCAGAAGTAGATCTATTTGAAGGAGCAAATTTATATGAAGATGAAAACATGTTAGCTTGGCTCCATGTAGAAGACCCATCTTCCTGCTCTGGAATTTTTCCAAACTCAAGTAGAGGGAAAGCATAGGAAGAGAAAGAGAACATCATTCAGGTTACTGACTCGAGTACGACAGTCTCAGTCAAAGGCCATAGAAGAGACAAGAAAAGAAAAGCCCTTAACTACAATAGTGATGAAGCTACTTCAAATCCTATATCAAGGGCTAGTTTGTTATGGGTATTGGTATGGATATCATCTGTTATGTCAATTTTTATGATAGTGAGTGCAGGTCTTTACAAGGATGTGATAGGAGTACCTGTGAGTCTTGGGAAACAGAGGGTTCCATTGGATGAAGAAGTTGGAATAGTAAAAATGCCAAATTGTAGATTAAGTCATAAAGAAGCAAAAACAAAGATACAAAGGATGGAGTATGGAGGAGATAATATTTTATTGAAGGATTTAGGGTGGCCTTATCAAATGGTCAGTACACCCAAAATAAAGATAAACCATATGAAGTGTAGTACAATTGGAGATTATGAAGGAGTTTCTTTGGGTCAACATATCAAGGCTCAAGACCTATCATCAACACAACTGAAGATTTATGGATCACGTGGAACCTACATAATTTATACAGGTTATACATAGCCTTCTCATGTCATTTTTGCTCCCGTTTTAGTAGCTTTTATCCATTTTCATGATTGTTCTTTGCAATTTTTAGCAAATTTCACAATCCTTTCATAGCCCTGCACATAAGTACAATTTTTGGAAATTTTTGGGAACTTTTCAAGCATTTTTTAGAATTTTTCTAGCATTTTTCATCATTTTCAAATGTCATTTTCTTGCCAAATTGGAGGAATAAAGGAAGCTCTCTGTGGTTTAGAGTGAGGAAATTGGCTTAGACCTGTAGGGAATTTTCTAAGAATTTTTAAAGATTGTTTTGGATTTTTTTGCATTTTTCTTGGATTTTTTCTGTATTTTCTCTAATTTTGGATATTTTCAAAAACAAAAAGGCCCCCTAGGGATTTTTTTTCGAAAAGAAAGGGAAAAAAAACATAAAAAAAGGCCCCCCTAGGGATTTTTTCAAAGAAAAAAGAAAAAAATACCTCTCTCTCTCTCTCTCTTTCTCTCTCTCTCTCCCTCTCTCTCTCTTTGTCTCTCTCTCTCTCTCTCTCTCTCTCTCTCTCTCTCTCTCTCTCTCTCTCTCTCTTTCCCCCCTCCTGCCCCCCACCCCCCACCCCCATTTTTTTATTTTATTTATTTTTATTTATATATTATTTATTTTATTTTATTTGTTCATTATTCTTATTTAATTATTTTAATGTTCTTATATTCTCTATTATTTTTAATTTTTCTTTTAGCTTTGCAATTCCATGTGTGTTCACAAAAAAAAACTTCAGAAATATATATTTTTTTATTTTTCATCGTTCAAAACTGTCAGCTTTGGATCATGCCTCGGATGGCCATTTTTCTCAAAATTGGGGTCATTTTCATGTATTTTGGAATTTGTGGACTCATTTTTTGCCTTCATTTTTTTCAAATTCACACTTTTTCTCTGAGTTCTGGTCAAGACCCACATGTTTTGTGCACATTTCTCTCGTGTTTTTAATTCCACCACTAGTCGACGTGGTCTATTCTCACATTATCTTGCCATATGTTTCATACTTTCCTTTATGCATCCTCTGTAGCTCTACTGTTTGCTTATTCTGGACCTCTCTGGACCCCATTATCCTACACCCTCACCCTTCCTTTACCCTTATGCCCAGCCCTATGCTTACCTCTCCGTGCCCTCTCCATCTTAGTCCCCTCAGACCTCCCTCCCCCCTCCTTTCTACCCTCCCATTGCCCTCCTTTTCTTGTGCGTGAAAAAAATTCCACTTTTGGGTTCTTCTATGGTGCTTGTTCTCTCTTGCTTCTAGTGGAGTGGGTAGCTGCTTAGGTGTCCTTTTGAAGATTTTGCAGCACAAGAATCATGGTGTCATATCTGCTCATAGTTTTGGCTGTAGCTCTCCGGGACAGAGAGCACATTAGGTGGTGGGCAACTGTTGAGCCCACAAAAGTCATATTGGTCAAAGTCAACTATAGTCAAAGTCAACTGTAATCAAAGTCTAAAGATCAAAGTCAAACCGATCAAAGTCAACAAGGTCAAGGTCAAAGTCAATAGAGGCAAAGTCAAAGTGTTCGAAGTGCAGGTGTGAAGGTGCAGAGCTAGTGCACAATTAATTATTCACAAAGGGTAAAATTGTAGAAAGTGGGTTGCAAGTTGTAGAGATATTTCTGTAATTTCTCTAAGGTGAACCCTCTCTTAGGTGCACAAGTGAGGATTTAAAAGGCAAAATGTGAAGGTATGTGAAGTGGGAGCATACGCAAAAGTGAAAGTATGGCCCCCCAATTAAATTTTAAGTTTTATTCTAAAGTCACTACAGGACAAAACAGGCATTCGTTGGTTGCCCACTTGTGGAGACAATCTTCAGACATCAAAGTGAGCACCAAGATACTCTTGTAGTTAGGAGGGTACGTGAATCAACTCTCAAATCAAGGCAAGAACTATTCTTGGGACTAAGCAAGGTAAGCATAGTCTAAGCAAGGCAAGAGAGAGAAGTGCAAGAGACACACTGTGTGCAACGCAGAGAAGTAAAGTGCAAGGTGTGCATGAAGAGCGACTAGGAAGTGTGCAGAGAAGTGCTAAGCTATTCACGCCAAGGAACCCAAGGTCCAATTGAAGCTTCAGATGGAAGGTGTCCATCCCTCCTCCTTATTGGAAGCTTGATGCAAGTTGTGCACAAGTGCAGGCTTGGAGAAGGTGGAGGTCTGGTGTAGAGAAGGCCGGTAGCAACAAGAATCTTGGGTATTTGGTATTTTGTGATTGAGCACTCTATGGGATTTTGCACAGATGCATTGGATTGTATTTTGCCTCACCATTGTATTTGTCTTGTTATAATCAATCGACAAAGGCTTCCAATGTCTATCTTTCTTCTTGTCTTTCCCTTTTCTCCTACAAACGCTCAAATCCCTTCTTGTCCAAGAATCCCCCAGCATACATAGGGTGGAATCACACATGTATTAGGGGTTCCTTGTACTCACAAGAAGGCAAACACATAGGATTGAGGCCTCATATACTTTATGGATAAACACATATCTATACACAACTTTGCATAGATATTTAGCTACATGTATATATTTAGGTAGACAAGTATACGTATACAAGAGTAGGAATTTTTTTAGACATACATAGAGATATACCTATCTTTCACATCTACATGAATTCACACATAAACAAGAGTATATAAATCCAAAAATAATACTATACATTATTGCCCTTGTATTCAAAATCAATGCCCATGCATACATATGGCACATACCCATGCACACACATCAAAATACATGCATACATATGGCACATACCCATGCACATATACACATGAGCATGGTTAAAATATATGTATTCATAAGGCTTGATTATATCTAACTACATATGAATTCATAAACTTAAGGATTTCAGATAATGAGATCTTCACTTAATCGAGCTCTTCATGGTTTTGCTGCCTACAAGTACTTAAAAGAAATTATTCAAGTCAAAGAACTTAATTAAAAAGATTTGGGAGAGATAAAAGTTAACAATCTTGGAAACAAAATATTTTCATTTTTCTGAATGTTACCTTGGATGTGGAAATCTCTCCGACATATGCACCCACCAAACCTACACATCGTCCTCATGGGCCAACTTGCAGATGATGGGAAACAACATCAAATTCTTTGGAAAAATCTTATAAATTGACTTTAAATGAGATTATAAAAAATAATTCTAAATTTAAATTAAGTTTCTAATAATAAGGAAAATCTATAAAATTATGTAAATGTGACTTGGAAATCATTTCGTTTAGTGCATGAAGTGAAAAAAGAAATTTGGAATATCCTATAATAGTCATTTAGATAGTCATAGTACTTACCATTGCATTAACCTTGTTCATAAGTAATATTTAATTCATATAAGTATTCTATCTTTTATCTCTTAGTCCTTCACCATAAGATACATCTAACTAATTCTTCTATAGCGGATCTCATCCTCATATAGCCCACAATACATTTGAGGAGTGATTTTGAGGCCACAATTGAATCATAATTCTTATTATTTTTTTTCTTTTTCTTCATTTTCTTTCATTTCTTTTTCTCTTACATCTTATAACAACCATTATTGTACTGCTTGATGTATTCATTTTCTTTCTTTTTTCTTCGGATTTTTTTTGTCATAGGGGAAAGAGTTAACCCCTAATGAGAGTTGAGGTTCTAGAAGCATGCTATAGTCGGAACTAGGATCTCATTTGCTAAACGTTTTCAAAAAATAAAGAAGCTTACTTGTATAAATTAAATTTACCTTTACTAAGGGCCTCAAGTCAAGTGTTTACTCTCCTATCCTCATAAAAAATTATAAGTTCCCTAAATTGGACCTTCAACTTGCATACACATTTCTACTTTGATTTCTTTTCCATTATCCACATAATTTTAATAAATTTCCTTTCATACCAGAAACAAATGAATTCCTTATTATGAAATGCATGAAAAGAAAATTTTATTTAAACATTAAAGAACAATTAGAATTATTTCACCTGATTATGTTTCATCTTCATCTTCATCTTCCAGGAAGTCTTCATCCAGCTTGAACACACTACTTGCCCTTCTTATATATAGCTATATCCTCTTTCCTACAATCACATTTCTTAAAAAAGTTCCATCAAGTTCTCATAATATATATGTATCTGTGTCAAAAACTAAAATAACAACATATGGGCCAAACCAATGTTTAGTTAATTTACGGCATGCATCATATTGAGTCTCAAAAGTACTATCATAAATGAGTACCCAATCCAACTCTATTGATTGTGGCCTTAGTTCATGGTTCTTGTCACAGTAAATTTTATTTTTCAATCATGATGTTTTTAATTTTTTAATAGCTTCTTCTAAATTCTCATTACCTTGATTTAATTGTTTAATTTTTAGAGCTAATAATTCTTCTCATGATAAATTATCTTCCAATTTTAAGCTCATCCAGTTTACTATCTTAATATGCATAGAAAATATTAGATTCTATTAGTACATGAGTTCAGCCGGCATAAAACCAATTGTTCTCGTGTATGCTATTCTATCGGCCCATAAAGCGAATGGGAGATATTTTGGCCATTATCCAATATCCCCATGGCATGCTTTTGAAATTGCCTTAACTATGGAAGAATGTCCTTGTTCAATCTTTCCATTCGCTTCTGGGTTGTAGGCAGTCATAAGAGACAATCAAATCCCATGATGAGCAAAGAATTCTCTTGCCTCTCTAGCGTCTAGCTGTCCTCAATCTACTACTACTTTTTCAACATATCCAAATATAGATAATACTTCTTCTAAAAGAAATAAGCATACATTATAAGTAGTATTAGAATGAAGTGTTCAACCTTCCACATGATTTGTGAAATCTTCACATGCAAGAATGATATACCTCATACCACTACTGCTTTTAAGCATAGTCACAAGGTCGACTACCCACTTGTAATGAATACAAGGTGGATAGGTAGGATGCAAAGGGTATCTATGTTTAACTGGAATGTAACTCGCACGTAGAACATGAGCTCACAAATTCTTCTACAGTTACATACATCATCAGCCACCTGTAACTTTTCTGAATCTTCTCATACGTAGCTACAAAACCCTTATGACCAACCCATAGGCTTTCATGCATATCCTTCATAACTTGCACTTGAAAATTTCTTAAGACTAACACTGTTTGCGGGTTTCTCGCCTTCCCTTTTGAATGACTCCAAAGGTATCCATCTTTCAAGAAGAAGTTGAAAGACTTCTTCTTGATGTTCCGGAATTGACTTGAGGACCAGCTTGGAATCGGTTGAAACTTACTCAGATAATAACCTATATCCTTCCATTCTCCCTCATAGTCTTCTTCTCTAAATCTCTCATACATAAAAGTACATGTTTCATAATTAATTACGTTTATATGATTATCCATTGCTTCTCTATCATCATCAAATTTTTCTCTTGAGAGGATATTAGCAACAATATTATATTTTCTAGCAATATGTACAAAAGCTGGATTAATAAACTTAAGAAAGGCAATCCATCATAACATAGCAATATCGGGAGATGAAGATTTAGCAATTAATCCTATTAATGGAAGACAATCAGTCTCAATTATTTAGCTCCTATAAAATATTCCTTATCTATATTTAAAGAAGTACCCATAGCTCTCATTTCTTTGAGTATCATGCAAGATTTTTGTGCCAAAGTGAATTGCATATCTTTGCTCGTTCTCATCATCCTGTGCAATGAACCAACCTATACCAATAGGACTAGTATCCATGGTTCAAATTATAGGCTTATTTCCTTAATAATCAATGTGTTTCAAGATCAGAGCATTGATAAGCAATCGCTTTAGTCATCTCATAGTTTTAGTATAGTCTTCAGTCCAATATAATTTCTTTCTCTTTTGTAACAAATCATAAAGTGGGTTCGCAACACAAGCAAAGTTAGGGATCCAAATGACATAAAAAACACATGCTCCTAAGAATCTCCTTACTTCACTAACATTGGGACACCTTTCAAAAATTCTACTAGTAGCATCAACTTTTGCTGGGTAAGGCCTACGTCCATAATGCACACATAAATGCCCAACTATCAGCACTTCGTTAACACCAAAAGTAGACCTCTAAATCGAAAGTCAGTCCAACCTCATCAACCCTTTGAAAGATCTTTTCACAATCAGAAATGTAGCCAGAAACAAACTTTCTACATACAGATGAATCTAAAATCTCATCTTTTTCTTTTTCCACACACAATTTTATTGGAATATCATCAATAAAAGGCATCGTTACTTTGGGGTATAGTCATGTAAGACTTGGTCCATAGCGTTCATCATGTGTGCCATAGAAATCATCACTCCTTGTGGCAAATTACACATATATACTAGACCGAAAGGCGTTTTCATCATCGTCACCTATCTACTTTCAATAACTAATGAAACTGGTCATATCCTGAGTATAGGTCTCCCATTGAGTAGATGGAGTCACTCTTGGTGCAAAGTCCAAGCCCACACATTTGGCTTGAGGTCATAAAGATATGAAGCTCCATGGAAACCATTGCTAGTGGAAATTTATCTTTTTACATTTGTAAAAGTCATTTATTTGATTTGAGAGAATATTCGTAATCACCTACCAAAACCTCGTGGACTTGTTAGTTAGAAAAGCATCTACCTCATTGAGAGAATAACTCCTAGATTGAAGGATCCCTTTTAGATAGAGCCAAAAAGTTGAATTCAAATTCAAATTTGAATGCAAGGCTTATAAAAGGTGGCTTGAAAACATCGCATATAGATGTGACTTATCCCGAGTACTTCATTGCCATTTTTGTATGAGTGTAACGCCTACATTGTAGCCTACACTACTCTCCATCGTAAGGCTATTATTATCAAGCCTATGATCTTATACAACATTGTTCATTAATACAATACATCTACATTATTCATCTATGATCTCTTTGTTATAGTCATTCCTAACTATCAACTTGTGCTACTCATATCTCATTCATTTCTCCATGAATTTAAATGATCTATTGGTTGTTGGAATCAGCTGAATGTTATCTACATGCCTACAAATTTTGAAGCAAATCCATTCAGCCAATTTGGATAAAAGCACGTCGAAGCACTCATTGGTCAAACTCTACAGAGGTCCTAAAAAATCAGGGGTAATGATTTATTTGCTAAATTGATTGCTCTCTGTATACTGCATCATTTCAGGTGATTTCACTTGGAATCATTAGCTTACTAAGGTAGTTAGATACCTCTAAAAGGAAGTTTTCCAATTCCTACTGTATTGGTTGCACTGAGCAGTGTATGATAAAAAAATAGAAGGTTTTCATTAAGTCTTCTATTTGAAAGTAGTATGTTTTGATTCAATCTATTCATACATCATTTCCAAAGTACATAGGCACTTTTATAGTGTCATTGGAAAGCTAAGAGGGCCCACATATCAACTCTGAAGTCAGAAAGGGCTAGTACTAAGCAAGATTCGGTGATACCTCCTCATCACTTGAAGTGTCCATCCTTCTATCCCAACAGTGGTATCAGAGCAAAGCTAAAGTAAAATGGGAGATGGCTTTCCTTCTTTCATTAATAAATTGGACAGGAACAACTATCAAACATGTTCTTTAAGGATGAAGACATACTTACAAGGAAGGAGCCTCTATGGATACATCTCAAGAGATGAGGAGATGCCCATATTCAGAAGCAAAGGACAACCTACAAGAGAATAACATGAAAGACTCAAAACATGGTGTGCCAAGGAAGCATTAGCAAGGTCCTACTTACTTAACTCAATCTCTGATTTTCTTCTTCCACATATTAGGAGTTGTAAGACATCCCAAGAGACTTGGGAAACATTGTCTTCTTATTTCTCTTCCAAAGCATGAGTTCACCACTCAAAGAAAGCAACCTAAGCAAGCTATCTCAGAGTATGTGACCAAAGTCAAAGATGTAGCAAATCAATTGGCAAGCATGGGAGAAGAAATTGAAGAGGAGGTGAGTGTAAGGCAAGTAATCAATGGTATTAAAACTGATGCCAAATGGGAGAGCTTCACAACTTCCATGGACTTGTACATGGACATGCAGATTCTAGACCTTACCACACTCATGGGGCAATTATTTACCCATGAAGCCAAGCTCAACAAGAATGGAGATTCATCAAGAGGTAATAACTCTTTTGCCCTATACACGGATAAGAATAAGTCTAAAGAGAAAGGAAAAAACAAGAAGGTAGAAGATGAAGGAACTACCTCCCAAGCCAACTATGCAGGGAGAGGTAGATCATCAAGAGGAAGGGGCACAGGAGGTAAGCAAGGTAGGGGAGATGTTATAACTCCTCACCATGCAATATTTGTGGATTATCAAATCATACTACAGATGAGTCTTTCAAGAACTTCAAGAATTAGAGAGGAAGAGGATATCAAAGAGGTGGATATACACAATCAAGAGGCATATTCAATCACCACCAAGGATACAACAACAACCACAACAACAACTAGAATAGAAACTACCAAGCAGGATACAAATACAAGAAGGATTACAACAACTACATAGAGGAGCAAGAAGATTCTCTTCTGATTATGAACATGACTTCAAAACTGGGTATAAATGATGACCATCTCTTCTACATTGACTCAAGATGCTCAAACCATGTGGCAAGCAATGTAGCTCTTCTGTTTAACCTTGAGGAACGAAAGGGTAAGCATCAGGTACAAATAGGTGATGACACAAATAACTTAGTAATTAGAGTTGGAAATGTTAAGAACTCTGATGGAAACAAGAATCTGTTGAGTAGGGTTCTATATGTACCAACAAGTACCCAGAATCTCATGAGCATTGGATAGATTGTGGAAAAGGGTTTGCAGGTTAGATTCAACCAATATGGAGCATTTGTGGAGGATCCCAAGAATGGTTTCAAGAGAATTTCCAAAGGAGAGAAGTCAAGTAGACTATTCACTTTTGAACTTGAGGATACAAGGAACATTGCACTTTATAGTTATAAAGATCAAACATTATCAGAGCTTGAAATTTGGCATAAAAGATTAGGGCATGTAAGTGAAAGAACCTTGAAACAAATATACATAGATCAATGTGTGCTTGGGATACCTAATGTATCCAAGCAACACATGATTTATAAATATGGTGCTTGTCAGTTTGGAAACTCTCAGAGGTTACCCTTCTCAAGGAAAGGCTACATGCATGAGGATTATCTAGAACTTGTTCAGACAGATGTAGATGTATGGGGACTAAGCAAGGATCCCTCAGTCTTTGGATCAAGGTATTATGTATCTTTCATTGATGATTACATTAGGTGGACTGTATTGTACTAATGAAGCACAAAGATGAAGTATTCAGTTGTTTTAAGAAGTATCTTGTACTTGTTCAGAATCAAACAGGGAGAAATCTAAAAAGGCTAAGGTTAGATGGAGGAGGTGAGTACTTCTCAAATGATTTTGATGCATTCTTGCAGGACAGAGGAATCAAGAGAGAAATTACCACAAGGTATACCCCTGAGCAAAATGAGGTAGCAGAAAGGAGAAATAGATTGATTGTTGAGATAGCTAGGTCAATGTTAAATGAGAAACAATTACCTAACTACTTGTGGGGAAAGAGTGTATCTACTGCCACTTATCTTGTAAACATGTTGCCATCCAAATCACTTGATGGGATGACTCCATATGAAGCATGGCATGGTAGAAGACCCTCACTTGATCATTGCAGTATATTTGGATGTGTAGCATATGTGCATATCCCTTCTCATATAAGAGGTAAGCTATACCCTAAGGCAAAGAAGTGCATCTTCATAGGGTATGACCTAAATCAGAAAGGATACAGGCTCTACAATCCTTCAAAAAAGGTATTCATGGTCAGTAGAGATATTATCTTTGATGAAAAATGACACTTGGTTTGATAGTGGATGCAGGAAAGTAAAACTACCTTATGACTTGGAAGAGGAGTTTCCAAGCCTCACTAAGGAGGAGCCTACTGAGAACGAAGACATCAATATAGATGATCAGGACATCATCAATCTTGAAGAGTTCAAGGCATGGAAGTCCAAAGACAAAGTCAAGATGAAGAAATTGGAGGATGTACCTAAATCTTCCAACCAAGCAATCAGAAGATCACAAAGGTAGAGCAAGAAGCCAATCAGATATGGATATGACACTTCCCTAGTTACTAAACACTCTGTTTACCTTGCAAAAGATTTGTCAATTGAAGAACCAACATCATATGAGGAGGCACAGACCAAGAGAGAATGGAAAGAAGCTATGGATGAAGAGATTGAAGCACTCAAGGAGAGTGATACTTGGAAACTAGTACCAACGAAGGAGTTTATGAAGGTAATTGGTTCTAGGTGGATCTATAAGATCAAAAGGAGTTCTGATGGGTCAGTAGGTACAAAGCTAGACTAGTGGCTAAGGGTTTTGCACAAACCCAAGGATATGATTATGAAGAAATTATCTCACTTGTGGTCAAAATGTCAACCATCAGAGTATGGGTAAGTGTGGCTCCATCAAAGAATTGGAACATGTATCAGTTGGATGTAAAAAATGCATTTCTAAATGGCTAGATTTCAAAGGAGGTGTACATGTCTCAACCTACTGGCTATGAGGACCCAAACAAGGTAACACATGTATGTAAATTGAACAAAGCTCTTTATGGATTGAAGCAATCACCTAGGGCATGGAACCATAAGTTTACTACATACCTTCAAGATCAAGGCTTTATCATGAGTAAAGTAAATAATTCTTTGTTCATCAAGAGAACTAATTCAGAGGTAATATACCTATGTGTATATGTTGATGAGATCATACTTACAGGTAATGATGCTAATGGCATCAAACAGATCAAGAATCAGATGATAAAGGAATTCAAAACTAGTGACCTTGGATCACTAAAATATTTTCTTGGACTTGAGTTAATCTATACTAACTCTGGAATTTACATTACTCAGAGAAAGTATATGCAGTATATGTTGAAGAAGTTCCATTTGCAAGATGCGAAAGTTTCAAGTACTCCAATGGAGGTAAACCTAAAATTAAGTGCTCATGAAGGTGATGTACTTGAGAACATTGCAGGTTACCAAAGCATAGTGGGAAGCTTGAACTATGCTACTTTGACAAGGATTGACATTGCTTATGAAGTAAGTGTGCTAAGTCAGTTTATGCACAAGCCTAGGGCACCTCACTTGGAGGCTGCCAAAAGGATCTTGAAGTACCTTAAGGGTACTCAACATCATGGTTTGTATTTCCCTTATACATCAGACTTGGACCTCAGGATACTTATCATTTGCAAGTGATAATCCAATATCATGGTCATCAAAGAAGCAAGCTACTGTTGCTTTATCTTCTATAGAGGTAGAGTATACAGGATTGGTCAATGCTACTCGAGAGGCTATATGGATGAGATTGTTGTATAAAAGATTGGGTTTACACACTAGATCTCCAATGATTTTTTGAGACAATACAAGCTCATTACATCTTGTAGAAAATCCTATTTATCATGCTAGGATCAATCATATAGAGTTCCATTATCATTATGTGAGAGAGAAGCTATTAAGCAAGGATATTCAGTTGGCATATGTATCAACTAACATGCAATGTATAGACTTGCTGACTAAAGAATTAGATGGTACAAAACTTTGTAGGTTTAAATCAATGATTCGATTGTAGGATATTCATGAAGATTGAACATGAAGACCAAGCCAAAATGTTTGGCTTGAGGGGGAATTGTTGGTGCAAAGTCCAAGCCCACACATTTGGCTTGAAGTTCATAAAGATATGAAGTTCCATGGAAACCATTTCTAGTGGAAATTTATCTTTTGACATTTGAAAATTCATTTATTTGATTTGAGAGAATATTTGTAATCACCTACCCAAAACTCGTGAACTTGTTAGTTAGAAAAGTATATACCGCATTGAGAGAATAACTCCTAGATTGAAGGATCACTTTTAGAGAGAGCCAAAAAGTTGAATTCAAATTCAAATTTGAATGCAAGACTTATAAAAGGTGGCTTGAAAAAGTCGCATGTACATGTGACTTATCCCGAGTACTCCATTGCCACTTTTGTATGAGTGTAAGGCCTACATTGTAGCCTACACTACTCTCCATCATAAGGCTATGATGATCAAACCTATGATCTCGTACAACATTGTTCATTAATACAATACATCTACATTGTTCTTCTATGATCTCTTTGTTATAGTCATTCCTAACAATCAACTTGTGCTACTCATATCTCATTCATTTCTCCACCAATTTAAATTTTCTATAGCTTGATGGAATGAGCTCAAAGTTATCTACACGCGGACAGATTTTGAAGCAAATCCATTCAGAAAATTTGGAGAAACGTGCATCGACGCACTCACTAGTCAAACTCTACAGAGGTCCTAAAAAATCGGGGGTAATGATTTATTTTCTAAATTGATTGCTCTATGTATAGTGCATCATTTCAAGTGGTTTCACTTGGAATCATTAGCTTCCTAAGCTAATTAGATACCTCGAAAAGGAAGTTTTCCAATTCCTAGTGTACTAGTTGCACTGAGCATTACAAGCAGCAGGTGTATGATAAAAAATAGAAGGTTTTCATTAAGTCTTCTATTTCGAAGTAGTCTGTTTTGATTCAATTTTTTCATACATCATTTCCAAAGTACATAGGCACTTTTATGGTGTCATTGGAAAGCTAAGAGGGCCCACATATCAACTCTAAAGTCTTAAAGGGCTGGTACTAAGCAGGATTTTGCAGTACCTACTCATCACTTGAAGTGTCCATCCATCTATCCCAACAGTGACCGGCAAATGCCTCGGCAAATTCATCTACAATACGACCCATTCCCACATTTATAATAGTGACTTTGTTAACAGGTTGTAGATCTTGAATAAAGCATAGAATCCCATTCTTTTTGGTACCATGAACCACCTATTGGAGTAAGGTATCGATGATGGTTCCAAAATTCTCATGGCAATCTTCTCCTTTAACAATCTCATTAGCTTAGGTAAATGAGCCTTTGGGAGTGGAATTGATCAAAGATTTCAAGGAATGTGCGGTACGGTAAATATAATGACCGGAGCTACAAGCTTTGGATTGGTGCATCCTATTTCATGTGGAAATAAAGAAAATGGTTTTCCAGTGACGCACAATCATCTTCCTAAATTGATCTTTTTCTATCTGTGAAAGAAACTCATCTCCAAACTTAATATATTTATCACTTTCTTTTATAAATGTATGTCCTATCTTAGATCTGTCTCTAAGAATAGGATCCTCAGACACCTATTGAAATATATCATAACTATTCTTACGCAAGGGTTGAGCTACATGCTTAATGTCCTTTTAGATTGTTTTATATTTAGTTTCAATGTTAACTTCATCTTCTAGGAAGAAATTTTTAATAAACTCATATTCTTTAATAGAGTTAAGAATAGTCAATTTTGATTCTAGTTCTTCTTGGGAAGCAATCTCAAGTTCTACTAACAAAGTAGTGCTTTTTGAAAGCTCAATTATCACGTATAATTAATCCTAAATTTCTAAAATATTTTTCATTTCTTTTTTTGAATTTTTTGTAAGATTTTCTTTTGTAATAAGTTGTAAACTAGTAGTAGGAGTGCAAACTAAAAACTTTTCAAAATTATATACATCATTAGGCAAGACATCAAAACAATATCCACTATTGTTCTACTAAAGAGTGGAGTGTAACACACGAATTTCGGTCATAATATGCCCCATATTCTCTAACATGCATTGAATCTTCACACACATGACTGTATGAGTCAATGGGGTTTCTCCATAAATTCTTCCTAATCTTGAATGATTAGGACAAATCCATCCCAGATTTAGATCAAATTCTTGCATATGATGACCCATCATTCATCACTTTTGTTTCCATCCTTATCTCTGCTATAAATAGCTGCCCAAGAATTACTTCATATGAACAATTATCTTGAACAAAGAAATGAAATTCCTCTCGAATACCTCCTATCAGAATAGGAACATGTGATCATGCACCTAATAAAATCCCACATCCATTATCGGTTGTTCTCATCGTCTAGCCATGCTCTTTGTCAATTGGCCATCTAAACTTATCAAAAACTTTCTTTGAGATAACATTTATCTCTAAGCCTGAGTCAATCAGATCTAGAGCCAAACATGGATCATTTTCATCTCGAATCCGTATTTTTACTTCTGGATTTCCTCGTGCCCAAAAGGTTCTATTAAATTTACTTTCACTTTTCATCATTTCCTCACCATGTTGAATTGGTCCTAAAAAATTCCTAGTCACACTTCCAGTCATAAACTCTTCTTCTTCTTCATAATCACTATCGTTAAATGTTACAACATCATTTATTGCAAGAGTTTCCTCTTCTACATCTTGCATATCTTCGTCTTGTCGTAGTGGAAATCATCTTCTTGTAATAATTCTAATAAAACTATCCTTGAAATCCGGTTTTGTGATTGAAAACACTTGTTCAAGGGACAGTATCACTTTCCTTTTTTGAAGAATATGATTCAAGATCTGCCTAGCATCGTTCTTTTTCTCGAGCTCGGAAATCATTATTGCTGGTGGAGCTCTTCTTCCTTTCTTTTTCCCTTTTTCCTCACTTTGCTTCTATTCATCTTTTTGTTCGTTTTTAGTATTATGATTTTGATTATTTTCATTTTCAAATTTCCTTTTTTCATTTAGAAAATCCTTACTTCGGGTATTTAGACTTTCCTATGATTGCGTATTTTCTTCTGTTGGTTTCTTTCCTTCCCTAATTATTCTTCTTTTCTCTTCTTGAGATAAGTTTGCATCTTCAAATTGTACCTTTTTGTCAGTTTTCTTCTCATTCTCCCTAGTTTGTTTTCTCATCATTCTCGTATCGCCCTCTTCTATATCATCTTGCATGGCATCTCATCTTTGTTTCTCCTCAACATTGGCAACGTGAGAATAAACAGTGGCTTGGTCAACAAGAGATCGCCATGCTGTTTTACACATAATTTCATCTCTAGCTCTCACCAGCGCCTCAATTGAATAAGGATTTTGGTTTGTAGTAGAGAGAGCCCTATCATCTAATGGCTCTAATCTACTAGTCACGGTACTCGTAGTTGCATTAGAGATCATTTAATTTTCATACAATTTTATCATACCTCCATTGCCCCAGTTAACGACTAAAGGAAGTCGTGACCTAAAGTCACACAATTTTCTATCAATCTCAACTACTAACTAATTTTCTTTTGCACTCTTTAACTCATCACAAGCATAAGTTTCATGTTCCTGGCTATCACACCAAGCAAACCGTTTTTCGCCAATTCCTCTTCTTTCAGTGTTCCTTTGAAAAGTTGGTTGAGTAGTGAACTGAGTAAGATTGTCTTTTAAGTTTTAAATAAGTTTTCTTAATTTGAATGTTTTGAATTTTAATGAAGTAGGAGAAACAAGACATAATAAAAACTAACTAACCCAAGAAACTAAACCTTATCTATTTAGACTAAAAACCTTTTCATGCAATAAAGTAAATCTAGCTCATGCTCATACACATGTATGTTAAAACCGTCCATGCTCATGCATATATCCCATCACTCATATGCATAGGCTTAAATCTCTATGACTATGTACTTATTCATATACCTCATACATGTGCTTACATACTCACTATCACATGCATGCCCACATACTATCACATGCATGTAAATCATTAGCTTAGTTCTACACATGCATTTGATTTATTCTTATATATATCTATATGCATCTACCTCCTATGCATTTTAATACACCTAGCTAGCCATTTTTACACATTCGTTCACTTTAAGTATGAGCCTAGAGCTTAAAGATAAAATTATCCAACAATAAATAAATTAAATATCTAGAAAATCTATTACGTAATGAAAAATGAAATAATTATAATTAAATTACGTAACTTGTTAATTTACTAATTCAATCTCTATTGTTCTATCTCTCTTTCTCTCTCTATCTCTCTCTCTCTATCTCTCTCTCTCTATCTCTCTCTCTCTTCCTCTCTCTTTCTCTCCCTCCTCTCTCTCTCTCTCTCTCCTTGGATATCTGCTAGGGCCTTGTGGGTTTCCATTTTCTGTATCTCTCTCTCTCTCTCTCTCTCTCTCTCTCTCTCTCTCTCTCTCTCTCTCTCTCTCTCTCTCTCTCTCTCGCTACGCACCTAAAGCCGTGCGAGGGGGGAGAGAAAATCTATGTCATTCACCCTCCCTTCTCTCTTATTCTCCCATTATAGCGTTCGTTTCATATGAGAAAACAACAACATTCGATTGCGGGCAGCCTAGAGGGCTTGGATATGGAAGCATCAAACATATAAGCTGTGAGATTCAGTTTGAGATTGGCGCCAAACACATATACGGTAGGTCTAGGACATTTCTATGCATGCATTCAACAAAAAAAAAGAAGGCTACTACTCTAGGTGTGCAGAGAACGAGGATAGTAGAGTATGTGGGAGCCACAAAAGCTAGCTGAGAAGTCATGCTGACACCCCAAACACAGTCGAAAGCATATATGCGCTGATACACGAAAGACTGTCTTGAGAGAGGGTGATGGATTTGGCATGAGAGATGCCTTTGACATTGATCACAGTATCAAAAATGGCTTTATGCTGCCTCTTTCCCATGCTCTTGCTCATGCTCTCTCTCTCTATTTCTCTCTCTTTCTCTTTCTCTCTCTTGATCTCCTTTAGTTCCAATCTCTACCCTACCGAATATGCACCTCTCTCTCTCTCTCTCTCTCTAGTTATCTCTTTGTCGCTCTCCTTCAGGGCTCATCTTTGCCCTCCAACTTTGCACCTCTCTCTCTCTCTGCCTTCCTCCTTCAACGTCGATCTCTGCCCTACCAGCTCTACACCTCTCTCTCCCTCTCTCTCTCTCTATGTAAGCACCTGCAAAAAGTACATTAGGAAGACCTATCACACATAGCTACTATATATATACACATAAACACGCATGCATGCTCACAACTCTTGACTTAACACACACATGTCACTACATGCATTCCTTTAGTTAACTCTCACACACACTAAAACATGCACACTATAAACTAACTAATACACATCACTCATGCACATGTAGAACACATACAAACACCTACATTATTCAAATTAATAATAAAAGAGATGTTAATCCTATATTTACTATATTGTTTAATTATGAAATAGTAAAATTTATTTTAATTATACATTTATTAGTTATGTTAGATTGTTTTAAAGAAATTATTAATCATATAATATAGATTATACATAGATTGACAAGAAGTAAATCAAATGTTTTTAATTTCACATATTTTGGACATAATATTTTTATTATATAATACATAATATTTTGTTCTATATATATAATACTTTAGTTAATGCATAATTTAAATTATACAACAAGTAATCTTTAAGTATAGGTAAACCTATTTAATAAATAAATGATTAACACACATAGATACATAACTAGAATAAGTATCTTTTAAGGGTTTTATGACTAAGCACATAAGTTTATAATGGGATGGGATGATTTTAGTGAAAGGTATATCAGAATACATACATAGCAGGCACAAACATAGGGTGGAATCACACATATATTAGGGGTTCCTTGTTCTCACAAGTAGGAAAACACATAGGATTGAACCCTCATATACTTTAGGAATAAACACATATCTACACACAACTATACATAGATATTTAGCAACATGAATACATTTAGGTAGACAGGTATAAGTATACAAGAGTAGGAATTGTTTTGGGCATCCATAGAGATATACCTATCTTTCACATCTACATGAATTCACACATAAACACAAGCATATAAATCCATAAATAATACAATACATTATTACCCTTGTATTCAACATCAATGCCCATGCATACATATGGCACATACGCATGCACACACATCAAAATACATGCATACATATGGCACATACCCATGCACACATACACATGAGCATGGTTAAAATATAATTATTCATAAGGCTTGATTATATTTAAATACATATGACTTCATAAACTTAAGGATTTCAGATAATGAGATCTTTACTTAATCCAACTCTTCATGGTTTTGTTGCCTGCAGGTACGTAAAAGAAATTAGTCAAGTCAAAGAACTTAATCAAAAAGATTTGAGAGAGATAAAAGTTAACCATCTTTGAAACAAAATATTTTTATTTTTCTAAATGTTACTCTGGATGTGGAAATGTCTCCGACATTGTGCATTATCATGATGATGCATCATAAGTATTCACATATCTTTATTGCACTACTTATGGGACCACCTAGTGCAAAGTTCTATCTCCAATGAGTTAATAACACATTTTTGGTCTCTTTCATCAAACTCACTGAAAAGAAAAATTCATATAAATAAAACATTAAATATTCATCTCAATAGTTGGAATTTCTATGAATGCATTTTTGTGAGTGATGTATGGATGTGCATGAGTGTATGCATGTATGTGTAAGTATAAGCATATATGATTTTATGTATGCATGAATGTAGAATGGATGTATATGTGTAAGAGCATGTATATGTATGTACATATGTACGAAAATGTACATATATAGGTATGTAAGTAAAAACACGCATATGCATATGATAAAAATTGAAAATAATGAATGAAAAAATGACTATTTTGTTTTCTCATAAAAGTAATTATATTGATTTTTTTTTTCCGATGATCTTTGTGTAGAGCATTGAACAGCACTTGATATTGACAACATATGAATAGGTTGTGAAGCCATCCAAAAGATCGAACCTGTAGTCACTCAAAACCTTCTACCTTGACTTTTCTAGCATATGCAAATTAAAACTTATTTTCTTAGAACTTAAAACTCATGTATTTTCATAAGTTGTAGAGGGTTTTTTTTATGTTAATTTTCATATCTTCCTTACAAAAATGAATGTTACCATCTCATTTAGATAAACTTATCTTAGAAATTTTACTTTTACTTGCCTAATTTGTATAGAATTATTTTGTACATCTTACAAACATGAATGTTTTCATCTCATCTAAAAATGGAAAACGTTTTTGCATGTAGTCAAATGATGTTTTCCATTTACATAGACCACTCCAATATAAGTGAACATCCTTCACAGCATTGTTTTCATGTCTAAGGACCTAAGCACACTAAAAAACACCCCACCTATAGTCACACAATAAGGCCGTTGTAAAATCAGAACTCATCCACCCTGGGTTTTCATGCACGCCCCAACATCCTTTGGTGAACCTGATGTGAAGTGTGACATTTGTGTACTTAGGTTTGTTAGATGTGATTTGGTATTGGCTAAAAAGAAAATCCTTCCATTTCTCTTGTTTGTAGGTATGTTGATCATTTGTTGTCCTAGATCCTATTCCCTAGTTCTTGAGTGTTGTTCCTTAGGGAACTGAGTACCTCCACGGGAAGAGGAGCATTCAAAAAGGAGGCGCCTTGACACTTATGCCCCTCTATCGACATAAAAGAAGATGCTCGTTGCATGATTTACTCCTAGTTTTTTACTTAAGATTTATTTATAAACGTTTAAGCCTCTGCTACAAAAAACTTAAGGTAATAATTTTTCAAGTTATTTCAATTTAGCATGAACACGTAAAAAGACATAGCTTGCATTTGCATAGCTTTGCATAAAATACATAAAAAGAAATAGGAGTTGTAAGTTTCTTTTATAAATATAAACATAAAAAGAATGCGCATCTTGCATGAGAAATCACTTCATTTGCATTAGAAAAATTTATTCATTGTGAGTACTTTAGAGCATAAAGAAAAGTTTCTTGTTGTTATTATAGATATCATTTCACTTAGGAAAAATTGTTTTTAGTTCTCTACTTGGCTATTTGCTCTTACTTTTTGTTTTCTATCATTACTATCTTAAAGCTCTAAAAACAAATTAACAAAACAAAAAGGATACAAAAACAAGATTTTAATTTAAATAAAAGTAAATCTAGGAGTTAAAAATTAAGAGTTATACACTTTAAAAAGGTAAATCTAGAAAGTAAGACAGTTATATAAACTTTAAGAAAAAACAAGAAAATAAATTTCCTTACAAGAGAATTAATCAAAGTAGAATAAAGAAAAATCAAAGAAAAGTAAAAAAGAAGATAGGTCAAAAATTCTAGGTTTTAGCAAAGTCTAAATCTCCTGGCTTAATAGTATGCATGAGCATGCTAGTAAACCTTGGGCTGACTATTGGAGCAAGTCTATGACAAGCCTAAGTATTCACTTGAGTCCCACAAAGTCATGAAAAAATATTTAAAATGAAGACTATGTAAAGTTCACTTGTGAACTACCTCTTGTAACGTTTGAAGACTTTACTTAATGTAAAAGTGAAAGAATCTTAAGTGGTTGAGTCCACTTGATCAAGAATGGAAAGAGGAGCCAGGAATTCGTGATTTGTGGTAGGTAGAGAATCAAATCAATCATTGATTGCTTGGAGAGTGATTGAGGGAAGTTAGCCTCCCAAACTCAACTATAAATAGATGGCAGTTTTAGTCGTGGTTAGAGAGACCTATGTGAAGACCTCCAAGAGCTGAGCTTTATGCCATATCAAGGTGTGATTCCAAAGCACACATATGTATCAGTAAGTTCATTGTATTGTACAAGCAATATACTTTACTTTCATTATCATTTCGGTTCATATTTCCATGTTCTTGTGAAGTGTACTACTCACTGCCATTACTCTCAGTTTTCTCAGTCAGATTGCAGAGATCGTTTCTCTAAGCTTGGTGCATCATTGTCAGTAATTTAACTTGTTAAAGTTATCTCTCTAAGTCTACTATATGCTCACTAATTTTCATGTCATTTGGATGTTGCAATCTTCAGTTATGTGCATTTGAAGTCAACAGGGTCTGTTCATCTTCACTTCTCTGTCAGGTACCCGATTTTTTCACTCATCTTGTCAGAGCCATTTCTCAGTGGTTACTTATCCAAATTCAGTGATTTAAAGCTTGTTGGATTCAGATTATTGTCTAGTAAAACCCTACAAAGTTTCCTAATCAATGGATTCCTACATGTTGAGTTCTGCTCATTTTTCTGCTCATTGGTCTCAAACTGTAGGAGCCCGTGAAAATCGGGATGATGTCATCACTTGTTAAAACTTATTCTCAGTGTGTGGTTCATTATTTTTGATGAGATTACTCTTGAAAGTTAGCTCTTTAAGTTAACTAAACTTCCCCAAGAGGAATTAAGCTGATTGCTGCCGTGCTCAAAGAATTATGTAAAACACTAGACAGGTGTATGAACCAAGAATAGCAAGTTTTCACCTCTAAGCTAACTCCAACTTCTCTATTTTGATCTATCTTTTTGAGAGTGATCTTCCAAGGTACATAGGGTGTCTAATACATCCATTGGAAAGATAAAAGGACCCACCATATACTCCTGGAGTTCAATTGGCTGGTGTAGATCAAGGATTTTGCAACACCTCTTCATCTTCAAGCACATACCTATCAATCTCTTCACAGTGGTATCAGAGCAAGGTTGGACAACATGGCAGATGGATTTCCCTCATCAATTGACAAATTGGACAGAGGTAACTACTCAGCTTGGTCATTAAGGATGGAATCTTATCTCCAAGGTAGAAGTTTATATGGTTATGTGGCTGGAGATGAAGTTATGCCAAGTTTCAGGAACAAAAGTCAACCAACACAAGAAGAGCAAGAAAGATTGAGCACATGGTGCTCCAAGGATGCACTTGCAAGGTCTTATCTCCTCAACTCTATCTCAGATTTTTTGTTGCCTCACATTAGAAGTTGTAAGACATCTCAGGAAGTGGGGGATGCACTTGAAGCTTTCTTTTCTTCAAGTACTAAAGCTAGGAAGCATCAACTATGGCTGGATTTCACAACTCTCAAGAAGGCTCCCAAACAAAATGTGACTGATTTTGTCACAAAGCTCAAGGACATAGCAGATCAGTTGGGAAGCATTGGAGAGGTAATAGATGAAGAGCAAATTGTAAGGCAGGTCATCAATGGCTTGAAGGCAGATGACAAGTGGGAAGCATTCACCACAACTATGGATTTGTACATGGACATGCATGTACCTGATTTCAATACACTCATTGGACAACTACTTACTCAAGAGGCAAAGCTTATCAAAAATGGAGAAAGCTCTAAAGGTAATCAATCTTCAGCTTTATACACTGATAAAAGCAAGTCCAAAGATAACAAAGGAAAGGCAAAGAAAGTGGATGATGAAGCAGGTACATATCAAGCTAACTATGTAGGTAGAGGAAGACATGGAAGAGGTAGAGGAAGAGGAGGTAGACAAGGCAGGGGGAGATCCCAAGAATCCAACTCATGTTCTATTTGTGGATTAACTAATCATACAACTGAAAATTGCTTTAGAAATTCCAGGAATCAAAGAGGCAGAGGATACAATAGAGGAAGTTATGGCTACTAAAGAGGAAGGTTCAACAATTATCATGGCAACTACAACAACTACAATCATTCAAACTATCAAGGAGGCTACAAAGGAAGGAGAGACTACAATAACTACACAGAAGACTCAAGCAAAGAGGATTCATTATTGATCATGAACATGGCTATGCCACAAGGTAAATCTGATGAGCATGTTCTCTACATAGATTCAAGTTGTTCAAATCATGTGGGAGGAAATGTGGCACTCCTATCAGATTTAGAAGATCCAAGGAATAAGCATGAGGTACAAACAGGAGATGATACAAAACATCCTGTGGAGAAAATAGGCAATGTCAAAGCACCTGATGGAAATATCAACCTACTCGGTAAGGTACTCTATGTCCCTACCATTACAAAGAATTTGATAAGTGTTGGGCAGATAGTAGAGAAAGGGTTGCAAGTGAGGTTCACAAAAGCAAGAGCATTTGTTAAAGATCCAAGTCAAGGATTCAGAAAAATTGCAAAAGGTGAAAAGACAGGTAGATTGTTCACATTTGAATTATAGGACACTAGAAACATTGCTCTCTTTAATTATGGTAGTCAGACACTCACAGAATTGGAAGTATGGCACAAAAGGTTAGCACATATTGATGAAAGGTCATTAAAGCAAATCTGCAGGGACCAAAGTGTACTTGGACTCCCTAATTTGTCAAAACAACATATGATTTATAAGTGTAGTGCATGTCAATTTGGAAAGTCTCACAGGTTACCATTCATGAAGAAAGGTTATATGCATGGAGATCTCTTGGATTTGGTTCATACAAATGTATGGGGACCTAGCAAGGAAGCTTCAATATCTCGATCAAGGTATTATGTCTCCTTTATTGATGATTGCAGCAGATGGACTATCCTATTCTTTATGAAACACAAAGATGAAGTTTTTTCATGTTTCAAAAGATATTTGGCTCTTGTGGAGAATCAAATAGGTAAATCACTAAAAAGGCTAAGGTCAAATGGAGGGGGAGAATACTTCTCCCATGATTTTAATTCTTTCCTTCAAGAAAGAGGAATCAAAAGAGAGGTAACTACAAGGTACACTCCTGAGCAAAATGGTGTGGCAGAAAGGAGGATGAGGACAATTGTTGAAGCTGCAAGGTCTATGTTAAATGAAAAGAATTTACCTAATTACTTAGGGGTTGAGGCTGTATCTATAGCCACTTACTTGATTAATAGGTTACCTTCAAAATCCCTTGATGGGATGACTCCATATGAGGCTTGGAATGGAAGAAGACCAAGCTTAGATCATTGTAAAATTTTTGGATGTATTGCTTTTTCTCACGTTCCTTCACAGGTTAGAGGCAAGATGGATCCAAAGCCAAAAAGGTGTGTATTTATTGGATATGACAACAATCAAAAGGGCTACAGATTATACAACCCTACCAACAAAGGATTCTTGGTAAGCAGAGATGTGGTTTTTTATGAGAACAATTCATGGTATGAAGATTCATGCAGGAAGGTCAATTTACCATACAATCTTGAAGAAGATTTTCCAAATCTTGGTAGAGAACAACCAAAGATTGAAGAACAAGACACCTCAGAGGATTATGAAGAATCTCAGATGGAAAAGATCAAAGGATGGAAGTCTAAAGGTAAAGCAAAATTGCAAGAACTTGGACATGAGGCAGAATCATCACATCATAGCCTAAAAAGATCTATGAGGGAAAACAAAAAACCAGAAAGGTATGGGTTTGAAACCTCATTAGTAACTAAACATTCTATCTACATAGCACAGGACATAAACCAAGAGGAGCCATCATCATTTGAAGAGGCCAAAGCAAAAACAGAATGGAAGCATGCAATGAAGGAAGAGATTGAAGCACTTGAGGAAAACAACACTTGGGATTTGGTGCCCAAGACTTCATCCATGAAGGTAATAGGCTCAAGATGGGTCTATAAACTCAAGAAGAACTCTGATGGTTCCATTAACAGGTATAAGGCAAGGCTTGTAGCTAAAGGCTTTGCACAAACTGAGGGAATTGATTATGAGGAGACTTTCTCTCGTGTGGCAAAGATGCCTACTATTAGGGTTTTGCTTAGTATTGCCTCTTCGAAGAATTGGAAGATACTTCAACTAGATGTAAAGAATGCATTCTTGAATGGTTGGATAACAGAAGAGGTATATATGGCACAACCACCTGGTTTTGAGAATCAGGTTTATCCTGATTATGTGTGTAAACTTAACAAAGCATTGTCTGGTCTCAAGCAAGCTCCAAGAGCTTGGAATTTCAGGCTTGTTTCATTCTTGCAGGACAAAGGCTTTCAACCAGGCAAGGCAGATCCTTCACTCTTTATCAAAAAGAGTAATTCTGAGATCATCTACCTATGTGTATATGTAGATGATATTATATTGACAGGAAATGATGTAGATGGTATGAAGAAGATCAAAGATCAGATGAGAGAAGAGTTCAAGATAAGTGATTTGGGTTCACTACCTACTTCCTAGGTTTGGAAGTTGTCTACAAAGATCATGGTTTGTTTCTCTCTCAAAGGACATTAAGGACATGTTGGCAAATTTCAAGATGCAAGATTGTAAGATTGCAGGTACTCCAATGGAGGTCAATCACAAATTAAGCTCACATGAAGGTGAACTCATAGAGGACATCACATCATATCAAAGTCTAGTGGGTAATCTCAACTATGCCACATTGACAAGAGTAGATATATGTTACAGTGTGAGTGTGCTAAGTCAATTTATGCACACACCAAGGAAACCACATATGGATGCTGCCAAAAGGATTCTCAAGTATCTCAAAGGAACCATAGATGAAGGACTTTATTATCCTTATGTATGTGATTTAGGTTTGAAGCTATTTTCTTATGCAGATTGGGTTGGCTCCAAAGAAGATAGAAGGAGCACTTCAGGTTATCTTACCTTTGCAAGTTCAAAGCTTATTTCATGGTCATCCAAAGCAACCCACAGTTGCTCTCTCTTTTACTGAAGCTGAATATAGAGGTCTTGCCATAGCTACTCAGGAAGCTATGTGGATGAAGACATTATTCAAAGATCTTGGATTGGAGTTTGAAACTCCAACTATTTTTGGTGACAATATGAGTTCTATTCATTTGGCTGCTAATCCTATTTTTCATGCAAGGACTAAACATATTGAAGTTCATTATCACTATGTACGAGAAAAGGTTCTAAGCAAAGAGATTCAAATATCATATGTGTCCACTCATCAACAATGTGCAGATATTCTAACCAAAGCATTGGATGGTACAAAGCTTTGCAAATTCAAGGCTATGATTGGTTTGCAGGTAATCTTGGAAGATTGAAGACCTCAAGCATACTTGGATTGAGGGGGAGCTGTTGGAGCAAGTCTATGACAAGCCTAAGTATTGGCCTGAGTCCCACAAAGTCATGAAAAAAGCTTTAAAATGAAGACTATGTAAAGTTCACTTGCGAACTACCTCTTGTAACTTTTGAAGAGTTTACTTAATGTAAAAGTGAAAGAATCTTAAGTGGTTGAGTCCACTTGATCAAGAATGGAAAGAGGAGCCACGAATTCGTGATTTGTGGTAGGTAGAGAATCAAATCAATCATTGGTTGATTGGAGAGTGATTGAGCGAAGTTGGCCTCACAAACTCAACTATAAATAGATGGCAGTTTTAGTCGTTGTTAGAGAGACCTATGTGAAGACCTCCAAGAGCTGAGCTTTATGCCATATCAAGGTGTGATTCCAAAGCACACATATGTAGCAGTAAGTTCATTGTATTGTACAAGCAATATACTTTATTTTCATTATCATTTGGGTTCATATTTCCATGTTCTTGTGAAGTGTACTACTCACTGCCATTACTCTCAGTTTTCTGAGTCCGATTGCAGAGATGGTTTCTCTCAGCTTGGTGCATCATTTTCAGTACTTTAACTTGGTAACATTAGATCTATAAGTCTACTATATGTTCACAAATTGTCATGTCATTTTGATGTTGCAATCTTCAGTTATGTTCATTTGAAGTCAATAGGGTCTGTTCATCTTCACTTCTCTGTGAGGTACCTGATTTTTTCACTCATCTTGTCAGAGCCATTTCTCAGTGGTTACTTATCCAAATTCAGTGATTTAAAGCTTCTTCGATTCAGCTTACTGTCGATATAACCATAAAAAATTTCATAATCAATATATTCCTACATGTTGAGTTATGTTCATTTGTCTGCTCACTGGTCTCAAACTATAGCAGCCTGTGAAAATCGGGATGATGTCATCACTTGTTAAAACTCATTCTCAGTGTGTGCTTTATTATTTTTGATGAGATTACTCTTGAAAGTTAGCTCTTTAAGTTAACTAAACTTCCCCAAGAAGAATTAAGCTAATTGCTGCTGTGCTCACAGAATTATGTAAAACACTGGACAGGTGTATGAACCAAGAATAGCAAGTTTTCACCTCTGAGCTAACTCCAACTTATCTGTTTTGATCTATCTTTTTGAGAGTGATCTTCCAAGGTAAATAGGGTGTCTAATACATCCATTGGCAAGCTAAAAGGGCCCACCATATACTCCTAGAGTTCAATTGGCTGGTGTAGCTCAAGGATTTTGCAACACCTCTTCATCTTCAAGCACATACCTATCCATCTCTTCACACTGACTTCATGAAAGAACTCCATAAAATGTTCTTTCTTGATGATTTTAGTCAGCAGAGTCCGGAATGTTTTTTGAGATGGGTTACTTCCCATGAGACTAGTGAGTCTCTAGCTCACCTTCATGGTGAGTTTATGAGATGGTTTGCTCAACTTCCTGAAGAAGACAAGAATGCACTAAACCTAGATCTTATCATCCACTTTCGGAAGATCTTAAGCCCACAAGATAGATCTGAGGTAGAATAAAGAATAGAGGAGCCTTGAAAAAGGTACAATTTGACAAACGATTGGCAAACTATTAAACATGAAAAAGAAGATGTTGCTTAGATGAGGCAATATCAATCCGTACTATATGAAAAACAAATTTCTACTCAACTTAGAGACCTACCTACAGGAGGGCATTCTAATATGCCAACACCTGCAACTGCAACCACGACCAATGTTGGAGTCGCCCATAAGACCCGGGTTGAATTTCAACTCGATATTTTGTGCAAACAAATAGAAAACATAATGAATATGCAAGCATCTCTTTCCAAAGAGGTTGGATATTTAAATAATAAATTATTTTCCATGAGCTTGCATGAACCTGGGGCTAGTAGTAGTGGATTCGGTCAAGAAAATATGGCTCCACCCATGGAGCCTATTATGCCACAATTCACTCCTCCTCAGTCAATTTATTAGCCAATTTCTCCTACTTAGTCACCTGCTCAACTAGCTTTTCAAAGAAATACTAATAAATGAGGAGCTGAGAGTAAATGATATGTGTGGTCTGATAGTGAAGACGGCGACTTATGCATGTGAAGAGTTAAAACAAGCTAGGGAAAATCATCTTGTAGTTAAAATTGATAGAAAACTATGTGATTTTAGAATGCGACTTTTCCTTTGGCCGTTGATTTGGGCAAAGGAGGTATGAAGAAACTGTATGAAAACTTAACTATCTCCAATGCATTTGTAAGCAATCTCTACAGCTAGATTAGAGCCATTAGAGGAGGGGGCTCATTCAATTGCAAGTCAAATTACCTATTCTATTAAGGCATTGATAAGATCCAGGGATAAAATCACATGTAAAACTCCATGGCAATCTCCTATTGACCAATCCTCTCTATATTCTCATATAGTCAATGTCAAGGAGAAATGGAGATGGGATGACAGGCAACACGAGGTAGATGAGGGAGATACAAGAGTGACAAGAAGGTTAACTAGAGAAAATGAAAAGAAAACTACCAATTATGAAAAGAAAGTGTTGTTCAAGGATACTACAACCCTAACTGAGAGGAAAAGAGAAATTTTATTAAAGAAGGTAAGAAACCATTAGATGCGAATACTCAAGTACAAAAAAAATCAAAATACCCCAACTGAAGAAGAAGAGTAGAAAGCTATTAAAGATGTAAAGAAATCCCTAACTGAAAATAATCAAAATCAAAATAATATAAATGATCAAAAAGATGATAAAAACAATGAGAGGAAAAAGGGAAAAAGAAAGTCAGGTAGACTCCAAGAGCAATTATGATCTCGGAGCTCAAGAAGAAAAATGATGCTAGATAGATTCTAAATGACATATTATTGAAAATCCAAGTTACTATGTCCCTTGAGAAAGTGTTTTCGATTGCAAAATCCGAGTTCAAGGATAACTTTATAAGACAAATTAGAAGATGATGGTTTCCATTGCCTCAAGATGAGGACATGCAAGATGTTGCAAAGAAAACCTTAGCAATGAATGAGGCTATCACATTAAGGGATAGTGATAATGATGAGACGAAGATATTGCAACAAGAAGTGTAAACCGAAATTTTGTGGGTCCAATCTAATGATGGAATGAGTAAGAGTGAGAGCCAATCAATACCAATTTTTGGGCGGGAAGAACTCTAGAAGTAAAATTTTGGATTGCTAATGAGAAAGAATCATGTTTAGCTGTAGCTCTCATTGATTCAAGCTCAGAGCTAAATGTAATATCAAAGAAATTTTTCAATAAATTTAGATGGCCTATTGACAAAGACCTGGGTTGGAGAATGAGAACAATTGATAATGGATCAGGGATCTTGTTAGGTGCATGTGCACATGTACCTATAATTATAGGAGGTGTTTGAGATGAATTTCATTTCTTTAAACAAGAAAACTACTTGTATGAAGTAATTCGCGGACAACCATTTATAGGAGAAATGAGGATGGAAATGAAAGCTATGAATGATGGGTTAGCATTCATTCTAAATTTGGAATGGATTCATTGAAAGCATTGATAGTCTATCCCAATCATTCAAGAAATAGGAAAAACCTACAAAGAAATCCCATTGACTCTTACAAATATGTGTGGGAGGATTCACCATCGGTAAGAGAATTTAGGGCCTACTATAATCAAAATTTCTATTAGATTCCACTATTGGCAAGACAATAGTAGACAATGGATTGATGTCACATCAGATGCTGTATATAGCTTTCAAAACTTTTTAGTTTGCACCCCTAGTGCTAGTTTACACTTCATTAAAAAAGGAAAATTTACAAATAAATTTAGAAAAAGAAATGAAAAATATTTCTAAAACTTAGGATTAATGTCACCTAATGAAAATATTGAATGTATGATTGAGCTTTCAAAAAGTTCTATATTGATGGAAGAACTTGAGGATGCCCTTTAAGAAACACTTGACTCAAAACTTATCATTCTTGACTCTATTAAGGAATATCAGTTGATTGCTAATTTCTTAGTACAATATGTTTCTTAGCCGAGTATGATGTCAAGATTGATACTAAATATAAAACAATAGAAAACAAAATTAAACCCATAGCTCACCCAATGCCTAAAGAGAGCTATGACATAATTAGACGAGTTTCTAAGGATCCTATTATTAGAGATCGATCTAAGATAGGACATACATTTACTAAGGAGACTATGGAGAAGACTTTCTTTCAAAAATTGAAAATGATCAATTTAGAAAGATATTCATGCATCATCGGAAGGCACTTTTCTTATTTCCAGATGAAATAGGATGCATTGATCCAAAGCCATCGGAAGTAGAGATATAACCATGATGAAAACTCCTTTGCGTCTAGTTCATATGTGTACTCTACCAGAAGGAGCAACAACTTTTGTCGCACACATGATGAATGCTATGAACCTAGTCTTACATGACTTCATTCTCAAAGTGTCTATGTCTTTTATCGATGATATTCCTATAGAAGGGTGTGTGGAAAGGGAAAAAGATATGACTTTAGATTCATCCAGACGTAGGAAGTTTGTCTCTTACCACATTTCTGACTATGAAAGAATCTTTCAGAGATTTGAGGAGGTTGGATTGACTTTATCTTTTGAGAAATCCACTTTTGGTGTGGATGAAGTTTTGACTGTCGTACATGTATGTGGACACTATGGCCATAGTCCATACCAATAGGAAGTTGATGCCATTAATAGGATTTTCAAGGTGTGTCGCTATGTTAGTGAAGTGAGGAGATTCTTAGGAGCTTGTGCCTTCTATGTAATATCCCTCGCTTTGTTCATGTTGTGAACCCATTGTATGATCTGCTACAAAAGAAAAAAAACATTCTCTTGGATAGATGAGCATAGTAAAACTATGAAAAGACTGAAGCAATTGCTCATCAATGCTCCAATCTTGAAAAGGATTGATTATTCAAAAACTAAACTAGCTATCCTAACCATTGATACTATTCCTATCGGTATAGGCTAGTTCATTGTTAGGATGATGAGAAGGGGTAAAGATATGCATTTTGATTTGGTGCAAATGCACAAAAAATACCCTTACTTTAAGAGAGAGCTATGGGGATTAGTCACTGTGTTAAGAAACGATAAACAATATATTATTGCAGCTAATGTGATCATTGAAATTTATTATCTTCCATTAATTGGAATGATTTCTAACTGTTCATCTCTTGACATTGTGATGTTAAGGTGGATTGCATTTATCAAATTTATTAATTGAGCCTTTCTTCATATTGCTGGGAAAAACAACACTTTTGCTGATATGCTCTTGCAAGCAAAATTTGATGATGGTGAAGAAGCAACAGATCAAGAAATAAACTTGATTAGTTATGATCAATCTACCTTTAAGTATGAGTGATTTAGAGATGATGAATATGAGGGAGAATGGAAAGATTTAGATTATTATCAGAGTACCTTTTAGTTTATCCCAAGCTAGTCGGCAAATCAACTCTGGAATATCAGTAAGAAGTCTTTTAACTTCTTTTTGAAAGACGAATATCTTTGGTGACATGCTAGAGGGAAGGTGAAGAACCCACAAAGCGTATTAGGATTAAAAAGTTTGCAAGTGAAAGTTATGAGAGATATCCATGAAAGCCTATGGGCTGGTCATAAGGGTTTTATTGCAACCTATGAAAACATTTAGGAAAGTTATTGGTTGCCCGAGATGTATGTAAATGTGAAAGATTTTGTGAGAACATGTATCATATGTTAGTTAAATTCCTTGATCAAACATAGAGACCCCTTACACCTGACTTACCCACCTTGTATTCATTACAAGTGGGTAGTCCACCTTGTGCCTATGCCTAAAAGCAGGAGTGGCATGAGATATATAGTACTTGCACATGAAGACCTGACAAATCACCTAGAAACTTGATCACTTCGTTCTAACACTACTTATAATGTCTGCCTATTCCTTTTGGAAGAAGTGATATTCAGATTTGGATATGTCAAGAAAATAGTGGCAAATTGAGGTGAGCTAGTTGCTAGGGAGGTGAGAGAATTTTTTGATCACCATGGGATTTTCTGGTCTCTCACAACAACCTATAACCCAAACAAAAATGGAAAGATTGAGCGAGGTCATGCTTTTTTTATCACCATGGGATTTTCTTATCTCTCACAACAACCTATAACCCAAACAGAAATGGAAAGATTGAGGGAGGTCATGCTTCCATAGTGAAGGCTTTGAAAGCATGCAATGGAGATATCCAGCAATGGCTAAGATATCTACCATTTGCTTTATGGGCCAACAAGATTACATACACGAGAACAACTGGATTTATGCCGATCGGACTAATGTATTGTCAAAAGATCATTTTTCCTATTCACACTGAGATAGTAAATTGGATGAGCTTAGATTAGGAAGATAGTTTGTCACGAGAAGATTTATTAAATTTAGGAATTAAACAATTAGAACAAGGGAATGAAAATACGAAAGAAGCCATTAAAAAATTAAAAGAAATAAGGTTTATTTTGATAAGAGACATCGACTTAGGCCATGATAAATAGAGTATGGGGATTGGTTACTCATTTATGATAGTATCTTCGAAACCCAATACGATGCACAATGAAAATTAACTAAATAATGATTTGGTCCTTACGTTGTTGTTTCTCTTTTTTCTACAGGTACTTATACTTTAGGAGAGTTAGATGGCACTCCCTTGAGAAATAGGATTGCAGGAAAAAGAATTAAGCTATTCAAACAAAGGACAAGTAGTGACTACGAGATAGATGAAGAATTCTTGGACGAGGATGAAATAGATGAAGAATGAAAATCAAAATAATCATGTGAAACATTTCCAACTTAAATTCCATTTTATTTTGTGAATATATGCATTGCATTTTTCATGTAAATATATTAATATTTGTACAAATTTAAGAAAATTAAGTAGGCTCAAGATAGCAAACATCTATTATCTTTTTGTGTGAAACATGAAAGACTAGAAATGATATGAATAGATTCCATTATCAAACTAGACAAGTTCGAGAATGAAAGGGGTGTGATAGTATGCTTAAAATAAGTACATATATATGTTATTAGTTTGAACACTTAGTGTAAAGGAGGTACTGGGGTATCCGCTTTTAATCAAAAGTAGAGAATGAAAATTAACCACATCCAGTACGTCGCCTACTCAAGGGGGGCTCTCTTTAGGGAAGTATACCCTTTAACATTTCTGTGAGCAGGTAGATAACAAGGATTGCACAGAGTGGTACACACTTCAGGAAATATGAACAACAATTGACCAAGGAAGACCAGACACTTCTTGATTCGATTCAGATGATTACAAGATTTGTCAAGGAAATGCTCAACAACTAATGCTCAGAGCTTCGTGGCACTCTATGCAGATAAATACAGATCAATACAAATGGTGAAGGTATTGCTCAAGAGAATAGAGCTTAATAAATCCAGGATACTCTCTTACACTATAGTGCTCATAGCCCTCAACTGAGGAGCCTACCCTCTGTATCCACACTACAGAGTAGCTCCTACAATAGGCTTGAAACCACCAAGTGCAAGAGAGAACTTCTGCACGTATACACGCGTCAATGTAACTCCCAAAAAATGTACCCTGTACATGTACTCCAGTGTACCCAAATGAGCACAAATCCCTTGATTTTATAGACCCCAATAGGCCAAGAGGGCCTTGCCGAATCTTCACGTCCACTGATCACGCGCTGGTTAATCACCCAAAATTGGGGGGTAGGTCAAATATTCCACTTGATTTGAATTAGATCCACAAAAATAGGTAATCGCCGTGAATGGTTGGCGGCAAAAGTTATTCCCTGTTTCCACTTTTTACCCTGCACACTTTTATCCCATACCTCTTTTGTAGTCAAATTGAGACCCTTAATTTGCATTGCCGGTGATTTAGAAACTCCTCTTGAGTGTGGGAAAGGGAGGGTAGATTTTACTTGTGACTTTACAATTCCTAGAGCCCCAAGAAATACTTTAATTTGAATGGTCATCTCCAAGCTGGCTCGAAGTACTCATTCGCATCCTCAGACTCATCAAGCTTGTATTTGATGAATTTTAATGTCCTCTTTATGACTCCATATCTGTCATCTCTGAGATGGCCAGGACTGAAGAATTGCCTCCGGAACTTTGCATTGTTCCTATGTGATTGTAATTGTGTGTGTATGCACGTGTGTATGGGTGTGTGCATGTGTTTGTGTGTGAGTACATGTGAGGATGTGTGTGTGTGCATGGATGTGTGTGTGTATATGTGTGGTTGTGCATGTGTGGTGTGGGTGGATGAGGGTATGTGTGTGTGCATGTGGGTGTGGGCCGTATGTGTATGTGTGGGGTGTGAGCATATGTGTAAAAGGTGAGGGGGGGGGCATGCGTGTAAAGAGTGAAGGGGAGGGGGGGGTGCAGATGAGCGAGCGGGGGTGGGGGATGTGGAAGGCAGCGGGCGGGGAATGTTAGGCGGGTGGCGGGGGGGAATTGGGCGGGTGTGGGGAACTGGGAGGGGGGTGGAGGGACTAGGCGGAGGCGGGGGCGGAGTGGGGGTGGGCGGAGAGAGAGGCGGAGGGGCGGAGGGGCGGAGGCGGGGGCCTTGGTGGGGCTGAGGGTGGTGGGGGAGGTAGGTAGAGGCGGGGGCGGAGGCCAGCGGCCAGGGGCGGAGGGCGGAGGTGTGAGGGCGGGCTAGTGTGGAGCGGCGGCTGCGGAGTCGGAGGCGGCGGCGGATGAGGAGAGAGAGAAGGGAGGAGGGGAGCAGCGGGGGCAGGGGAGGTGGGCGGAGGGCTGGGCGGAGAGGAGGGGAGGCTAGGCGGGCGGCGGGGCTTGCGAGTGGTGGGGCTTGCGGGTGGCGGGTGGCGGGGGAAATGGCGGAGGGCGGGGAGGGAGGCGGGTTATGGCGGAGGGGTGTGGGGGCTGCTGCGGGTGGCGGAGGGAGGAGCAGGGGGGAAAGCGGGGGCAGCGGGGGGGGCTTGCGGGAGCAGCGGGGTGGAGGTGGCAAGGGAGCGCGGGGGGCAGCGGGAGAGGAGTGCAGCAGGGGGCGGGGGATGCGGGGCTGCGCGGGGGGGGAAAGAGAGAGAGAGAGAGATAGAGAGAGAGAGAGAGAGAGAGAGAGAGAGAGAGAGAGAGAGAGAGAGAGAGAGAGAGAGAGAGAGAGAGAGAGAGAGAGAGAGAGAGAGAGAGAGAGAGAGAGAGAGAGAGAGAGAGAGAGAGAAGGGGGAGGGAGTGAGTGGAGGTGGAGGGTGAGGGAGGGTTGCGGGAGGGGGAGGAGGAGTGAGGGTGCGGGAGGAGGTGTGCGGGAGGGGGAGGAGGAGTGAGGGTGCGGGAGGAGGTGTGCGGGAGGGTGAGGGAGGCTTGCGGGCGGGGGAGGAGGAGTGAGGGTGCGGGAGGAGGTGTGCGGGAGGGGGAGGAGGAGTGAGGGTGCGGGAGGGTGAGGAGGAGTGAGGGTGCGGGAGGAGGTGTGCGGGAGGGGGAGGAGGAGTGAGGGTGCGGGAGGAGGTGTGCGGGAGGGTGAGGGAGGCTTGCGGGCGGGGGAGGAGGAGTGAGGGTGGGAGGAGGTGGATGGTGAGGGGTGCTTGAGGAAGGGGGAGGAGGAGTGAGGGAGGAGGAGTGAGGGAGGAGGATTGAGGGTGCGGGAGGAGGTGTGCGGGATGGGGAGGAGGAGGGTGGAGGAGGGTGGAGGGAGAGAGAGAGAGAGAAAAAGAAGAAGATAGAGAGATAGAGATAGAAAGAGAGAAAAGAGTGAGATTGCAGACATCAGACTACAAGCCATCCCAGAGAGAGGTATTGATCCGGGAGAGAACCGAAGTGGCTCCATTACCATTACAATTGCCATCTTCTCTTCAACAGGCTACAAAGCCTCTCCATAACCTCTGCTTGCGTATCACTTCCTATCATCATGGCCATCCTCCCTCCGCAATGACAAAGGCAAAGTTTTGATGTTGCACCACTGACCAGCTCTGTCCATGGTGTATCCAAAGAGTTCGAACAACCCCATCCCTTCTCAGCTTGAGCTGGGGTGATAGTCCTTGGCCTTCCTTAATGCCTAGAATGCCGAGAGAGAGACAAAGGGGGATCTACAGACCCCCACATCAAGCTTTTGCACCGTCCCTGGTGCAATTTCTTCCTTATTCTACTTATTCCAAGGAAATCCAGTTATACTGCAATGAAAGAAACATAGTATGTACAAGGGGTGGAATGCTTCCATTTTGACCTAATTCAGATACTTCTTTACCCTGGAGATGTTGACCAGTGGAATCCTTTTACCCTGCAGATCTTCCAGATGCACTGCGCCATGTGGCAATACCTTGATTACCTTATAAGGTCCTATCCACTTGGGTGCCAATTTAGTTTGAATTGGTGGAACCTGATGCACTAAAACCATAGACCCTTCCTGAACTTCATTGGATCTTAGATACCTGTCATGCAATCTCTTGCGCTCTTCTTGTGTCGCTAGAAGTCTCTGCATTGCCCCTTCTCTGTACTCTTCTAATGCCACCAATCTTTGAATGGGGGGTTCAATTCCGATGGTTGTGATTCCTATTTCCTTTCTGATAATGAACTCAAATGGGGCCAATGCCTCTTTTCCATATACTAAACGGAATGGAGTCTCGCCAGTTGTTCCCCTCTTCGTGGTTCTGAAAGCCCAAATTGCTCCAATTAGTGCTAGCGGCCAAGAGCTTTGATGATCAAAAGATAAGTTGCGAAGTAGTCCAATCAAAATCTTATTGGAACTCTCTGCTTGGCCATTTGCCCTTGGGTAATAGGCACAAGACTTTTTATGGAAGATTTTGTACTTGTCAAATATAAACTGAAGTAATTGATTTACAAAATGTGTGCCCCTATCACTAGTAATTTCCACTGGGCAACCAAATCTTGAGAAATACGTTTATACATGAATTTAGCTACTGTCAGAGCCGTGCAGTCCACAGAAGCTTTAGCCTCTATCCATTTAGTGGCATAACATGTGGCCATCAAAATATACTTTTTACCTCCTGGTTGCCCAGTTGGGCTAATTGGCCCTATGAAATCAAGACCCCATCGTTCAAATGGAAGCCATCCGGTAGATATGACTAATGGTTGGAAATTCAATCTGGTTGGGGCGGGAGCACACCTCTGGCAGATGTGGCATTCTTTTGCAAACTTGATGCCATCTTTGAAAATATGAGGCCACCATAACTTTTTGTGGATGATTCTATGAGCCAATTCTTCCCCCTTTAGGTGTCCTTCATTGTGTGCAGCCTCCAGCAAAAGATTTACCTCTTCTGGATAGACACACCTTCTCAATATATCATCCTGACAGTATTTATATAATTTCCATTTATAAGAGAATATGCTTTGGTTTTCAGGAGCAATCTTCTCTTTTCTACAGGTGTCAAGTGTTCTGGGATCTTTCCAGTAGTGAGAACATGAAGAATTTCATCATACCAACCTGTCCGAATTGCTACTAGAAACAGATTGCTATCCACCAGTTCATCATTAATACCTGTTGCCTTTTCACTCATTGCAGTTCTGGACACTTGATCTGCCATGTAATGCTCTTTTCCTAGCTTAATATGAATATCAAAGTTAAATTCTTGAAATAGGAGTAACCATCTCCAAATTCTTCCAGCTACTCTAGGCTTGTTTATCAAATACTTCAAGGGCTGATGATCAGAAATAACAATGAAATGTACACCAAGGAGATAATGTCGGAACTTTTGAAGAGCAAATACGATAGCCAAACCTTCTCTTTCTGTCGTACTGTAATTCCTTTCAGCTTGGTTGAGTAGTCTACTGGCATAGGAGATAGGTCTATCAACCTTATGTGATGATGGTTGAGCTAGAACTGCACCAACAGCATGAAGACTAGCATCTGTATGCACGTGAAATTCCAATGACCAATTAGGAACACTTAAAAGTGGAGCAGTACATAGCCTCAACTTTAGTTCACAAAATGCTTTGTCAGCTTCAGCACTCCATGAGAAAGGGATCTTTTTGCTGGTAAGCCTTGACAAGGGCTTAGCAATTTCCGAATACATCCTAATGAATCTTCTGTGATACCCTGCATGGCCCAAGAAACTTTGCACTTCCTTTGGGCTTTGTGGTATTGGCATGGAAAGAATAGCTGTAACCTTTGCAGGGTCAACAGTTATGCCTTCAGCAGATACTATGTGACCAAGAAGAGTGCCCTTAGTGACCAAAAAGTGACATTTATCAGGATTCAATTTTAAACCTGTTTTGAGACATTGCTCAAAGATTTCTTTTAGATTTTCCAAATGGTCATGGAAATCTTGAACTGCTGCCCTCTTATCTGTACCTGAAAATACTGAAAAGTCATCCATGAAAATGCATAGAAAGGTTGTTAACCATTTGCCCAATATCAGATACATTGTTCTATTAAATGAAGCTGGCGCATTCTTCAAACCAAAAGCCATGCGAGTATAGACATAAGTGCCCCAAGGAGTGACAAAGGCTGTTTTGTCCCTATCGTCAGGATGGATCACTATCTGATTGTAGCCACTAAAACCATCCAAGAAACTATACAAAGTGTGACCAGCTACCTCTTCAAGTACTTGCTCTGTGAAGGGCTGAGGAAATCCATCTTGAATAGTCACTTTATTCAAAGCACGGAAATCAACACATACTCTTATTTTTCCACTATTTTTCTTGGGCACAATAACCATAGAAGAAAGCCACCTGGAATGTTCTACTGGCACAATTATACCTGCTTCCTCTAGTTTTGTAATCTCCGCTTTTACCGCCTCTGCATACTTCGGATTGAGTCGATATGGCCTACTTCTTACAGGCGCGGCTCCCTCAACTAAGGGTATCCGATGTAACCCGAGCTCTTCTGGTATCCCTGTTAGATCTTTGTAGGACCATGCGAAGACGCTTTTATAAGTAAAAAGCAAAGAAGTTACCTTCTGTAGCAAGGGAGGATAATGCCACAACCAGGATGCCAAATGGACCATTTGAGGGTTCTCTTCATCCCCTAAATTTACTTCTTGAACCAATGTTTCAGGACTGGTTTTGCTTGAGAAATCATCTCCACTATATGCAAGAGTGGAGTTTAATTTATATTCTGCAACATGTTCTTCCATCCATCCTTGAGGTATATCTGAGAAAGGAAGATCTTCTCTGCCCTTAGGTTCAAAATCTTCTACCTCTGATACTTTTATCTGGGTTGCTTCCTCCAGGCTTGTGCTTTCTTGCAATTGCTCATTCTCCAACACCTTGTGGTCTTCATTGCCCTTTCCTGTAATTTCCTTATCTGCAACCTCTTCCTCAATTTCATTAATCTCCACTGTGCAACACTCTGCACTTCCCATCATCCATTTTAACAATGTATCATCTTCTTGGGGTAGAGAGGGCATTACCTGAGTATCCACAGTATATCCAGTGGTTTTTCCTGAATCAAATCCTTCTTCCAAGTGTAGTTGCAGTTGGCTATTGGTATTTGTTGAAATCCATAATTTATTTTTTCCCCAATCTTGCAAAGCTTTTGCTTGTCTCAGCCAAGGTCTCCCCAGGAGTAGAGGGTAAGAAGTCTCCTGTGGAAGTGCAATAACAACAAAATCTAGAACAAAATGGCAGTCCTGTACTACCATCAGTACCTTTTCAATAATGCCTAGTGGCGCAACCCGATGTTGATCCGCCAATGTAACCGTGAATGGTGCCAACTTGGTGGGGTTCAATTTCAGCTTCTTCATTGTAAAATCTGGCATTAAATTGATACCAGAGCCTCCATCTATGATCACACCTGTAAGAGCTTCATCCTTTATACAAACTGATAATCTTGGACTTTGGTAGTCCGCTAAGGGTGCAGGGGGAAAATCAACCATGAATCCATCTATACTAGGTGATTGGACTAAATGAGCAGAGTGTATAATCTTTAGTAAGTCACTTCTTGTTTTTGAATCCATCCTTATAAGTTCATAGAGACTAATCTTGTGATGAATACCTTTCAAGATCTGTTCAATGTTTACCTCCTGAGTATTTTCTTGTAGACGTGTTGGTTGGCCCCTTAGAGAAGTAGTCATTTCTTCATAAGCTCCTTCAATTTCCACTTGGTCCTTCCATCCAGACTTCTCTTTATCCTGAAATCCTTGTTGTTCATCTCTATGGGTTGCAGCTGCTTGCCTAGCTCTAGTCATTATGGGCATTGCAGAGGATGAAACAGCATAAGACTGAGTAGTTTTTCCTTCTTCATGTGGAGAGACTGCAATCATATGAATTGGAGCAGGACGGCCTCTTGGGCAATCTTTGGTATAATGATCCTTGGCCTCGGGACAATGTTGACAAGGAGGTGCATCTTCTGGGAGGGAACACCTATTTTGCATGTGACCATATTCACACAACGATAGCACATCAAGGGTCTATTATATCTAGGCTTTGCAGGCCTATTCTCCTCTCTATTAGATGTATTTGAAGTACTAGCATAGTATGAATCCAAAGTTTGAGGGTTACCTCTCTGCTGTGTACCCTTGAGGTAATAGCAATCTCTGGCTTCATGACCATCTTTTCCACAAAATTGACAGCTTACCTTAATAGGGCAATTAGCATTGGAATGTCCATTGTTGTTACAGATTGTACGCCAAATTTGTCTCCTTATATCCTGAGTGGTCTTCAAATCTTCTAACTCTCGGCGAAGTTGGGCCACTTCATCATCAGTTCGACGCAGTGGTGGCAAGACCTTCTCTTCTTGTTGATTTTGTTGCATCTTCAATGCTTCCAATTCCCTTCTCAGTTGCTCAATAGGATCCAGATCTGCAGCATACTTTGGTTGTGTATCTCCTTCAAAATGTTGCCTTGCTTCTTCAATGCGTGATGCCGCTGCAACAAAATCATTGAGGGTTGCATCCAATCTAAGAGATTCACGAAGCTTCTGCTGAGATGACCTAGGCAGAGCCTTTTCGATCCATTTTTTAACCAAAAAGTCACCTGGAGCATGTGGCAGACGTGCAACAAGTGCCTTTGTTCTAGTGTGAAGTTCATGAAAAGATTCACCTGATCTTAGCTTCAAATTCTCTAAATGATCTAGAGCTCTTTCTGAGGAATCACTTGGTCGGAATGTCTGTGAGAATGCCGCCTTCAGAGCCTCCCATGTAGTGAAATGGCCATCTGCATATTGACTATACCATTTATCTGCAAGACCCTCCAATGTGGATGGAAAGAGTGCCAGCATTGCATCCTCTCTATTTTGCAAACCTCGTCCACGGCATAAAGAGATGAATCTTCTCACATGATCATCAGCATCCTCATAGGCTTGTCCCTTGAAGGTACGGAATTTGATATTTAATCTGGAGAGTAAATGAGAGAGATCCTCCATTTGTACTGGTGTCTCTTCGGACGTATCTGAGGAGAAGTCTAGAGTTCTCCTATACCCTTCTTTGGACAATGGTGTCGCACCCAAATCAATGGACAAATTTAGAGAAGGCAAAGGGGAGGTAGACTCACTAGCCGTGATTATTGCTAACTTGTTTAGGCTCCTCCGAACACAAAGAGACTCCTTATCTGCCCGTGTATGGGTCATGTACCTACTTGCAAATGTAATAGGGCAAAATACCTCTCATGGAAATGCAAAGGTCCCACCGGGCGTGCCAAACTGTAGAGGAGGTACTGGGGTATCCGCTTTTAATCAAAAGTAGAGAATGAAAATTAACCACATCCAGTACGTCGCCTACTCAAGGGGGGTTCTCTTTAGGGAAGTATACCCTTTAACATTTCTGTGAGCAGGTAGATAACAAGGATTGCACAGAGTGGTACACACTTCAGGAAATATGAACAACAATTGACCAAGGAAGACCAGACACTTCTTGATTCGATTCAGATGATTACAAGATTTGTCAAGGAAATGCTCAACAACTAATGCTCAGAGCTTCGTGGCACTCTATGCAGATAAATACAGATCAATACAAATGGTGAAGGTATTGCTCAAGAGAATAGAGCTTAATAAATCCAGGATACTCTCTTACACTATAGTGCTCATAGCCCTCCACTAAGGAGCCTACCCTCTGTATCCACACGACAGAGTAGCTCCTACAATAGGCTTGAAACCACCAAGTGCAAGAGAGAACTTCTGCACGTATACACGCGTCAATGTAACTCCCAAAAAATGTACCCTGTACATGTACTCCAGTGTACCCAAATGAGCACAAATCCCTTGATTTTATAGACCCCAATAGGCCAAGAGGGCCTTGCCGAATCTTCACGTCTACTGATCACGCGCTGGTTAATCACCCAAAATTGGGGGGTAGGTCAAATATTCCACTTGATTTGAATTAGATCCACAAAAATAGGTAATCGCCGTGAATGGTTGGCGGCAAAAGTTATTCCCTGTTTCCACTTTTTACCCTGCACACTTTTATCCCATACCTCTTTTGTAGTCAAATTGAGACCCTTAATTTGCATTTCCGGTGATTTAGAAACTCCTCTTGAGTGTGGGAAAGGGAGGGTAGATTTTACTTGTGACTTTACAATTCCTAGAGCCCCAAGAAATACTTTAATTTGAATGGTCATCTCCAAGCTGGCTCGAAGTACTCATTCGCATCCTCAGACTCATCAAGCTTGTATTTGATGAATTTTAATGTCCTCTTTATGACTCCATATCTGTCATCTCTGAGATGGCCAGGACTGAAGAATTGCCTCCGGAACTTTGCATTGTTCCTATGTGATTGTAATTGTGTGTGTATGCACGTGTGTATGGGTGTGTGCATGTGTTTGTGTGTGAGTACATGTGAGGATGTGTGTGTGTGCATGGATGTGTGTGTGTATATGTGTGGTTGTGCATGTGTGGTGTGGGTGGATGAGGGTATGTGTGTGTGCATGTGGGTGTGGGCCGTATGTGTATGTGTGGGGTGTGAGCATATGTGTAAAAGGTGAGGGGGGGGGGCATGCGTGTAAAGAGTGAAGGGGGGGGGGTGCAGATGAGCGAGCGGGGGTGGGGGATGTGGAAGGCAGCGGGCGGGGAATGTTAGGCGGGTGGCGGGGGGGAATTGGGCGGGTGTGGGGAACTAGGCGGGGGGTGGAGGGACTAGGCGGAGGCGGGGGCGGAGTGGGGGTGGGCGGAGAGAGAGGCGGAGGGGCGGAGGCGGGGGCCTTCGTGGGGCTGAGGGTGGTGGGGGAGGTAGGTAGAGGCGGGGGCGGAGGCCAGCGGGCGGGGGCGGAGGGCGGAGGTGTGAGGGCGGGCTAGTGTGGAGCGGCGGCTGCGGAGTCGGAGGCGGCGGCGGATGAGGAGAGAGAGAAGGGAGGAGGGGAGCAGCGGGGGCAGGGGAGGTGGGCGGAGGGCTGGGCGGAGAGGAGGGGAGGCTAGGCGGGCGGCGGGGCTTGCGGGTGGTGGGGCTTGCGGGTGGCGGGTGGCGGGGGAAATGGCGGAGGGCGGGGAGGGAGGCGGGTTATGGCGGAGGGGTGTGGGGGCTGCTGCGGGTGGCGGAGGGAGGAGCAGGGGGGGAAGCGGGGGAAGCGGGGGCAGCGGGGGGGCTTGCGGGAGCAGCGGGGTGGAGGTGGCAAGGGAGCGCGGGGGGCAACGGGAGAGGAGTGCAGCAGGGGGCGGGGGATGCGGGGCTGCGCGGGGGGGGAAAGAGAGAGAGAGAGAGAGAGAGAGAGAGAGAGAGAGAGAGAGAGAGAGAGAGAGAGAGAGAGAGAGAGAGAGAGAGAGAGAGAGAGAGAGAGAGAGAGAGAGAGAGAGAGAGAGAGAGAGAGAGAGAGAGAGAGAAGGGGGAGGGAGTGAGTGGAGGTGGAGGGTGAGGGAGGGTTGCGGGAGGGGGAGGAGGAGTGAGGGTGCGGGAGGAGGTGTGCGGGAGGGGGAGGAGGAGTGAGGGTGCGGGAGGAGGCGTGCGGGAGGGTGAGGGAGGCTTGCGGGCGGGGGAGGAGGAGTGAGGGTGCGGGAGGAGGTGTGCGGGAGGGGGAGGAGGAGTGAGGGTGCGGGAGGAGGTGTGCGGGAGGGTGAGGGAGGCTTGCGGGCGGGGGAGGAGGAGTGAGGGTGGGAGGAGGTGGATGGTGAGGGGTGCTTGAGGAAGGGGGAGGAGGAGTGAGGGAGGAGGAGTGAGGGAGGAGGAGTGAGGGTGCGGGAGGAGGTGTGCGGGAGGGGGAGGAGGAGGGTGGAGGAGGGTGGAGGGAGAGAGAGAGAGAGAAAAAGAAGAAGATAGAGAGATAGAGATAGAAAGAGAGAAAAGAGTGAGATTGCAGACATCAGACTACAAGCCATCCCAGAGAGAGGTATTGATCCGGGAGAGAACCGAAGTGGCTCCATTACCATTACAATTGCCATCTTCTCTTCAACAGGCTACAAAGCCTCTCCATAACCTCTGCTTGCGTATCACTTCCTATCATCATGGCCATCCTCCCTCCGCAATGACAAAGGCAAAGTTTTGATGTTGCACCACTGACCAGCTCTGTCCATGTTGTATCCAAAGAGTTCGAACAACCCCATCCCTTCTCAGCTTGAGCTGGGGTGATAGTCCTTGGCCTTCCTTAATGCCTAGAATGCCGAGAGAGAGACAGAGGGGGATCTACACTTAGTAAGTGGGATTCTTTGAATCCTACTATTTATTTCATACAAGCTATTACCTCTAGAGGGATTATCAATTAAGAAAACCTTCATGCTTAAGCCAGTGATATATGTTTGTGCATGTGTTGTTAGCGCTTTGCAATGGGCTATTAGGGAGGTGGAATAACCTTGATCGGGTGATCAAGTCCATGAGCTAATACTAGTTTCATCATAGGCCTAACCTTTATGTTGTCATGCACCTATATGGGTTGGTAGGAGGTTGGATTCACTCTAGCTAGGTGGTTAGAGCAATAGCCTAATGTCGATTTTGTATATGGCTGATAGTGTGTGTGGTACACTATGTTGGGTCATCAGATAGGTGGAATAAACTTGATCTAGCAATCAAGTCCATGAGTCCCACCTGATTTCGGCATAGGCCAACTTGTCAAAATAAGAATAAAAAGAAAAAGAGTTGAACTGATATGAAGAAAAAAGGAAAATAAAAATAAAATAAAAAGTGAAAAAAATGAATAATGTGTGATGGAGAGTCGGATGGTATGAAAAAAATGGAGGAAAAAAGTACAATCTATAAACTGAGTTAGTGGAGCTTAGTATATGCTAGTGGTTAAGAAAAGTTTCCAAAACTAAACACGTTAAATAAATGAAAGATCTATGAAGCCAATAATTTACTCATATGATTACTTGTCTCATTGCGAAAACAAGAACATGATAAGATGTATCTAAGGCTTGCATCTACTTATTTCTCTAAATTTGTTTTAATTTTCATAAATTTTCATGAAACACATATATATTTATTTCAAAGTTTTAAAAGTAATTAACATCTATCCATGTCAATTTGATACTTGTGTATGTTTCTTTGACTTGATCTGTAGGTTGGCCCATCAAGATGATGTGTAGGATTGGATTGGATGGATGTCGAAAGGATTTCATCACTCCAACCAGCATAAAGAAAAATTAAAAATTTTCTTCAAATTGGTTATCTCTGAACTCTAATAGGAGGAGATCATTAAACCTTCATTGGAATCATTCTGTGTGTCCTTCTATATGTTCTTGTGAGTCCCAAAAATGGGCAACCCTACTGTTAAGTGTAAAAATTATTACGTACTTACTTGTGGGTTCTTGGGATGGTCAGGGGTCTGATAATTCAAAGGCCCTTTATATATTTTCCTAATTCACTGCTTAACTTCTGACAATCAACTTCATTGATTAACTCCGAACGATTATAGAAGATTCAATTAAACTTTTGGCGCATAGTAGTTCTTAACAATCACTGTAATTTTATACGCAGAACTTTCACTCTTCCTTTATTATTACTATTATACTTCATAGTTCACTTCAACACAGTAAAAATGTTAACACAGTACCCAATTCACTTCAATTCCGAATACAGACTCTTACAGATAATTCTGCGATTAACGTAACTTCAGAACAGAATCAACTCCACATCATTGCCTAGACCAAAGAGGCCGGTGATGCTGTCGGGAAGAAGGAGGTCGTGGCGGGAAGCCGGCGCGTGGGGTTGGATCATGCCCTGCTCTGGTGCGCCGTTCCCGCTGTCCTGCGAGCGGCGTCTGGGCGCTGGGTGCCTCACCTACGCTCTTTGGAGCATGCGCGATCCTCGTAGGGCCCCTTGCCCCTCGGAAGTGTCGAGACGTGCGTGCGTACGCGTGGGACCGTGGGTGTCGGGAAAGAGACTATCGGATACTGCAGTGATACACGGGATGCAGATGAAGCCCAACGATACAACCGGAAAATGAAACTAAAGCCTCCAATAAAATGAATGATACAAAAATAGGCCGCTACAGTGCGGGCCGATGGTACAATAAAACCGCTATAGTGCGGTGCGATGATACAACATAAAAGCCGCCGCTACAGTGCGGGCCGGCCGATATAAACTAGATCCCTCGCTACAGTGCGAGAAATCGACCTCGGGATTCCGCTTCGGTCTTCGCGGTCCAAGCTTTTCTTCCAGGCCTTCGGTCCGCTCTTTACTTCAGGTATCCTCAGCAATAGCCTCCCTTCTTTTTACTTCAGATAATCAGAAACCGCATAAACCTGAAAGTGAAGATTCACCAAGAAGTTCGACGGGGAGCGTAAGAAAAATCATTTCATTAACACGTTTCATCAATCACTCAAAACCAATACCTCTATTTTATTTGAAATTTCTCTTTATATTCTTCCATTCATTCTATTATTGCATTCCCATATTCCTTTCCTTCTTTCTTTCAAAATGCAAAACCCAAATAAGGAGGGATATCTAGAAACATATAAACTCAGTGCATACAAAAGTTCTTACCATTGTGGAGGTTGTCATTGCCCCTTCAATAATATTCTAAAGATGCATGTGAACACATTGCTATTAGTCATGTCAAGTTCCCTTCGATAGCCATTGAAGTATGCCTCCAAAGTCAACTTAAAACCCCATTGTTGTAATGCGACTTTAATGAAATCACAGTGAACTCTAGAGATGCAATGATATGATGAGGTTTGGTTGAAGCAATTCAGAAAAACACGTAATCGAAGCTAGTGGCGCTAATCTTTTCAGATCCTTGCATTAGAGGACGTAAGAGCAGAATTTTAAAAGAAATGCTAGCACATATTGTCCATCATGAAACAAATACTTGCAACGTATGCGCTCAAGCACAAATTCTCAAAACCCATATGTCCATCCTCACTGCATTTCACGTAGGAATTGGGGCGACGTAAGCTAATTATCCATTTCCTTCAGGTCAAAATTAACAATTGTCATTGTTGCAGTACTAAGGTATCGAAAGAAAGGTAAATTTCTCACACCCGAGTGCCAAATATCCTATTCTATGTTTACGTATGAGACGCACATCAAAGGTATGAATCCCCCGCATCGGAGATATGGTAGGCCTACAACCTCTCTCTTCACCGCCTCACTCTCTCTCTCTCATCACACATACATGCCACCATCTGAAGCGTGTCCTACAAATCTATGCGGTCATGATCTCCCTGCAGTTCTCTCTGTCAACCCTTGCGTCGCTAAATCTGTAGTGTGCCAATGAGCAGTAGCTCTATCTCTCTCTAATACTCTCTCTCCACGGTAATCTATAGCATACAAATCCAACAAGATCTCTCTCTCTACCTCCGCACGTTTCTGCGTGCTGCCGCCATATCTCTCCTTTGTATGGAGACAGCCAATCTCTCTCTCTACGAAATCTTCTGCGCCTTCTCCTGCGTCCAGCCAGACACAGCCACCTGCAATATATCCGCCAATCTCTCTCTAAGTGGTCGCCTGTAAGCCCAATTTCCGCCTGCCGCTCGCTATCTACCGAATTTTGGACTAGCAGTTGTCATTATGGATCTCTCTCTCTCTCTATCTCTCTCTCTCTCCCTCTATCTATGGAGCGCAGCGCCACCAAATCCATAGCCCACAGCCCATCTGCGTGTCGGTGAGAGCACATCTCTCTCTGTTGACGGTGCCAACAATGACCGCGCCTTCTCTCTCTATCTCTTGTTTTGTGCGGGCGCGGCTCTATCTAGACCTCTCTCTCTACGGATCCTCCGCCAGCCACACATCAGCAGTGGACACCGTCTAAGTGCGCCGCCATTCATAGCTCTTTCTCTCTCCTCGGAACGTCCCTCTGCGCACGCTACAGCTGCATCTCTCCTAAGACCAGACTACCACTATAATCGCTTTGTGTGCGGTGAATTGAAGAAAGATGCCTTAACTCTCTCTCTCTCTCTCCGTCAGGAAGGCAATGCTACTGGCCGCCGCTATTTTCTCTCTCCTCCGGCTATCTGACAGCGTCAACACAACATCTCTCCTTGAATTTCTGCTCTTCTCTCCAACACCATTTTCTCCTCCTCTCTCTCTGAGGCACGATGCACGCATCTCTGTTGACCACTCTTTGTGAAGCGCTCCAACAGCGCTGCTTCTTCCACCGACTAATCCTCTCTCAACTTAGTAACACGACAACAGACATCTCACGCCGCCTCTGTCACATCTCTCTCTCAGCGTAGACTTCTTCACTCTCTGCCACCTGTATCTTCTCTCCTCTTTCATAGGCAAAGCCGACAGGAGAGCTCTCTCTCTCTCTGTCTCTTCTTCGACTCAGCCACCATGGCGTAAGCAGTCGGTCAACAACATAACGAAAAATAGAACATCAAACAACATGTTCATGCCAGAGGGAAAACCTAAATCAGAATCGATAAATATCTATGCTTGTTTAGTTTTGCAGAAGCTAGGAATGGAAAGGGGTTTATTGAGACATTCTCTTTCTCATGTGCCTAAGAGCTCCATAGCCTCTCCCTCTCTTAGCATGGTAATGAAGCGTGTGAGCAAGAATATGAAAAACATGAATGAATAGAAATAGACAAAGAGCATACCTGAAAGTGAAGATTCACCAAGAAGTTCGACGGGGAGAAATAAAAGATGTCTGGACACCTATTTATAGGTTTCCCCATCTCTTAGACTTCTCTAGAATCTTCTAACCTCCTTATCTAAATTTCTATTTCCGAAACTCTTGCATGTTCATTACTAATTTTGGAAAATCACATCACTTATTTCTATTTTCTTATTTTTCTCCTTTTTTATTTTAGTTTTGGTTTCACACTGTGTATATACAAATTAATTAATCTAAAGGTTTGACCTAGGATAAACACCGATTTCAAGGGTCCGACCTAGGGTTTTTGGTCGGAAAAATTAGGGGTTTTCTCACAATTAACTCAAGCTCATCAATTTAATGGTTTATTTACAATTCGGACCTAAACTCCAAGGGTTTCCAAGGGTTCAAGTTCATTTTTCATGGGATAAACCCTCATTTTCAGTCAGTTTCAAAGGTCAAACATAAGGGTTTGATGGGTCAAACATAAGTTATTTAGACGCACAGTTCTAACGCACATCTCTAACATGGTTTTGCATCTCACAAACAATCAAATCAGTCAAATCGTGCACGAAATATACCCCTCTTTAGATCAAAACATCACACAAATCTCATAAAATCTATGAACTTTGAAAAAAACCAATGCACACTCCCTGCGGAATTTCATCCCGACATTCGCCCCCGCTAAACCTGCACATCGTCCCGATGGGCCAATCTGCAAGATCCGACAGAAGCGCATCAGGGTTCTTTTTAAAATCTCTTTACACTTTTTATCTTTTTCTTTTCAAAACTCAAATCATGATCTCATGCAGTCATGCAATTTTTATAAAGATTGGTATGAATTTTAGAAAAATAGGTAGACTCAAGCTTCACAAACATCATATTATGTTTCTACGTCTACAATCTGACAAGTAATCACATGAATAAATCGTCGGCTTTCTAGATCTTTTGTTCGTTCAACTGGTTCAGATCCAACTGCTCATTCTAAGTACTAGCATATACATATGTTTCTACTAACTTAGTTTGTAGAATATACCTCGATTCCTACTATTTATCTCCTACTTGTCCAACTCTCCATTAGATCTTTCTTTCTTTTTCTCTTTCTTTTTCATTTTTCTTTTTCTTTTTCTTTTCCACTTCATCTCAACTCAGCATTTCTTTTTATCTTTTATTTTTCACAAATCGGCCTATGTCGAAATCGGGTGCGACTCATGGACTGGTCCGCCTGGCCAAGTTTATCCCACCTGTCTGCCGACCCGACATAGCGCAGGACATACACAACGTCAGCCCTGCATGAAATCGACGTCAGCTCGTGGCTCTGACCACCCGATCAGAGTGACTCCACCCGCCTACCAACCCATACAGGCGCATGACAACAGATAGGTCAGGCCTACGACGAAACTAGCTATGGCTCGTGGCCTTGATCACCCGACCAAGGTGGTTCCACCCGCCTACTAGCCCATCGTAGCACACCAACAACATACACGCACATATAAGCTGGCATGAGTATGAATGTTTTTCATAAATCATGATCCATATGGAGGTAAGATCTCGCAAGAAATAAATACTAGGATCCAAAGTTTCCCACTCACTAAGTGTTCAAACCAATCAGCATATACATATACTCGGTCTAAGCATGCCATCACATCCCCAAGCTTTCACTCCCAAAAGTCTCTAGTCTGCTTACTGATTCCATTCATATCATTCGTAGTCGCTCATGCTTCATGCAAACCCATAATAGTATTCTCTATCTTCATTCTACATGATTTTCATAAATTCATACATATCTTTATCACACACAGTAATGCAATGCAAATGCTCTGACAGAAAGAAAACACATCTCAAATCAGAAACGTTTCACCTGGTCATTTTTCTTCATTTTGATCCAGCTTTTCTTTATCTTCATGGTCTATCATTCTTCATCAGCATCAGCCTCAATGTCATCAGTTCCCTCTAGAAGTTCTTGCTCAATCTCATAGTCTGCTTCATTTCTCATAGTCGGCTTTCATATTGTATCATCGCACTGCACTATAGCGGTTTTATTGTACCATCGGCCCGCACTGTAGCGGCCTGTTTTTGTATCATTCATTTTATTGGAGGCTTCAGTTTCATTTCCGATTGCATCTTCGAGCTTGATCTTCATCACGTGTATCACTGCGGTATCCGATCGTCTCTTTCCGACGCCCACGGTCCCACGTCTCGACACTTCTGAGGGGCAAGGGACCCTACGAGGATCACGCACGCTCCGGAGAGCACAGGCGAGGCACCCAACACGCAGACGCCGCTCGCAGGACAGCGGGAACGGCGCACCAGAGAGGGGCCTGATCCAACCCCACGCACCGGCTTCGTGCCACGACCTCCTTCTTCCCGACAACGCATCTGTCATCTCCTCCGCACATACTCTATTGATTAGGAAAAAAGCGCTACAACATTTGCACGACACCTTTTCAGTGGGCGACTTTACAATTACAATTATTCTTGTAAATAATATTCGGGCGGCCTGACACTCACATGCATGGTGGAATTGAACCTAATCAGGGAATATTACAAGATTAGGAATCATCAATGATTCGTTGGATATACATGGATCTTGCTAATTTAAAGGTTCATGTTATTTTTTGCATGAGGGAGTCTAACATTTCCTTCAAAATTTGCGATTCAACCAGATGTGCATCAGTCTCCATAGAGCTGGAAGCAATTACTTGGGAAAGTAAGGCGTTGGCTTGACTCTGCAAAACACTGTAGTTTAGTCATGCGATGGAAGAGATTACCAAGTCTACATAATTGTAAGTCGATTCTTATAGAGCATTTGATTCCAGAGTAGAGCATCGCCAAGAAATACATAGCCTGTTGTAAATCTTCCAATAATCAACGCCTTCCCCCCCCCCTTCTACTAAGAGTTCCATTTTTAATATCTCAGCTTGCAGTAACAATTATGAACTCAAATGTCTGTAAATTATGATAGATCATGTTCTCTGCTCTTCACCTCTATGAGGGGCCTGTGATTCCTTTGTCTACCTCTTATCATTGCTCTGCATCAGTTGATTGTCTCCAGAGACCGACAAGGATTCAGTCGTAGATCCTTATGAAGTTTATAACTGATTGTCAAATCCTAAGTGCAATCAAATTCTTCTGTTATATGCCTTCACCAATTTATACTAGAATATCTATAAACCAATATATTCAATTGATAGCCTCATTCTGTGGGAGGATTCAGCTAAAAGCCATTCCATACTAGTCTTTAGCAAACTATGAATTCTTCCTTGTCTCTTCTCTTACGAGACGTTTCCTAAATGACTCCTCTTTACATTTCCTATTCATGAAAAAAAAACCCTCTCCACTGAATGCGCTATTACACCGAGAAAAAGGAAACCAAATTCCAATGCACTAATCCATAAAGATAAAGACTAAGCATGTCAAATTCATCCCTCAGCAACATAAAACTCCGCATGGTCACTCCATCTCTATTTGCATTATGAACTAATGTATCATTAGCGTAGAAGAATTAGTACCTATTTATGATTCATTGGCAGATGTTTATAGGGCAGGTCTTCGCGAATGATCGGGAGGGGAACAAAGTCGCGCTGGGGAGGTCCATGCGCAATTCTTACATTGATTCGGGAAGGTGCTCGCCTGGTGATGTTCTGAGAAGGTGTGATGTGTCTTCATTGTTAATTAGAGGAGGGAAACTCAGACAATTTCATACACCTCATCTCCGAAAGTTTTCTAATACTATATACAAGAGAAGATAGATTGATGTAATCACTGATCAAATGCCCACCTCTCCATAGTTCTGACTCCAAATGTGCACGCAATGGTTCACCATAACCGAGGACAATGATTGAATCTATATGATCTATCATAATTTACAGACATGTGAGTTCATAATTGTTACTGCAAGCTCAGATATTAAAAATGGAACTCTTAGTAGAAGGGGGGGGGGGGGGGGGAGGCATTGATTATTGGAAGATTTACAACACCCTATATATTTCTTGGCGATGCTCTACTCTTGAATCAAATGCTGTAGAAGAATCAACTTACAATTACGTAGACTTGGGAATCCCTTCCACCGCATGACCAAACTACAGTGATTTTGAGTCTTCCTTTAACACAAGCACACGCACATAGGCGCAAACTGCAGAAACATAAGTGTTCTCACATTGCAAATTTCAATGCTCTCCTCAAATGAATTTGTGACTCATCAGCTTGTTCAATTGAACATTATATGCAGCTATTTGGGTAAAAGAAGAGAAATATATTCTTTGACAACATGGAAATCATGTCATTGCAGTCATGCTCATTTTTAATCTGACATGAATCTATCTAAAATCTGCTCTAGTGACAGGCATCTAAAACAAACTGAATAAAATTATAGCGGCTATACAATTCAACATTTTGTGGCTACTGCTAGACTTTTTCTTTTGCAATGGTTAGTCATGATGTAATGCGAACTGTGCAGTGATCGTCGTTGGAACTTCCTTCACCTGCATTACACTAGTAATTTCGCGAGGAGGGGACACTGATTTTGCAATTGGTTTGTAATATTGATTAATGCACATATCTGACGTAGATAAGCATCTTCTTCATCTCTCCTGAAACGATATTTGCGCTAAAGATTATCCCAGGATTTGCGTTCTTATATGTTTTCATTTGTCGTCTCTCAATTCTTGCTCGATAGAACTACATGATTATGCTTCTAACTTTTGTGAAAGTCTGAAATAATTAGCCATTTGGAATTGTTAATCTAAACGAACCAATTAGTGCTTCAAGTTCCCTCTGTTATCGTGTAATTGTATGAATGGAATTTATAACAAAACAATAAAGAGGTAGTCACTTTTCAGTTCGAATTCTCTTCCTTACATCTTTTCGTTCTAGACATTTTAAAGTTGAATTTAAAAACAACCTTGGAAAATCAAACTATTCTTTGTTTTGTGTCTGAGGAAACTTAAGGTTAGGGTCGATTCACATTGATTAGCTTACTTAATTAACCAAATTGCATAGTGCACATTTATAAATAAGTTTATATTGCTTTGAATTCACTAGATCTTACCACACTACCTTTCTATTTGCATGACGTGAATGTTTTACCGATGTTGTATGATTGGCTTAAATTGATTTTTGGCTACAAAATGTGTTTGCGAAATGGATAGAGTTCTACTCTTGAAAACAAGCGTGAGAACATTTTCATTACTTTAAGCTTATCACATTGAAAGGTTGATGAAACGATAAGTCTTTGAGTTTGAACAAATTATTTTTCTTGAATTTATCTATGAGTCCACTACACCATTAGTCTTCTCACATCACCTGGGCTTGCATCAAGCAACCGACGTGTACTGTTAGCGAGACGGTTGACTTGATCCACCAACCGTCACGAATCCCTTATAAATTGGTGAACGTGACATGAACAACGGCATTGCAACTCAGGTACGTATAGTTTCTATCTGCTTTCATATGCATTAATGAAGTTAGCAAATAGTCGCGGGCTTCTTCTTCCATGGGAGTGGCAGCTTGATTCTAAAACCTTTCCTTTCCTGGGTGTTGTGGGCTGATCATATATGGTCTGAGCACCTCCACGGAAATTGGCAAGTGGTAATCCTCTTCTCGCCACCCTCTCATTGACATCTGAAGCAAAGACATTTGCACATATTCATTCAATAGATTTTGATGTGTTAGAATTTAAGCAACTCAAATTACACACACATTCACTTCGAGCCGTATTTTAGGTATTGATCTATCTTTTGGGACTTGTTTTTATTGAATTTCAATGGGCAAGAAGAAGGTAGTTAAATTAAATACAACTGATAAGAACTCTACTATGGAAGACTTAATTAAGAATAAGATTTTGGATTTTGAATCCCAATTCAAAGAACTAGGGGATGAGCTGAAATCATCAAATCAAGCCAAATTTGCACAAGTATTTCTATTACTTGATAAATTTAGTGAGTTTTCCAATTCAAGTCATGTGATGTGTGGGTATTTGAAAAGAAGTTGTTCCAATTTAAAGAACCAAATTGATGAATTGAACCCACAAGTAAAAGAATTAAATTCAAGCATGAAGATGAAACTCTAAGCCTATCTACAAAACTGCAGGATAGAGATCATAGATTTGAGCATCGGAGATCCACCCATACGGCTATGCATAGGAGAATGAAACGTCCAACAAGATGCTTTTGGTGTGATCAGTTAGGTCATGCCTATGATGATTGTCTTTCTTAGGATAATGCATGTAAATTACACTTAGTCACTACAAATGACCATAAGATTTGTGACTTCCAAACCTAGCTACCTTTGCATTTAAACTTAGGAAAGGAGGGATGAGAGAATACTTTTGTTATATTCCAAAGATGTACATGCTTGGAGGAACGAGAAGTTCCTTGCTCGGGGGATAGCTAAGGCCAAAATCCAGAGAGTTCATATGAGGTACCTACTCATGATGGCTAGATGAGTAAAGGAACCTTAGAGAGAACTCTAGATGGTGACTAGGCAAGGGCTATAAATAGGCTGGGAGGTGAGTCCCAGGCATGTCATTCTCCACTTCTCACATTATGTATCAAAGTGTCAAGGAGAGAGAGACCTTGGGCAAGGAGATGAAGTCTCTTGTCTTGCATGAAGGGAGAAGAATGACCCATGGTAGATGGCTGTGCAAGGGACGAATTCAATGAGTTGATTCACTTCAAAAGGCATGGGGACTAGTACATTGGAAAGAAAAAAAAGGAATGAACATGGTCCATAGGTGCAGGCAACGATGCTTATCACATCCTCAAGTATGCATTATGATCCTTAAAGCAGATCCTTATCAGCACGTGCAAAGCCTGGGACTTGAACCATCAACCCTCTATATGAAAGGCAAACCACTTGCCCCACAAGGTACATGTATTTGGTGTGACTAGAGTCTACTTGTATTATATCAAATGCTTGCGCCCGTTTAGAAACTAGACATCTTGAGAGAGAGAAAGAGGGATAGAAAGAGATAGAGGAGAAGGAGATAATGGAAGAGAGACATGTCAAGAGAGATAGAGAGAAAGAAATAGAGAGAGAAGGAAAGAAGAAGATAAGAAAGAAGAAAGAGAGATTAATGAGAGAAAAAAACAGAAAGGATTAAACAATGAGATAAAAGAATGTAAAGGAGCAAGAAATGGATGAACAAAGATGAAGAAAGAAGATGAAAGTGAAGATTAAAGAGAGAAAAGAAAAAAAAAAGTAGAAAGAGAGAGAAGAGTAAAGAAAGAGAAAAGAAAGATATGAAGTAAGAGAAAGAGCAAGATTAGCATACCCACCTTCACAAAAATGGACATCACTCTCTCATATGAAATCCAAATTGGATGATTCCACTTGGTATAGAAAGTAGACTCCAAGAGCGTTCCAATGAGTAGCTAGAAGCTACCATTGGATAATTAAAAGTCACCTGTAGAGGGCATTTAATTATCTGCATATCTCTTCAAAGAGGCATGTTGCCCACTCACCTAGCTTCATTGATGTATAGACTATGAGGTATGTGATAGATGTATCATGCATAGACTAATTATGCCTTTAGAAAGTAACAAGATAAGGTATATACATCAAGAGCAACTAAGATGTGTTTTTGACCAGTAACACATGAGCACATAAACTGCTTTTCATGCGAATATATTGTGAAGAGATGGATAAGTATGTGTTTGAAGATGAAGAGGTGTTGCAAAATCCTTGATCTACACCAGCCAAATGAACTCTAGGAGTAGATGGTGGGCCCTTTTAGCTTGCCAATGGATGTATTAGACACCCTATGTACCTTGGAAGATCACTCTCAAAAAGATAGATCAAAACAGATAAGTTGGAGTTAGCTCAGAGGTGAAAACTTGCTATTCTTGGTTCATACACCTGTCCAGTGTTTTACATAATTCTCTAAGCACAGCAGCAATTAGCTTAGTTCCTCTTGGGGAAGTCTATTTAGCTTAAAGAGCTAACTTTCAAGAGTAATCTCATCAAAAATAATGAACCACACACTGAGAATGAGTTTTAACAAGTGATGACATCATCCCGATTTTCACGGGCTGCTACAGAAATAGACCAGTGAGCAGAAAAATCAACATAACTCAAAATGTAGAAATCCAATGATTAGGAAAATTTGTATGGTTATACTAGACAGTAAGCTGAATCCAACAAGCTTAAAATCACTGAATTTGGATGAGTAACCACTGAGAAATGGCTCTGACAAGATGAGTGAAAAAGTCGGGTACCTGACAGAGAGGTGAAGATGAACAGACCCTGTTGACTTCAAATGATCATAACTGAAGATTGCAACATCCAAATGACATGAAAATTTATGAGCATATAGTAGACTTATAGAGATAACTTTACCAAGTTAAATCACTGAAAATGATGCACCAAGCTCAGAGAAAACATCTCTGCAAGCTGACTATGAAAACTGAGAGTAATGGCAGTGAGTAGTACACTTCACAAGAACATGGAAAGATGAACTCAAATAATCATGAAAATGAAAGTATATTGCTTGTACAATACAATGACTTACTGATACATATGTGTGCCTTGTAATCACACCTTGATATGGCATAAAGCTCAGCTCTTGGAGGTCTTCACATAGGTCTCTCTAACCACGACTAAAACTGCCATCTATTTATAGTTGCGTTTGGGAGGCTAACTTCCCTCAATCACTCTCCAATCAATCAATGATTGATTTGATTCTCTACCTACCACAAATCACGAATTCGTGGCTCCTCTTTCCATTCTTGATCATGTGGACTCAACCACTTAAGATTCTCTTACTTTTACATTAAGTAAACTCTTCAAAAGTTACAAGAGGTAGTTCACAAGTGAACTTTACATAGTCTTCATTTTAAGGCTTTTTCTATGACTTTGTGGGACTCAAGCCAATACTTAGGCTTGTCATAGACTTGCTCCAACAGCTCCCCCTCAAGCCAAGTATGCTTGAGGTCTTCAATCTTCCAAGATTACCTGCAAACCAATCATAGCCTTGAATTTGCAAAGCTTTGTACCATCCAATGCTTTGGTTAGAATATCTGCACATTGTTGATGAGTGGACACATATGATATTTGAATCTCTTTGCTTAGAACCTTCTCTCGTACATAGTGATAATGAACTTCAATATGTTTAGTCCTTGCATGAAAAATAGGATTAGCAGCCAAATGAATAGAACTCATATTGTCACCAAAAATAGTTGGAGTTCCAAACTCCAATCCAAGATCTTTGAATAATGTCTTCATCCACATAGCTTCTTGTGTAGCTATAGCAAGACCTCTATATTCAGCTTCAGTAGAAGAGAGATCAACTGTGGGTTGCTTCTTGGATGACCATGAAATAAGCTTTGAACCTGCAAAGGTAAGATAACCTGAAGTGCTCCTTCTATCTTCCTTGGAGCCAGCCCAATCTGCATCAGAAAATAGCTTCAAACCTAAATCAGATACATAAGGATAATAAAGTCCTTCATTTATGGTTCCTTTGAGATACTTGAGAATCCTTTTGGCAGCATCCATATGTGGTTTCCTTGGTGTGTGCATAAATTGGCTTAGCACACTCACACTGTAACATATATCTACTCTTGTCAATGTGGCATAGTTGAGACTACCCACTAGACTTTGATATGATGTGATGTCCTCTATGAGTTCACCTTCATGTGAGCTCAATTTGTGATTGACCTCCATTGGAGTACCTGCAATCTTACAATCTTGCATCTTGAATTTTGCCAACATGTCCTTAATGTACTTCCTTTGAGTGAGAAACAAACCATGATCTTTGTAGACAACTTCCAAACCTAGGAAGTAGGTAAGTGAACCCAAATCACTTATCTTGAACTCTTCTCTCATCTGATCTTTGATCTTCTTCATACCATCTGCATCATTTCCTGTCAATATAATATCATCTACATATACACATAGATAGATGACCTCAGAATTACTCTTTTTAATAAAGAGTGAAGGATCTGCCTTGCTTGGTTGAAATCCTTTGTCCTGCAAGAATGAAACAAGCCTGAAATTCCAAGCTCTTGGAGCTTGCTTGAGACCATACAATGCTTTGTTAAGTTTACACACATAATCAGGATAAACTTGATTCTCAAAACCAGGTGGTTGTGCCATATATACCTCTTTTGTTATCCAACCATTCAAAAATGCATTCTTTACATCTAGTTGAAGTATCTTCCAATTCTTGGAAGAGGCAATACTAAGCAAAACCCTAATAGTAGGCATCTTTGCCACAAGAGAGAAGGTCTCCTCATAATCAATTCCCTGAGTTTGTGCAAAGCCTTTTGCTACAAGCCTTGCCTTATACCTGTTAATGGAACCATCAGAATTCTTTTTGAGTTTATAGACCCATCTTGAGCCTATTACCTTCATGGATGAAGTCTTGGGCACCAAATCCCAAGTGTTGTTTTCCTCAAGTGCTTCAATCTCTTCCTTCATTGCATGCTTCCATTCTGTTTTTGCTTTGGCCTCTTCAAATGATGATGGCTCCTCTTGGTTTATGTCCTGAGCTATGTAGATAGAATGTTTAGTTACTAATGAGGTGTCAAACCCATACCTTTCTGGTTTTTTCTTTTCCCTCATAGATCTTCTTAGGCCAGGATGTGATGATTCTGCCTCATGTCCAAGTTCCTACAATTTTGCTTTACCTTTAGACTTCCATGCTTTGATCTTTTCCATGTGAGATTCTTCATCATCCTCTGAGGTCTCTTGTTCTTCAATCTTTGATTGTTCTCTACCAAGCTTTGGAAAATCTTCTTCAAGATCATATGGTAAATTGATCTTCCTGCATGAATCTTCATACCATGAATTGTTCTCATCAAAAACTACATCTCTGCTTACCAAGAATCCTTTGTTGGTAGGGTTGTATAACCTGTAGCCCTTTTGATTGTTGTCATATCCAATAAATACACACCTTTCTGCCTTTGGATCCATCTTGCCTCTAACCTGTGAAGGAACATGAGCAAAAGCAATACATCCAAAAATTTTACAATGATCTAAGCTTGGTCTTCTTCCATTCCAAGCCTCATATGGAGTCATCCCATCAAGGGATTTTGAAGGCAACCTGTTAATCAAGTAAGTGGCTGTAGATACAGCCTCAGCCCATAAGTAATTAGGTAAATGCTTTTCATTTAACATAGACCTTGCAGCTTCAACAATTGTCCTATTCCTCCTTTCTGCCACTCCATTTTGCTCAGGAGTGTACCTTGTAGTTACCTCTCTTTTGATTCCTCTTTCTTGAAGAAAAGAATCAAACTCATGGGAGAAATATTCTCCCCCTCCATCTGACCTTAGCCTTTTTAGTGATTTACCTGTTTGATTCTCCACAAGAGCCAAATATCTTTTGAAACATGAAAAAACCTCATCTTTGTGTTTCATAAAGAATAGGATAGTCCATCTGCTGCAATCATCAATAAAGGAAACATAATACCTTGATCCAGATATTGAAGCTTCCTTGCTAGGTCCCCATACATCTGTATGAACCAACTCCAAGAGATCTCCATGCATATAACCTTTCTTCATGAATGGTAACCTGTGAGACTTTCCAAATTGACATGCACTGCACTTATAAATCATATGTTGTTTTGACAAATTAGGAAGTCCAAGTACACTTTGGTCCCTGCAGATTTGCTTTAATGACCTTTCACCAATATGTGCTAACCTTTTGTGCCATACTTCCAATTCTGTGAGTGTCTGACTACCATAATTAAAGAGAGCAATGTTTCTAGTGTCCTGTAATTCAAATGTGAACAATCTACCTGTCTTTTCACCTTTTGCAATTCTTCTGAATCCTTGACTTGGATCTTCAACAAATGCTCCTGCTTTTGTGAACCTGACTTGCAACCCTTTCTCTACTATCTGCCCAACACTTATCAAATTCTTTGTAATGGTAGGGACATAGAGTACCTTACTGAGTAGGTTGATGTTTCCATCAGGTGCTTTGACATTGCCTATTTTCTCCACACGATGTTTTGTATCATCTCCTGTTTGTACCTCATGCTTATTCCTTGGATCTTCTAAATCTGATAGGAGTGCCACATTTCTTGCCACATGATTTGAACAACCTGAATCTATGTAGAAAACATGCTCATCAGATTTACCTTGTGGCATAGCCATGTTCATGATCAATAATGAATCCTCTTTGTTTGAGTCTTCTATGTAGTTATTGTAATCTCTCCTTCCTTTGTAGCCTCCTTGATAGTTTGAATGATTGTAGTTGTTGTAGTTGCCATGGTAGTTGTTGAACCTTCCTCTTGAGTAGCCATAACTTCCTCTATTGTATCCTCTGCCTCTTTGATTCCTGGAATTCCTAAAGCAATTTTCAGTTGTATGATTAGTTAATCCACAAATAGAACATGAGTTGGAGTCTTGGGATCTCCCCCTGCCTTGTCTACCTCCTCTTCCTCTACCTCTGCCATGTCTTCCTCTACCTGCATAGTTAGCTTGATATGTACCTGCTTCATCATCCACTTTCTTTGCCTTTCCTTTGTTATCTTTAGACTTGCTTTTATCCGTGTATAAAGCTGAAGATTGATTACCTTTAGAGCTTTCTCCATTTTTGATAAGCTTTGCCTCTTGAGTAAGTAGTTGTCCAATGAGTGTGTTGAAATCAGGTACATGCATGTCCATGTACAAATCCATAGCTGTGGTGAATGCTTCCCACTTATCATCTGCCTTCAAGCCATTGATGACCTGCCTTACAATTTGCTCTTCATCTATTACCTCTCCAATGCTTCCCAACTGATCCGCTATGTCCTTGAGCTTTGTGACAAAATCAGTCACATTTTGTTTGGGAGCCTTCTTGAGAGTTGTGAACTCCAGCCATAGTTGATGCTTCCTAGCTTTGGTACTTGAAGAAAAGAAAGCTTCAAGTGCATCCCACACTTCCTGAGATGTCTTACAACTTCTAATGTGAGGCAACAAAAAATCTGAGATAGAGTTGAGGAGATAAGACCTTGCAAGTGCATCCTTGGAGCACCATGTGCTCAATCTTTCTTGCTCTTCTTGTGTTGGTTGACTTTTGTTCCTGAAACTTGGCATAACTTCATCTCCAGCCACATAACCATATAAACTTCTACCTTGGAGATAGGCTTCCATTCTTAATGACCAAGCTGAGTAGTTACCTCTGTATAATTTGTCAATTGATGAAGGAAATCCATCTGCCATGTTGTCCAACCTTGCTCTGATACCACTGTGAAGAGATGGATAAGTATGTGTTTGAAGATGAAGAGGTGTTGCAAAATCCTTGATCTACACCAGCCAAATGAACTCCAGGAGTAGATGGTGGGCCCTTTTAGCTTGCCAATGGATGTATTAGACACCCTATGTACCTTGGAAGATCACTCTCAAAAAGATAGATCAAAACAGATAAGTTGGAGTTAGCTCAGAGGTGAAAACTTGCTATTCTTGGTTCATACACCTGTCCAGTGTTTTACATAATTCTCTGAGCACAGCAGCAATTAGCTTAGTTCCTCTTGGGGAAGTCTATTTAGCTTAAAAAGCTAACTTTCAAGAGTAATCTCATCAAAAATAATGAACCACACACTGAGAATGAGTTTTAACAAGTGATGACATCATCCCGATTTTCACGGGCTGCTACAGAAATAGACCAGTGAGCAGAAAAATCAATATAACTCAAAATGTAGAAATCCAATGATTATGAAAATTTGTATGGTTATACTAGACAGTAAGCTGAATCCAACAAGCTTAAAATCACTGAATTTGGATGAGTAACCACTGAGCAATGGCTCTGACAAGATGAGTGAAAAAGTCGGGTACCTGACAGAGAGGTGAAGATGAACAGACCCTGTTGACTTCAAATGATCATAACTGAAGATTGCAACATCCAAATGACATGAAAATTTATGAGCATATAGTAGACTTATAGAGCTAACTTTACCAAGTTAAATCGCTGAAAATGATGCACCAAGCTCAGAGAAAACATCTCTGCAAGCTGACTGAGAAAACTGAGAGTAATGGCAGTGAGTAGTACACTTCACAAGAACATGGAAAGATGAACTCAAATAATCATGAAAATGAAAGTATATTGCTTGTACAATACAATGACTTACTGATACATATGTGTGCCTTGTAATCACACCTTGATATGGCAAATCAGCTCTTGGAGGTCTTCACATAGGTCTCTCTAACCACGACTAAAACTGCCATCTATTTATAGTTGCGTTTGGGAGGCTAACTTCCCTCAATCACTCTCCAATCAATCAATGATTGATTTGATTCTCTACCTACCACAAATCACGAATTCGTGGCTCCTCTTTCCATTCTTGATCATGTGGACTCAACCACTTAAGATTCTCTTACTTTTACATTAAGTAAACTCTTCAAAAGTTACAAGAGGTAGTTCACAAGTGAACTTTACATAGTCTTCATTTTAAGGCTTTTTCTATGACTTTGTGGGACTCAAGCCAATACTTAGGCTTGTCATAGACTTGCTCCAACATATATGTACTTGATATAGACACTTATCTCGAGTCGGCACAAGAGTGCTATGATTATGATAATCAATACAAGTATTAAGTTCTTGTATATGATTGTTTGTGGTGAGGTTAATGAATGTGCAAAAAGCACAATAATTAGAATGACATCCGAGATAAGGAAGAGAGCTCACACACACACTCTCACTCTCAAGGAGAAGCACACACACAGATTGAGGCAAGGAAGAATGGTCTTCTTCTTCTTCTATTACATAAAAGGAATGTACAAGAATGACCTAAAAAACAAGAATACAACAAGTGCAATATATAAAGATCAGTACATAAGGAAAAACCTAATATCCGCAAATGAGCGAGCTGGCAAGAAGCAAATGTGCCATCACTCTCGGTAGATAAATCTAATAAAGCTCAATGAAGTATCCCTGACATATATCGGTATGACCACTATACATGTCAGAGAAACGAAAAACTTGTACGTGTCATCCTAGATCCTCACATGTTGAGCTTGATATCTCAACACTCCCCCTCAAGCTCAACGCCACATCCTGTAATCCAAGCATCTCTCAAAACCTCTTTAACTTCTTAGCTCCAAGTGCTTTCGTGAAAATATCAGCAACTTACTCATCTGTTCTCACATAAACAAGATCAATATCACCAGCTAGTACCTTCTCTCTGATGAAACAAGGTTCCGTGCTAATTGTATGCTGCTAAGATTATCACAATAGATAGTGATAGGCTTTTGCACTTCCACACCTAAATCTGCAAGTAACATCTCCAGCCATGATGCCTCACATGCTACCATTACAGCACCTCTATACTCAGCCTCTGTACTCGACAAAGCAATAGTGGGTTGCTTCTTGCTGCTCCATGTAATAGTTGCACCTCCAAGTGAGAAAAGAAAGCCATCAGTAGATCTTCTATTTGAAGTACTACCAGCCCAATCTGCATCGGTGTATCCATGAACCTGCAACTCCACACGAGCTTCATAAAACAATGCATAATCCAAATTAGCACTCACATAACGTAGAGTGCGTCTCAGAGCATCCAAATGTGGCTTCCTCGGAACCTGCATAAACTGACTTTCAAGTCCAACAATATAACTTAGATCAGGCCTTGTAATTGTGAGATATATAAGACTTCCCATAATTTTCATGTACATAGTAGCATTTTCCAATGCTTCACCTGATGTAGTATCCAATTTCAAATTCTGATCTAATGGCATAGAAATTGGCTTACAATCAGCCATACCATACTTTTGCAGCATATTCAAGGCATATTGCCTTTGCGACATCCATATACCTGTTTTTGTATGTATAAACTCAATGCCCAAGAAATAGCGTAGCACACCAAGATCTTTCATGTCGAATTCCCGCATAAGAAGTTTCTTTACCTCTTTGATGCTTTCTTCATTACCACCACCTACAATCAGTTCATCAGCATAAATAGCCACAATAGTGATGCCATCATCAGCCTTCCTTGCATATAGTGAGTGATTTGCATCACACATAGAGAACCCAATGCTAGTTAAGTAATCAGCAATCCTTGCATGCCATGCACGAGGGGCTTGCTTCAGCCCATACAAAGCCTTTTGCAACTTGCAAACATATTCTGGATGCTTTGAATCTTCATATCCTTGTGGCTGGTCCATATATACTTCTTCCTGTAACTCACTATGTAGGAAAGCATTCTTCACATCCATTGTTGTAGCTAATGCAACAAGTGTTCTGACAGTAGACATTTTAGCTATAGGGCTAAATGTTTCCTCATAATCAATTCCATATGTCTATGCATAACCTTTAGCTACCAATCCTGCTTTATACCTGCTTATGCTACCATCAGCATTATGCTTTACCTTGTAAACCCATTTGCAGCCTATGGATTTCTTTCCTTGTGGCAATGGAACCAGCTTCCATGTATCATTTCCATAAAGTGCAGCCATCTCCTCATCCATAGGTTTTTCCCAATCTGCATTACCAATCGCATCTTCAAAACAAGAAGGTTCAGCATCTTGTATTACCTTTGTCATGTAGACACAATGGCGAGCCATGTAACTATCATATGTCAATCGTTCCACTGAATTATGCATCCTCCCAGATCTTCTTGGTCCTAGGTCACATCTTCTTGTATCATCTGCATGTGCCCTTCTTACTCTTGGAGTCTTCACAGAGGGCAATCCAAGTTCCTCATCAATTCTCTTTTCTGAACCACTTGAATCTCCATCAACATCTTCAAAACCTGCACCTGTTTTACTACCAGCAGAAAGCTTTTCTTTACCTTTCTTGGATGTATTTGATGAATTTTTTGGACTCAAATTTCCACGCAATCTACCACTCCATGGATTTGAGTTGGAACTATTGCTTGGTGATGCATCCGGTCCACTCAAAACTTGAGATTCTGCACTAGATTTTTCAGCATTTTCTTTGTCATTTGATTCAAGATTCATTCCTTCTTTGGCATCTGCATAGAAGCTTGACATTTCATCAAATACCACATCTCTGCTCACCTTCACCTGTCGTGTGAGTGGATTATAACATTTGTACCCCTTTTGCTCAAGGGAATATCCAATGAAGACACATTATTCTGCTTTTGGATCATGCTTCGTCCTCAACTCATCTGGAACATGTACATTTGCAATACAGCCAAAAACTTTCAGATGTGATAAGTTTGGCTTTTTACCTATAAACTTCTCTTCAGGTGTAACTTGATGTACAGCAGCAATCGAAGTTCTGTTCATGATGTATACAGTAGTATGCACAGCTTCTGCCCAATAACAATGAGGCATATTCTTCTCAGCCATCAAGGCTCTTGCTATTTCTGCAATATGTCTATTTTTGCATTCAGCAACACCATTCTGTTGTGGTGTGCATCTCCATGAAAACTGACGCCGAATTCCATGATTTTTTAGAAAAGTGCTGAACTCATTTGACATGTATTCACCTCCTCCATCAGATCTTAATGTTTGAATGTACTTCCCTGTCTGCTTTTCCACCATAGCTTTAAAATTCTGGAAGTAAGTGAACACCTCGCTCTTCTCTTTCATGAAATATACCCATACTTTGCGTGTATGATCATCAATGAAGGTAACATAAAAGCTGCAACCGCCCATAGATGTGGTCTTTGCTGGACCCCAAACATCTGTATGTACTACTTCTAGTACATTCTAACATGCTTGTCATGTGGAAATGATGCTCTTGACTGTTTAACAAATTGACATGCTGCACATACCTTTTGCATTTCTACAACTTTCAAATTTGGTAGTCCATGGACAATCTCCTTTGACTACATCATTTTCAGCCTTTGCAGGTTTGCATGTCCAATCCCTTTGTGCCATATCTCTATTTCTGCAATAACTCCTGCACCTTTTGCAAACATGGCTCCATTCATTTCAAGAATCTTTCAATTTTAGGTGAACATCCTACCCACTTTGTTTCCTTTGGCAACCAATCATCCATCCTGCTTGTACTCTTCTACATATAATCCATCAGCATTGAACCTGACTTGTAATCCCTGGTCAACCATTTGTCCAACAGAAACCAGATTCTTTGTTATATTTGGAACATGCACACATCAGCAAGATGTTTTACCTTCCTGTCCTCCATAGACAATGCTATGTTTCTTGTATGCTCAATAGGATGCAATGTATCATCACCTATTTCAAAATATCCAGGAACTGGCATTTTTTGCAAACTACTAAACCATTCTGCATGACTGGTCATGTGATTTGAAGCACCTGAATCAACATACCAAACATTATCATTCGATTTTGAAATACCAGCAAACATCGTATTCATCATGTGATGTTGAACCATAAACAGCTTCTCAGAATCATCTGCACTTGTGGATGCATAGTTGTTTTGCTGCCTTCTGTTATTTTGATTCTTTAACCTGCAATCATGTTCAAAGTGTCCAGGTTTACCACAATTCCAGCATCCTTTACTATCATTACCTGAATCTTTTCTTTGGAAATTTTTGCGACCTCTTTGGCTCCCCCTACCTCGAAACTGTCCTCTTCCTCCTCCATAATTCTGTTGTTGACCTTGGTCTTGGTTACTGTCTCCTCTTCCACTTCCAAAACATCTACCTCTGCCTCTTCCTCTGCCAGAGTAGAATACTTGCACAGAACTAGGCTTTCCTTGGGATTTTGAGTCCTCACCAAGATTCTTTTCTTCAATAATCAGCATAGATACCAGATCAGCAAAATTCGGAATATTTTCCTTGGTCTATATGGAAGTTATGAACTGCTTATATGCAGCTCCTAAACCACGAAGGCACACTTCCACCTTATCATCATCATCTACATTCACGCCAATAGATGCAAGTGACTCACGTATGCCTTTGATTTTAAGAGTGTAGTCACTTACCGACATGCTCTTCTTTTCCAATGTATGTAGCTCGTTCTTGAGTTGCAATTTTCGTGCCTTTGTATTAGTCTCATACAAAGTGACCAAGCTATTCCAAGCCTCTTTTGGAGTCTTGGCATCTTGTATGTGTCCAATCATGCTATCCTGTATGCTAACAGATAGCGAATACATTACCTTTCGTGCTCCTTGGTTCCATTCCTCATATGCTCTTAACTGATATGGAGTCCGATTCCTTTCTAGTAATTGCGGAGCATTTTCATTCTCTCCTTCAATGTACTTCCAGTAGCCTTTTCCCATCAAGAAATTCATCATTCTGAATCTCCAAGCATGGAAGTTGTTCTTGTCCAGCTTATCGCTCATAAGCTGACTCGTTCCATCTACGTTTGCCATTTCTGCAACAATTCACAACACTGCAAAACACTACAAGTAGCACTTCTACTTGAACACTGTCGCACTATGACGTGACAGTTCCATCTCACAAAAACACAATTTTTGTGTATCAACAGTACACGGAATCACTTGAAATTCTGGATTTGGAATATATGAGTGTCGCCAAACACAATGCAAGTTACAGTTTCTGAAACAGACCTAGTTTTTCTGTGGGCCCCACCTTGCAGGCCATTTGTGAAATCGCGTTTTCTCCACGCCTTGCCATGTAGTCTTCACCGTCGCCTTCTCCACGAGCTCTCTACAGCCATGCTGGCTCTGATACCATGTCACGAGAAAGGAGATAAGGAAGAGAGCTCACACACACACTCTCACTCTCATGGAGAAGCACACACATAGATTGAGGCAAGGAAGAATGATCTTCTTTTTCTTCTTCTATTACATAAAAGGAATGTACAAGAATGACCTAAAAAACAAGAATACAACAAGTGCAATATATAAAGACCAGTACATAAGGAAAAACCTAATATTTGCAAATGAGTGAGCTAGCAAGAAACAAATGTGCCATCACTCTCGGTAGATAAATCTAATAAAGCTCAATGAAGTATCCCTGACATATATCGGTATGACCACTATACATGTCAGAGAAACGAAAAACTGGTACATGTCATCCTGGACCATCACATGTTGAGCTTGATATCTCAACAATCCATAGATATTCACTTTCACCAAAAGATGGATACTATGTAAAGAGTTGATTTTTCAATGAGATGATTTGGATGATTATTTGGTTTGCATTGATCTAGATGATCATTATATGCATGGGTACATCTCCATGTCATAATCCATCCAAGTTAATGAATGAGTTTATTTAATCATAAGGATTAACATGTCTCGTCGTTTTTAAGTTAAAAAAAGTTGATCAAGCAAATAGTTAGTGAGGTAGCAGCCTCATAGAGATTTGGATGCTACTCTTTGTGGGAATGCTCAAATTTATTGAACTTTTGACGGCACATAGCTCTTAGGCTTTTCCTTAAGCTTACCAAGTTTCAAGTAATTTGGAGACTTTTAGATAGGTCAAGTGACCTCTACACTAAAAGTGCTACTAGTAGACGTAGAGGCCTGAAACAAGTGAGATAGGACTATTGCAAAGGGCATTTCTCTTAATAAGTAGATCCAAATACACCAGTTTTTGTTGGAAATGAAGTCTTGGTACATGCCCTTTTTGTATACCACGTTTCATGATTTTTGAAGAGCATTTGATAAGTCAAAAGATCTCTGCACATGAAATTGCAGTCTCTGGAATTTATGAAATGATCAGAGACCATGTCACCTAGAGGTGATTGGTTCTCTTAGCGCATTTACTCAAATTGAGTGCTTTTTGTTTCTAACATTATTTGCACATGTCCGCATAGTGTGTATAAAATTTCAAGATGAAATGTTTCTCCATTTAGGATTTACAAAGAAAATAGTGAAAGTTAGCCTCTGCACATTTTTTAAATTTTGTAGGTATAGAGGCTTAGTATTTTGATCATTGTGAAAGATAAAAATGTCCAAATACTATGAAACTTATATCACTACACTTAGATAGTTGCAGCTATATGCTATTAAAATTTGGAAGCAATTGGATATCATTTGATAGGTCAAAGAAGCTATTCTGCTCAGACTAATATCTCACGAGGATTTCCCAAAGAGTGGTACATGTGACTGATGAGCACATGATATTTTCATATTGGAAACTCTAATTTCAAAAATTTTTATTGGAGAAGCTACTCCAGTGTAGACCATATGCTATAACCAAAACTCGAGGATTTTGGAAGTCATCTTCATAGTTACAAGATATTATAAAAGTGCAGCAGTAGTGTTTCTAGGCTCACCTAAGCATAGTTGTAGCAGAGATATAATTATACTTTGGAATGAGTATTTGATTTCATTTTAAATTGGACGTTTCTGAGACCAAAATAGATGAGATGATCTAGATTTGGGCATAAAGAAAATGAAATTTGTAGTTCTTTTGATCAGTCTAAGGGCTTCAAGAAGATGACCCTATACATTTTTAGAGTTGATCGTCGAGTGTTCGACCCTTCCAGTAAAATGGTCATAAAACTCTAAGAAAATATCCAAATCATGTGCTTTTTGTGCCTAATTAAAGTTTAGAAAAGCTACAAAATGCTCGAAAGTTTCATAGATTTTGGATGAGTAAAAGTTAGTTAAAAGTAAGATTTAATCTGTTACTATTGGAAATTGTTTATGCAGGAGACATTGTTGAAGGGAAAAGACTTTTCACACGTTTTTTATGATATTTTTTTGAGACGGTGTGATCACCATGGTCTAGCTATTTCCTAGCTACTTGTTGATTGATCATTGGTTTTTGGTGACCATTTTTAGTAGGACAGAGGAGACTCTGTCAAAATTTTCAAAAATGTATATAATGCCATGAGAGCATGGAAAAGGAGAAATTTGATAGTTGATCTCATTTCATATAGTTGAATTTATACAAGTTGTATAAATTCCAATTTATTGTGAGTCAATATTTGATTCAAGTCACATGATTTGATATTTGATGCAAGCTGCATCCTTCACAACTCAAGATGAGTTGATGTTTGAGATAGTTATGAGTGACAGAGTCATAGGAATGACTTTGTTCTTTCTATAGGGAAGGAAACACTTCAGGAATACTTTATGATTTCATTACATTATTTATGGTTGTGAGTACCCACCGGTTTATTCTTGTCATTTTTGAGAGAAGTGTTCGACTTTAATCTCATACAGGCATCTATGTGGAGTATAAAGTTGATGGTATGGGACATCAAATTTTATATTCTACCTAGGTGTAGGACAGATGATATGGGAGAGAAGTATCTGAGATTCTATCTTTTTATATGATTTGGAGTTCATTTATATGATCTTTTAGTATCATCTTATTAGTAGACAATAGAGGGGAAGTTGAGACAGTCACTCTGTATGTGATCGCAAACAAGGCAAGTCCGCAGGCAAGTAGCGTAGAAGCAAAAAGGCAAGGTTTGCACATAAGAACTATGAATAGGCAATTGCATTGAGAAGAAATTCACAGAGTATGTACTACTTTATTTGATATGTATGAGAATAGGCCTTGGTTCATACATAGTGTGTATGAGGTGAGCTAGATGCTTAGCCTAGTGGGCTATGAGTGTGCACACATTTACTTACCATTTTTCATAATATTTAGTGGACTCATATTATGGTCCTCATTATATCTGGGAGTGCCAGATTATTACCGTAGTTTACTTGAGACACCTTATTCTTAGTTAGGAATGATGTGATCATAGTGATGATAATATGGTAGTCATCGATAAAGCAAGTTTCATCCACTTGGAACATCTTGCATGTTATTATTGAGAATGCGGTGGTAGTTCCACAGGTTGCTATACCTTTTTAGTACGTCTTCATTTGGCATGATGGACTTAGTTGCACAGAGTGGATTGAGACTTACTTTGTATGGGAGAGATTTTGATCCATAGTTTGGATTATATATATATATATATGATACATCAAGATTTGGATCCATCATTTGGATGTGATTGATTGAGATCTTAGTCCATAGTTTGGATGTGACACATTGATACCTTGGTCCATAATATAGATCATTCATAGATGGATATATTGATATCCATAGTGTGTGTGTGTGTGAATGGATATTAACCACTCCAAATATAGTGCGGAAACGTGAGTTGAAATATGGAGTAAAGTGTGACTCCAAATATTACATAAGTAAAGGTAGGTTCGAACATATTCTGTTCATAGATATGGAGAAGAAAGAATACTCAGATTCGTAATTACAAAAGAACCTTCATGTATGAAGTGTGTACGGGTGAACACCTCAATGCACATCCTTATAATAAGCTTCAAAAATGATTTTTTTCAAATGTTCTACTCAAAAGGGTTTGTAGTTGAGGGCACATGTGAATTTACATCACATAACTTTAAACACCGCTATGCACACAATAAGTGTAGATGGTGTGCGTGACTTGCATGTTGGACTAATACACAATTTGTAGCTGAATTTGGTATATGAATGATTCACTTCATCTACAAGTCCAGCAATCAGTATCGCAATCTTCTGCTCGTGTCGATGATAGCCTTCCATAGAGTTGACTGGATTGTATCACAGTGCCCACCACTTGTTGAAGCTCTCTCGCAGAGAAATCTGATCCGCATCTTGCAAGCGCTGGAGTCTTCCTTGGATACACTGTTTGCAGGCTTCAATTGATTCATATGTCCAAATCTGCGTTGACAGTACCTGTGGATACATATATACATACTTGTATGGCAATATTGCTGCTCGAGCAAGCATACGTGTTGTGAATAGATGCTCATGAATCGTGTGCATGAGTAATAATGGTTCATAAATGATTATGTATGTTTTTGCATATTATCAGCTTCGTCATGCACATGTGAAGAACCATAAGTCTTCATGAAATGAACGCATGTAATACAAAACTATTTACTCTTCACACAATGTGAGTATAGCACTACTATACTATCATTAATCGATAGTGAAGTATAAATCATAACTGTGAGATAAGCATGTTGTAGAATATATATAAATGTTACTCAGACATACTTTGATCTTTTCTGTGAGTCAAAGATCAAATATGAGTCTGAAGTAACGCATTGATCTTCGCACACTTTTCTACAGATCATGATGTTGATGAGTTAAACACAACTTATGTACCTTTGTATATGTCAGACTTTGTCATGACGTACTCATCATGGATTACGATGAGTTGTCATTTCAATATCATGAAAACATTAACATAGATAAGTGTAAGACAACTCGATGTACATCGCGATATAGACTTTACTTAAACTACGAGTTGTAACAAGATGAGAGTGTATGTCAGACAGAACCATATAGTGTTGTAGTTCTTTGTACATATGCGCTATTATAGAGATAGAGAGTAAATGCATCAGGGAAGATAATGAGCTGATGTTGCAACAGAGAGAAAGATAAACATGGGGTCAACGAACTCACATATATCGAGAATAATGTGTTGCCCAATCTTTCTATTGAAGTGTGGTGAATTTATATACAATGATATCCAGCGGCAGAGTTCACCGCAGCTACATTTCTTTCTAAAAAGAAGTATGATTTTGATTTTCCTTTATTCAAGGAGTTCAGCGTATCTATTTTGTTGAAAAAATGTTCTCCTTGATTTAAGGAGTGATGGTGCAAATTGTCTCCTACGTATGGAATTACCTTTCTTTTTTGTTTTACCTTATGTATGTAAAAACTTCTAAGGGTAGATTCATATGCAAACACTTCTTAAGACTAGGATCCTATGGGAAAATACTAAAGATGAGTTGATTTGAAGATTGCTTGTTCCAACAGCTCCCCTTCAATCTTCAAATTCTACCGATGATGTTGTCTTTCTTCTCTCTTTGCTTTGCTTTTCTTTCTGATATCTCCCCTTTAACCTTTCATTTGTCTTTGAATCTTCCTTTCTGTACTTTGTTCTGATTCCTTCCTCTCTTCTTTGCTTCATTTGTCTTCATATGTGGTTCTTCTTCATGTGTATTTTCCTTTCTTGATCATTGAGGTAGAGAGCTCCTTTTGATTTAGTCCTTGTTGATTCACTCCTTTGGTTTACCATTGTCATTTCATCTTCAGGTAGTAACTTCTTTTTTTCCCTTGTTGTTGATGCCCTTTTAATGCCGTCCATCTTGTGATTAATCTTTTCTTTAGAGGTGTAGTCCTTGCTTTGTATGGTTGTTTTTCTCGTCAAGAGCGTTGTCGTTGCTTGATGTAGTTGCACTTCTTCTTAGGTGAGTCCTGGCTTCACGAACTTGATCTTTTCTTCAAGTTGGTAGTGATTGATCTTCTCCTCCAATGTGTAGACCTTGCTTGATGTGGTTGAACTTCAAGAATGTAGTCTTTTCTTTATGTGTTGATCTTCAAGAGTAATCTTTGCTCCAAATGATTGATGTGGTTGATCTCCAAGAGTAATCTTTGCTCCAAGTGATTGATGTGGTTGATCTCCAAGAGTAATATTTGCTCCAAGTGGTTGATGTGGTTGTTCTCCAAGAGTAACTCCCCTTTGGTCTGATAATTCCTTAGTACTTCAAATAAAAAGTACACGAGTTTAGTTGATGAAATCCTTTTTTTCTATGATAGATGGTTGTTCCCTTTTTTCGCTTTGATGTCGATAGCTCCTTTGAAGTGACTTTGATCTTTGAAACTTTTGATCTTCATGTGATGGCATCCATTGATGTAACCCATTGCTCCATGTAGTCGATCTTTGCTTCGAGAGTCAATTTCCTTCTTTCCTTTGTGGTTGAACCTTCTTGTTGATGAATTCCTTTAGTGGCTTCCCTTCTTTTACATAAAACTTCAAGAGCTTGATACATGAGCTCTTTAGATCATTTGATCATAATACATAATGGAAGTCAAACAAGTTACAAAGCTATAAAGTGCTTTATCTATGGTTTTTTACCATTTGTGTATAACAACTTAACTTTTTCCAATGCAAAGTTTAGAGGTTGTGGTTTTTCCTCACTCATCTTGGAGCGAGCATTGCTCTAGCTCTAGAGTGATTCTATTCCTTCACTTATTTGAAAAACTTCTTCATAAAGAAATCAAGTTAATCAAGATCCCAGCTTCTTGATTATTCTCCATTTTGATTTCACCTTCTATGTGTAGAGACAAGTGCTCACACCACTTGTAGTGTGCTCATCTATTTTGTTTTACAATGGTTGACATGAGGGGAATCGAACTATTACAAAAGATATATTCATATGATGATCATATGCAGCCTTTGAGTGACTCTTTAAGTGAGAGTCCATACACCTTTGATTTTTGTATATGAATACAAGTCAAATTGACTTATGATAGCACTTCTAAGGTGCCCATATCCCTTCAAGTGGTGTAGAGTAATCATTTAACCTTTTTCTGAATGTGTTGAATACACTTTCATTTTCTTCCTTTTGAGGAAGTCTTCTTCTTCTTCTTTAAGTGCGTTGAATGCACTTTCTTTATCTCCGTATGGTAAGAAAATCTTCAAGAGTGCATTGGATGCACTTTTCTTCTTTACTTCTTCCAATGGATATGGATAAGTGAGTTATCTCTTTGACTAGTGACGTCCACGGTCCTTGCCTCAGTCACTTAAATCTTCTTCGTTTCAATCTTCTTCGATGGTGGAAGAGTGCTTAGATAGCACTTGGCTACAAATGCAATGTGCTTGCATAGCAGTTGACTATAGATACAAGCTTTTTATGTTTTGTACATATCTCAATATAGAGAACAATGGAGCTTGAGGGATACATACCAATGGACATGAGATCTATGTGATCTTCTTTTTTATACAAAACTATACAATAGAAACTCATTCTAAGAGTGGGTACCTTTTGATGTGATAAGAGAAGGCTTAGAAATAGGTTGATGCTAAAGAATGGGTATTTCTCAAGATAGAACTATAAGAGCATTGATCCTAACCGGTTTTAAGTATACAAGGATCTTGAAGAGTGAACACTATCAAGAGAAAAAACATGTTACCGAATGAATGTTTCCATTGAAGAATACCTTCTTATTGTTGAAATGGAGTCTTTTGGAAATGATAGCTTTTGATCCTCAGGAGCTTTGCCAATGGTAGCTTTTGTATTTTGATTCTCGATCCTTGGGCTTTCTGAGTTGTGTAGATCTTCTTGATATCTTCATTTGAAATTATTTGTAGTTGATGACGAGCCTTGCCTTGAGCCTTGATGTCCAATCCTTCTTTGTTTTCTTTGAAAATGGTCTTCTAGTGTTGAGTCCTTTGAGCTTTCATCTTCATTCTATTCTTTCTTCATAATTTGATGATGCTATCTTCATTGATGCGGATTCTTCAATGCATTGCTTCACGGCCTTCGACTTTGCTTGACTCATATAAATCTTCCAAGCTTCAATCATCACCAAGAATAAGATTTCGTAAATGTTCCAACATAAGTAAGTTTGGACACATGCTTGAGGGTCACTCGGTGGAAGAATAGTCTTCATTCTCCTTGATGCTTCCATATAGAAATTTGAACCGCAAGTATAGCTCGAGGGCTTGAAACTTCTTCATCCTCTTGCATCGTTGATGTTGCAAGAAAGTAAACATTTATCATGTACTGTCTTCCACGATTATATTGTTTCTAATATCATGGAACAAAACAAAAAATTGCTTCATACTCCCCTTGATTGCCAATATGGGTGAGTTGTGTAGTCAAATGTGTTTACTACAAGCTTCATGAACATAAGCTTTTACAAGCCTCAACTATCGCAAGTGTAGTATGCAATAAAGTGCTTGGTTGAGGCCTAAAGTACTCTCCAAGTTACAAATTATGTAGCCATAACATGACAAGATTACACTGAGTAAACATAAAATCAAATGATGCGAATAAATCAAGAGCTTTGACTTTGGAAGATGATCATAAGCATGATCATATAATCTCTCACATAAGTATCTTCCAATAGAAACCACCAAGTTGCGTTCGCTTTCCACTTGAGTTGAATCCATGTAAGGAATGTGTAGCATGTAGCACACATAGCATAGACCGTTGATGTAGTTGAACTCGTTTCTTCAAATTCTTCTCTTCATAAGCCAAGTTGAATGCCTTCCTTCAATGAGTGTTGATCCACTTGCTCCATAGACAAATGTAAAATAATGAAGTGTTGATGAGGATTGTTGAAGACTTGGGGTAGCTCTCGTTGGCTCTGGATGGCTCTGATACCCTACAGAAGCATAGTATAGAGGATTGGCAAATGCTACTCAAGAAGCCATATGGATCAAGTTATTGTATACAGAATTGGGTTTGTATACTACCTCACCATTGATATTTGTAGATAATACAAGCTCACTTCACCTTGCAGCTAATCCTATTTATCATCCTAGGACCAAGCATATAGAGTTCCATTACCATTATGTGAGAGAGACATTATTAAGCAAGGACATTCAACTAACATATGTATCAACGAACATGTAGTGTGTAGATTTGTTAACTAAAGCATTGGATGGAGCCAAATTGTGCAGGTTCAAATCAATGATTGGATTGCTGGATACACATGAAGACTGAAGATGAAGACCAAGCCAAAATGTTTGGCTTGAGGGGGAGCTGTTGGTGCAATTCACAAGCCTACACATTTGGCTCGTAGTTCATACACATATGAAGATGCATATGAATCAAGGCTAATGGTTAATTACCATTTTATCCTTTTGTAAAAGTCATAATTGACTTGGAATCTTTATAAACACCTACCAACAAAATATCGTGGAAAAGTTAGAGCTTGGATTGATGGAATATCTCCTATAATGGAGGATCACTTTTTAGAGAGAGCCAACAATTTGAATTCAAATTCTAATTGGAAGTGAACATCTATATAAACTTCTAGGAAAAAGTAAGGGGTAAGAAACTCATCAATCCCGAGCTATTCATTGTACTTTCTGAGTATATGTGAGGCCTACACTCTAGCCCACACACTTCTACACCATTAGGCAATGATCATCATGCATATGGCATTGTGCAACATTGTTCATTAATACATATATCTACATTGTTCATTTCTGAGTTCTCTGTCATAGTCTCTGAAAGTCAGTCAAATTGTGGAGAGCATATCTCACTCATTTCTACTCCGAATTGAAAGATCTATAGCTTGTTGGAACCAGCTCAAAGCAATCTACATGCTATAAAAGTCTAAAGGATTTCTATTCAGCCATTTCAAAGAAAAGTCCGTCGAGGTGATCAGTGGTCAAAGTCTGCAACAATCCTAAAATATCTAGGGTAAAGGTTTACTTGCTAAATTGATTTCTCTGAGCATAGTTAATCTTTTTACGTGATTCCACTTGGAATAGTTAGCTTGCTAAGCTAATTAGATAGTTCTAAAAGGAAATTTTCCAATTCCTGCTATGTTGGTCATACCAAGCAAAAGATACAGCAGGTGTGTAGTAAAAAATAGAAGGTTTTCTTGAAGTATTGAAGTTCAAAGTTATCTGTTTTGATTCAATCCTTTCATACATCATTTCCGAAGTACATAGGCCATTTTATGGTGTCATTGGAAAGCCAGAAGGGTCCAGTTATGAAATATAAAGCATCAAAGGGCTGATACAAAGCAGGATTTGGTAGTACCTACTCATCATCTTGAAGTGTCCATCCATCATTCCCAACAACATACACCATACACATACACATACACATACACGTACACGTACATGTACACATACACATACACATACACATACACATACACATACACATACACATACACATACACACACACATACACATACACATACACACACACATACACATACACATACACACACACACATACACATACACATACACACACACATACACATACACATACACATACACATACACATTCACATACACATACACATACACATACACATACACATACACATACCCATACACATACACATACACATACACATGCACATGCACATGCACATGCACATGCACATGGACATGTACGTGCACATGCACAAGCACGTTGTCGTAGAGATTTTTATCTCTACTCTGGCTTCTACTTGCTTCATATACACACCAACATTTCGTGTCTTGCTTGTGGTTGCGGGAATGTCACAAAAAATTATAACTCGTAACAACATACACTCTCTAATATCAAAGCAAGCAGTTCTAAGAAGAGGAGAGATGAGCGCAAAATCAATCGTGGAGCAAACTTTGGATGTTCCAATAAGTGTGGCTATATTGATATATGAAATGCTTTGATGAGTCTTCGGAAGGTCATATATATAATGCCTTCTTGCAATGGATATGACGTTAAATGTTGATTAATGTAATTGTAGTGCTAATATTTAGTTGTCTATTAAAACAAAAGCATCGCATGCCTTATTGGAGGTGCATATAATTAGAGAGGTCTCTCTACAAACGTAGGGGACTTAACTTAAAAGGGAGACATGCAGCAGTTGAGTGATTGTTTTTGGAGAAAAAGTAGTAACGATAATTCAAAAGGGTGGAGTTTTGCATGCAATGTGGCAGTTCTGCATGGGCAAGATCATCCGTCGAGAAACAAAAGAAAGTCATATTGTCGTTGGAAGGGACGATCCCGGTGTGCAAAATGGAGGAAACGAATGGAGGGGGATCACTTTTGAGGTATGGAGAGAAGGAAGGAGATAAGCTACGTCAAAGTTTGTCCATGAGGAGTTCTATGTAAGAGATTAGAAGAGCTTGATAAATATATGAGAAGTACATAATGGTAGAATATCGAAAGTTCATGGACTTTGGCGAATGTTGGTGTTTTCTTTGCATACACTTCTGAAGATTGTTGAAGCATACTACACTAATCAATGTAACTGCTAGAGGATTACACTTTTGAAAAACTAAGCGGACGAAGTGCTGAAGTTGATTCCAGTGACTACACACTTCTTTTTATTGTGCACTCTAATTGTGCGCTCTGAGGCGGCCGAAGGATTTGACAGTCGCAAGGGAGTACTGTGCTGAAAGAGAAAAGGGAGGTCGTCTATTTTTTTTCCTGCATTTCTTGCCTTCTTTGAGGAAGGATCGAACGGTTACACCTTGAGAGATGACAATATACTTACTGAACCCAATGGAGTCAACTTCATTGATCTTCGTCATCGTACAACAGCTAGCATCTAGTTTTGGAGACTCACAATTCTTAAAAAAGAAAGGAGCTCTGATTTGATATGCGCCGCAACAGAGAAATTTGTTGGTAAGCATTATCCACTATGTCCTTAAGTGCTTCATTAGCGCAGATCGTAACAAGAATTTCCTTGTCTGTGTTGGAAGAAGCTCTCTTTCAAGGGGAGGGAAGATACCTGTTAAAGCTATGTTGGAGGTGTGAGAGGACGAAGAGATCTCATAAGGGGATTCTAAGGCCTCTCGATGGCAAAAACGAGAGTAAAGAAGAGTACGCAAGCAGAAAGGAAATATATTCATCACCCCGATTACAAGGACGCTGAGGATTTTTTTTTATCAGAGCATGTATACAAGATTTTGACAGCAATTTCTCTATCGATCTTACTGTAGATAAAGTTTGAAAGATAAATCCTTATGCGATTGGGAGACAGAGCATGCGCTTGAGCCGGTTACTTGGCAGACTACTGTGCAGAAGATCCTTTTCCAGTAATGAGCATGACAACAAAGATAAGTGTTTGACATTATGAGCTAGTTAATATGATTTTGAATATAAATGTTTCGTGCACTTGCCTGTTTACATAATTACTACTAGTCAGTGCGTGGATATGCAGACTAACGAATGCTTACAAATCTATAACTTCAAACAAACATTTTCATGTATATACAGTAGATGCATTTAGTTATTATCTTTTATATTTTTCTTCCTCAAAAATATCACCATGCTCGTATAAAGCTTGAAGTAAATAAAAACACATATACGTTTGTGAATTCTATTTTGATGATCTCGCTTACTGTGAAAATGTTCTGCCTTACATCTACTTTGTAGTTTATATGTAGGAAGTTATATAATCACGGTTTATAAGCATACGTTCTGCTGTGTTGACCATTGTGGATAATTGAGAGATACGTGTGTATTCATCATGCAAATAGAGATGGAGTGAGCATGCGGAGTTTTATATTGCTCAGGGATGAATTTGACATGCTTAGTCTTTATCTTTATGGATTAATGCATTGGAATTTTGTTTCCTTATTCTTTGTGTAAGAGCGCATTCAGTGGACAAGGTTTTTTTTCATGAATAGGAAATGTAAAGAGGAGTCATCTAGGAAACATCTCGTAAGAGAAGAGAACGAAGAATTCATATTTTGGTAAAGACTACTACGGAATGGCTTTTAGCTGAATCCTACCACAGAATGAGGCTATCAATTGAATATATTGGTTTATAGATATTCTCGTATAAATTGGTGAAGGCATATAACAGAAGAATTTGATTGCAATTGAAGGATTTGACAATCAGTTATAAACTTCATAAGGGTCCACGACTGAATCCTTGTCAGGGAATGTCGCACGTGAAAGCCATACTTTTGAACAAATTTTATGCTGATAATAAAATGTAAGGCAAAACTTCAAGCACTCCAAATTGATGTTGCAGATGCATCATTGCTGTGTTAACTGGAGTTCTAGACCTCTTGTCTTTTGATTTATCGATTCATTGGCTAGTATATGCTATGATTGCAATGATACAATCGCCTCAAATGAAACATTTTCTTTTGTTATTTCATAAAACGATCAATCCATTGTTAGTCCATAGTTGGGTGTTTAGTAAATGAAAAACACTTCTTGGTAATCAATTTTAAATTACGTTATGCTGCGATTAAGTATGGAGAGTGCATATTTGTTTATTTAAGGTCTGTGGACTCTTTTGATAATGACCTTTTGTGGACAAAAGCAATGAATGTTGCCATCGATTGAAGCAATATAGATGATCACTAATATGTATTCGATCATTGACTTTACTTTTGAGTATCTGTTGCCGTGCATTAGTGAATATAGGCAGTAATTTACTCTTGTACTTTGAAAAAGGTTGTCACAGGAGTTTACTACCTATGAGCATTATATTTTATACAACGATCTTCACTGAAAAGAGTTTTTGGTAGACACGAGCATGTCCATATTGCTTGCTTAGTAATTGATATATATATATATATATATATATATATATATATATATATATATATATATATATATATATATATATATCGAGATATGCAGTAGTACTAGAATCGATAAACGTATAAGATCTCGGATTCAAGAGAAAATAATTATAGTGAACATAATACGTATTTATGCATAGACATGTGAACCCTTTTCAAGAGCAGAGGAGCTTGAAATGAGCGTTAAAATGGTGGAGTGTAAAATCTGAAGGAGTTCCGATATAAAAAACACTGTATATGGTTTGGGGCCATAGTTGCGTGGATCTATTACGGAATAAAAATAAAAAAAATATATAAATAATAAAATAAAATAAGAATCGAATCTTCCAATCCTTGCATTATACACTTTTGAAAGATCACTAGAGCCCGACTTTGTATATATCTCTTAAGAGATTTTGCATATGACCCGATTTCGCATGTGTTGAGTTCCACTTGTAACTCTTGTAGGAAGTTAGACATCCTTTTTCTTTCAAGGAAAAAGACCAAGCATTGGTTTTGTTAGTTACTGCATAAACATTTGGAATCATGATCTTTTTCTAAGATATTGCAAGAATATATCACAGCCAAAGTTTTGGCACATACATAAAAATTCCAACTCAACGTGCTGACCCTGGATCGATACCCGTAAGTACATATGAAGCGGCAGAAATTCTAATCTGAATGAAGTAATGTATTTATCTTATTCCATATTTCCCACATATCCACAATTGCAACCTAAGTTTTGTTCCTTTCTATTTCCAGGAGACTACAATTGATTCTTTTTATTGTGAAAGAAAATTGAAATTGATCTTCTATCGAATGGTTATATCCTATCTTTCGAAAATCTTGTGTGTGACTCAATTATGAGATGAATGTTCAAGATAATTGTGTGTACATCATTTAACCATCCTCTTGGAGTTTGTTGTTCCCTTCAACTCCCTATCTCTTTTCGGCACCCTACATCACTTGAGTTTGCTTGAAACACCCCGCGTGCGCCATATTTTTAGCAGTTGGCTTGATCCACCAGCCATCGCTTTAGCGCCTACAATTTGGCTTACATTATAGTCAAATGGTTTCACATATAAAAATTTAGGTTCACCTTCATATGCACAAAACTAAGAAGAGACATACGTACACACACATTACTTCTCATAAATTTACACTTTCAAACATACAACCACAATAAACACACACATTAACATGCATCTATATACTTCAAATATGTTCACAAGATATAGGAAAAATCCTAGGAGACATCAAATAATCAAGCTTATATGTTTACACATAAATATCCATTCATATAAACCGTCACAATCACCTATAATCATTAAGGATGCAAAATAGATATAATACTCATACACTTTTTTTTTCTTTTAATTTATCTCTAATTTATGTTTTCTTTTGGAGGTACATCTTCATAGGATCTTCAAGTCTCTTCAACTCATATCATCACAAAAAGCGAAAATTAGAATAATCTTAAATAAAACCATTTCATATGAAATCCAAGAGACTTAAAACTTTTAAATGAATATTTTTATCATCATATGGTTGAACTTTTAAGTCATCAAAGTTATCTTGATCACAACTATTGTCCTTCTCTATGACTTTAGGTTCATAATTCACATCATATATGTATTGTTTTCCATCATTTTTTATGGGTTTTTGAACTTCATTTTCATCATTCTTTATATTAGCATATTCATCTTTATCAATCCTTTTCAATGTACTTTGACCATATTTTTTATGAAGACATTTAGTTTCATCATCAGTCTTACTTATAAATTTTGGTTTTAGAAGATTTTGCTCATTGTCAAAGAATGTACCTTGAGTCTTAAATTTGTTAATATATTTTAATGCATTCTTTGTTTTCTCATTATAGCTCTTAGGTCTCCATTGTTTTTGAATTTTATTACATGGCTTAGGTTTAAATTTAGTTTGGTCAAAGTTGTGGGATTTGAACTCATGACCTACTAGCTAGGAGTATGATGGGCTAACCACTTGCCCCAAAAGCCATGGTTGAGGATTACTTCCTAATCCTTCCTCTTAGGGTCTGGTTTAACCATCTCCTGCTGGTTATATCTTGAGCTAACACTCTCTTCCCCTTCTAGATATCATTGTCCTCAATGATCAATCCTTGCTCTCCCCTTGGATTGATGTCCTCACCCTCTCATAGTCTCTTGAACCATCTTATCCTCAACCTTGGTCTCTTTAGCCTTGCCTCTCCGCTTCTTGGCCACTTTGCCTACAGACTTGCCTTGCTCTCAACCTTGGTATCTTGAACCTTGCCTTTCCACTTCTTGGCAACTAGCCTACGGACTTGCCTTGCTCTCAACCTTGGTCTCTTGGAGTTGGTTCTCACCCATGCTAGGTATCTTGGATCCCCGATCTAGTGTGTCCATTGGAATGCTCATTCCAAGAGCAATTTCCAACAGTATATTAGATGTCAAAATTCGACCTACGGATTGGGAGATACACTCAAATCTTTGTTAAGCTTACCTTTGAAATTGACACGCGCGCATTCCATCCACCTTGCCCAAGTCTACTTCCTTAGCTCTGATGTGAATTGTGCGATTTGAACTCATGACCTACCAGTTAGGAGTATGATGGGCTAACCACTTGCTCCAAAAGCCATGGTTGAGGATTACTTCCTAATCTCCCTCTTAGGGTGTGGTTCAACCATCTCCTGCTGGTTATATCTTGAGTCTAACATTAAATGTGAGAAGTGGAGAATGACATGCCTGGGACTCACCTCCCAGCCTATTTATAGCCCTTGCGTAGTCACCATCTAGAGTTCTCTCTAAGGTTCCTCTACTCATCTGGCCATCATGAGTAGGTACCTCATATGAACTTTCTGGCTTTTGGCCTTGGCTATCCCCCGAGCAAGTAACTTCTTGTTCCTCCATGCATGTACATCTCTGGAATATAACACTCTCTCCCCCTTCTAAAGATCATTGTCCTCAATGATATAGAAGGAGCTATAAACCTAGGAATCAAAATATGTGATTCCAAATAATAAGAGTAGAGTGTACTAGATGTATAAAATACTAGATAATCAAAAAGTGGACAATTCGTCTCTCTGCTTTCTATCTAGCATTTCCATCCATAAATAGTAGTCCTTGCCTTGGGCATACTATAGGAATCCCTCTGAGGCCCAATGAGTCCATATGTGTGCAGCATAAGTACTCGGAATACCCTTGGGCTCCCTATGCCTAGACCTTGACCACTAACTTGTGACGGCTTATCACCTATAGAAACCTTGGCAACTTGCCCTTGTCTCCCTGGAATACCCATTGATAGCTTTTCATATGGTATAATTGTGCAAAATCACTTAATCCACTAGAGTAATGCAAATTATTATGTTAATCAAAACAATGTGACTATGTCCAACTCTCTGTGGAAGAATACTAAAAAAAATGGAAATCTTTCCCAAGTAGTGTTTTATCTCTAAGATCAAGCAAATCTGCTTGATTTAGTCACTGTAATGAAATAAAACTCAAGAAAATCTCATCATGATCCAAACTATGAATCCAAGATGAAAATTTATCAATGATCCAAACTATGGACCAAGCTATCAATATGTCAATATGTCAACTATGTGTTGGAACAAGCAATCTCCAAATCAACTCATCTTTAGTATTTTCCCATAGGATCCTAGTCTTAAGAAGTGTTTGCATATGAATCTACCCTTAGAAGTTTTTACATACATAAGGTAAACCAAAAAAAAAGGTAATTCCATACGTAGGAGACAATTTGTGCCATCACTCCTTAAATCAAGGAGAACATTTTTTGAAGGAAACAGATACGCTGAACTCCTTGAATAAAGGAAATCAAAATCATACTTCTTTTTAGAAAGAAATGTAGCTGCGGTGAACTCTGCCGCTGGATATCATTGTATATAAATTCACCACACTTCAATAGAAAGATTGGGCAACACATTATTCTCGATATATGTGAGTTCGTTGACCCCATGTTTATCTTTCTCTCTGTTGCAACATCAGCTCATTATCTTCCCTGATGCATTTACTCTCTATCTCTATAATAGCGCATATGTACAGAGAACTACAGCACTATATGATTCTGTCTGACATACACTCTCATCTTGTTACAACTCGTAGTTTAAGTAAAGTCTATATTGCAATGTACATCGAGTTGTCTTACACTTATCTATGTTAATGTTTTCATGATATTGAATTGACAACTCATCGTAATCCATGATGAGTACGTCATGACAGAGTCTGACATATACACAGGTACATAAGTTGTGTTTAACTCATCAAGATCATGATCTGTAGAAAAGTGTGCGAAGATCAATGCGTTACTTCAGACTCATGTTTGATCTCTGACTCACAGAAAAGATCAAAGTATGTCTGAGTAACATTTATATATATTCTACAGCATGCTTATCTCACAGTTATGATTTATACTTCACTATCAATTAATGATAGTATAGTAGCGCTATACTCACATTGTGTGAAGAGTCAATAGTTTTGTATTACATGCGTTCATTTCATGAAGACTTATGGTTCTTCACATGTGCATGACGAAGCTGATAATATGCAAAAACATACATAATCATTTATGAACCATTATTACTCATGCACACGATTCATGAGCATCTATTCACAACACGTATGCTTGCCTGAGCAGCAATATTACCATACAAGTATGTATATATGTATCCACAGGTACTGTCAACGCAGATTTGGACATATGAATCAATTGAAGCCTGCAAACAGTGAATCCAAGGAAGACTCCAGCGCCTGCAAGCTGCGGATCAGATTTCTCTACGAGAGAGCTTCAAAAAGTGGTGGGCACTGTGATACAATCCAGTCAACTCTATGGAATGCTATCATCGACACAAGCAGAAGATTGCGATACTGATTGCTGGACTTGTAGATGAAGTGAATCATTCATATAACAAATTCAGCTACAAATTGTGTATTAGTCCGACATGCAAGTCACGCACACCATCTACACTTATTGTGTGCATAGCGGTGTTTAAAGTTATGTGATGTAAATTCACATGTGCCCTCAACTACAAACCCTTTTGAGTAGAACGTTTGAAAAAAATCATTTTTGAAGCTTATTATAAGGATGTGCATTGAGATGTTCACCCGCACACACTTCATACATGAAGGTTCTTTTGTAATTACGAATCTGAGTATTCTTTCTTCTCCATATCTATGAACAGAATATATTCAAACCTACCTTTACTTATGTAATATTTGGATTCACACTTTACTCCATATTTCAACTCACGTTTCCGCACTATATTTGGAGTGGTTAATATCCATTCACGCACACAGTGGTAATATTGGTTTATCACCTACAAATGAAATGTATCCAGAAGTGCTCCTTCTATCATCCTTGCATCCTGCCCAATGTGCATCTCAATAAATCTTGATATCCAAGTCTGAAGTGTGAGGAAAATACAAACCATGATGTTGAGTACCCTTGAGGTACTTTAGAATTCTTTTGGCAGCTTCTAAGTGAGGTACCCTTGGCTTGTGCATAAACTGACTTATCACACTAACTCCATATGCAATATCTATCCTTGTTAAGGTAGCATAGTTCAAGCTTCCCACTATGCTTTGGTAACCTATAATATCATCAATTTCATCACCTTCATGGGCACTTAGTTTTAGGTTTACCTCCATTGGAGTCCTTGCAACTTTGGCATCCTGCAAATGAAACTTCTTCAACATATCCTGTATGTATTTTTTCTGAGTAATATAAATTCCAGAGTTGGTGTAGACTAACTCAAGTCCAAGAAAATACTTTAGTAAATAAGATCATTGATCTTGAACTCCTTCATCATCTGGTTCTTGATTTGTCTGATTCCGTTGACATGATTACTTTTAAGTATGATATCATCAACATATACACATATGTATATTACCTCTAAATTACTTCTCTTAATGAATAGAGAAGTTTCTACCTTGATCATGACAAAACCTTGGTCTTGAAGGTATGTGGTCAACCTGTGATTCCATGCCCTAGGTGCCTGATTCAATCCATAAAGATCTTTGTTCGATTTGCACACATATGTTACCTTGTTTGGATCCTCATAGCCAAGAGATTGTGACATATATACCTCCTCTGAAATCCATCCATTCAAGAAAGCTTTTATTACATCTAGCTGATACATGATGCAGCCACACTTACCAATACCCTGATGGTTGGCATCTTGGCCACAGGTGAGAATGTTTCTTCATAGTCAATGTCTTGGGTTTGTGCAAAACACTTTGCCACCAATCTGGCTTTGTACCTGTTTATTGACCTATCAAAATTTCCTTCGAGTTTATAGATCCATCTGGATCCAATTACCTTTATGGACTCTTTCTTTGGTACTAGTTCCCATGTGTCACTTTCGTTGAGTGCTTCAATCTCCTCATCCATAGCTTCCTTCGATTCTGTCTTGGTCATAGCTTCTTCATATGATCCTGGTTCTTCAATTGACAAGTTTTTGGCAAGATAAATAGAATGTTTAGTGACAAGAGAGGTGTCAATCCCATATCTGATAGGTTTTTTTCTCTCCCTTTGTGATCTTCTGATTGCTTGAGTTGAAGATTCAGGTATATCTTCTAGTTTCTTCATCTTGAGTTTGCCTTTGGACTTCCATGCCTTGAATTCTTCAAGATTGATAATGTCTTCATCATCTGAACTGGTGTCCTCATTTTGAGTAGGTTCCTCCTTAGTAAGACTTGGAAACTCCTCCTCCAAGTCATAGGGTAGTTTAAACTTCCTGCGTTCATTCTCATACCAAGAATCATTTTCATCAAAGACAACATCTCTACTAACCATGAATCCATTATTTGAAGGGTTTTAGAACCTGTACCCCTTTTGATTTAGATCATATCCAATAAAGATACACTTCTCAGCCTTAGGGTCTAGCTTACCTCTTATCTGAGAAGGAATGTATACATATGCTACACATCCAACTATCCTGCAATGATCAAGTGATGGTCTCTTACCATGCCATGCTTCGTAAGGGGTCATCCCATCAAGAGATGTAGATGGCAATCTCTTTATGAGGTAAGTGGCAGTAGATACACTCTCTGCCCATAAGTAGTTAGGTAATTTCTTTTCATTCAACATTGACCTAGTTGTTTCAACAATCAATCTATTTCTTCTCTCAACTACCCCATTCTATTCAGGAGTATACGTTGTGGTGATTTCTCTCTTGATTCCTCTATCCTGCAAGAATGCTTCAAACTCATTGAAGAAGTACTCACCTCCTCCATCTGACCTTAGCCTCTTTAGTTTCTTCCCTATCTAATTCTCAACAAGTGCAAGATACTTTTTAAAACAGTTGAACACTTCATCTTTGTGTTGTATAAAGTACAATACAGTCTACCTTCTATAATCATCAATAAGAGATACATAGTACCTTGATCCTGATATTGAGGGGTCTTTGCTTGGTCCCCATACATCTATATGGACAAGTTCTAGGTAGTCCTCATGCATGTATCCTTTCCTTGAGAAGGGTAACCTATGAGACTTCCCAAACTCACAAGCACCACATTTATAAACCATGTGTTGTTTGGAAACATTAGGTATTCCAATTACACATTGATCATTGCATTTTTGTTTCAAGATTCTTTCTCCTAGATGCCCTTATCTCTTATGCCAAATCTCAAGCTCTGAAAGTTTTTTATCTTTATAATTGAGGAGTGCAATATTCTTTGTATCTTCTACCTCAAAAGTAAAAAGTCTACGTGTTTTATCTCCTTTAGAAATTCTCTTGAACCCATGCTTGGGATCTTCCACAAATGCTCCAAATTGGTTGAATCTAACCTGCAAACCTTTTTTCACAATCTGTCCAACACTCATCAAGTTTTTTGTAATGGTTGGTACATATAGTACCCTACTCAACAAGCTTTGATTTCCATCACAAGTCTTAACATTTCCAACTTTAACTAATGAGTGCTTGGTGTCATCAATTGTTTATACTTGATGTTTACCTCTTGGTTCTTCAAGGTCAGAGAGTAGAGCTACATTGCCTGCCACATGATTTGAGCATCTTGAGTCAATGTAGAAGAGATGTTCATCATTTGTACTTGGTTTTGAAGTCATGTTCATGATCAGAAGAGAATCATCTTTCTCTTCTGTATAGTTGTTGTAATCTTTTCTGGATTTCAATCCTCCTTGGTAGTTGCCATTGTAGTTGTTTTTGTAGTTGTTGTTGTAGTTGTTGTTGTACCCTTGATGATGGTTGAATCTGCCTCTTGATTGTGAGTATCCACCTTTTTGATATCCTCTACCTCTCTGATTCTTGTTGTTCCTGAAACACTCATCTGTAGTATGATTTGATAAACCACAAATGTTGCATGGTGATGAGTTATAAGGTCTCCCCCTACCTTGCATGCCTCCTCTGCCCCTTCCTCTTGATGATCTACCTCTCCCTGCATAGTTGGCTTGGGAGGTAGTGCCTTCATCCTCTCCTTTCTTGTTCTTGCCTTTATCTTTAGACTTACTTTTATCAGTGTATAGGGCAGAAGAGTTATTACCTTTGGATGAGTCTCCATTCTTGTTGAGCTTGGCTTCATGAGTGAACAATTGTCCCATGAGAGTTGTAAGATCTAGAATTTGCATGTCCATGTATAGGTCCATGGCAATGGTGAAGCTTTCCCATTTGTCATCAGCTTTAATCCCATTGATCACTTGCCTTACTATCTGCTCTTCTTCAATCTCTTCTCCTATGCTTGCGAACTTATCCGCTACATCTTTAATCTTAGTCACAGACTTTGAAATAGCCTGCTTAGGTTGCTTCCTTAGTGTGATGAATTCAATCCACAATTGATTTTTTTGGCCCTTGTGTTGGAAGAGAAATAGGATGACAAGGTTTCCCAAGTCTCTTGGGATATCTTACAGTTTTTAATATGTGGCAAAAGAAAATCAGAGATGGAGTTGAGTAAGTAAGACCTTGCTAATGCATCCTTGGCACACCATGTGTTGAGCTTCTCATGTTCTTCCTTTGTTGGTAGTCTTTTGGTTTTGAATGAGGGCAATTCCTCATCTCCTGAGATGTATCCATAAAGACTCGCTCCTTGTAGGTATGTCTTCATCCTTAGAGACCATGCCTGATAATTGTTCCTATCCAAGTTATCAATAAATGAAGGAAAACCATCTCCCATTTTACCTTAACTTTGCTCTGATACCACTATTGGGAATGATGGATGGACACTTCAAGATGATGAGTAGGTACTACCAAATCTTGCTTTGTACCAGCCTTTTGATGCTTTAGATTTGATAAGTGGACCGTTTTAGCTTTCCAATGACACCATAAAATGGCCTATGTATTTTGGAAATGATGTATGAAAGCATTGAATCAAAACAGAAAACTTTGAATTTCAAGTCTTCAAGAAAACCTTCTATTTTTTACTAGACACCTGTTGTATCTTTTGCTTAGTATGATGAGCACAGTAGGAATTGGAAAACTTCCTTTTAGAGGTATCTAATTAGCTTACCAAGCTAACTATTCCAAGTGGAATCACTTGAAAAGATTAACTATGCTCAGAGAAATCAATTTAGCAAGTAAACCTTTACCCCTAATATTTTAGGACCGTTGCAGACTTCGACTAGTGATCACCTCGACGGACTTTTCTCTAAACTCGCTGAATAGAAATCCTTCAAACTTTGATAACATGTAGAAGAATACTTTGAGCGGGTTCCAACAAGCTATAGAGCTTTGATTTTGGTCTAGAAATGAGCGAGATATGCTCTCCACAATTTGATTGACTTTCAGAGACTATGACAGAGAACTCAGAAATGAACAATGTAGATATATGTATTAATTAACAATGTTGTACAATGCCATAGGCATGATGATCATTGCCTAATGGTGTAGAAGGGTGTGGGCTAAAGTGAAGACCTCACACATACTCAAAACGTACAATGAATAGCTCGGGATTGATGAGTCTTGTACCCGTGACTTTTTCCTAGAAGTTTATATAGATGTTAACTTTCAATTTGAATTTGAATTCAAATTGTTGGCTCTCTCTAAAAAGTGATCCTCCATTATAGGAGATATTCCATCAATCAAAGCTCTAACTTTTCCATGAGATTTTCTTGGTAGGTGTTTACAAAGATTCCAAGTCAATTATGAGTCGTTCATACACATATGAAGATGCATATGAAGATGCTTGTCGTTCATACACACATACTATACATATGTGTGTGTATGCACATGTATGTATAGTATGTGTATGTGTGTGTATGTATACATGTGTATACATGCATATGTGTATGTATACATGTAAATATGTATGTGTATGTATACATGTTTATGTGTGTGTATGTATATGTATGTATAGTGTGTGTGCATGTGTGTTTTATATGTGTATATGTGCATACATTTTTGTGTATGCATGTGTATGTGTGTGTATGTATATGTGTGCATCTCTATGTTTCTGTATGTATATGTGGGTGTATGTATATGTGTGTGTGTATGTTTACATGTGTATATGTGTATCCATATGTATTTATAGTGTGTGCATGTGTGTGTATATGTGTGTGTATGCATGTGTTTGTATGTGTGTGTATGCATGTATTTTTATAGTATGTTTGTGTGTGCATATGAGCATATGTGTATGTGTGTATGTGTGTATGTGTGTGTATACAAGTGTTTGTATGTGTGTGTGTGTACATATGTTTCTATGTATGTGCAAGTGTGTTTGTGTGTGTATATGTGCATATGTATGTATGTATGTGTGTCTATGTATGTGCAAGTGTGTATTTATGTGTGTGTAAGCATGTGTGTATGCATGTGTATGTATGCATGTGAGTGTGTGTGTGTGTCTATGTGTATGTATGTATATGCGCGAGTATCGATATGTGTATTTGTATGTGTGTTTATGTATATGCGTGTATGTGTGTATGTGTATGTGTGTATGTATATGTGTGTATATGTCTATATGTATGTATGTATGTGTGTGTGTATATGCATTTGTGTCTGTATAGATGTGTACGTATGTGTGTGTCTATGTGTATATATGTATGTATATGTGTGTGTATGTGTGTATATGTGTGTGTGTATATGTGTGTATGCATCTTTATGTATGCATGTGCATGTGTGTATATGTATGTGTCTAAGAATATGTGTGTATGCATGTGTATGTATGCATGTGTGTGTGTGTCTATGTTTATGTATGTATATGTGCAATTATCTATGTGTATGTGTATGTGTGTGTGTATGCACATGTGGGTGTATGTGTATGTGTGTATATGTGTGTATGTGTGTGTGTGTGTTTATATGTGTGTATGTATGTGTGTGTATATCTGTATGTGTGTGTGTGTGTATGTGTGTGTGTGTATGTGTGTGTATATGTGTGTATGTGGGTGTATGTGTGTTTGTATGTGTGTATATGTGTGTGTATATGTGTGTGTATATGTGTGTGTATATGTGTGTATGTATGTGTGTCTATATGTGTGTGTATATGTTTTTATGTAAGTGTGTGTGTATATGTGTAAATATATCAATGTCTGGTTGTATGTGTATATGTGTATATGTGTATATGTGTATATGTGTATATGTGCATATGTGTATATGTGTATATGTGTATATGTGTATATGTGTATATGTGTATATGTGTGTATGTATTTGTATGTATATGTGGGTATATGTGTATATGTATATGTGTATGTGTATATATGTGTATCTATATGTGTGTGTATGTGTGTGTGTATATGTGTGTATGCTTGTGTATATATGTGTATGTATGTGTGTGCATGTATGTGTGTATGTATACATGTGTATTTATGTGTATGTATATGCATATAGTTGTATATATGTGTATGTATGTGTGTATGCATATGTGTGTGTGTATGTGCATGTGTGTGTATGCATGTGTGTGTATGCATGTGTGTGTATTCATGTGTGTGTATGCATATGTGTGTATGTATGTGTGTTTATATGTCTTTGTACCTTTGCAATGCTCGATTGCTTGCTCATTTTGGGGTCGCTTGCTCGCTCTTTCTTCACTCGTTCCTCTCTGCAATGCTTGATCCCGACATAAATTTGATGGGAGAAAGTAATTTTTTTTTGCAATTCGTGCAATATCGCTTTTGTGATGCAGGGAGTTTGCCCTTGTCACGATAAGCATTTCTAGCCTTTGATGCTCATAGCAAGGATGGGCCTAACCATCACATAAGCAATGCTGGGCATCACATATGCGACGATCTCCATTTATTTTTTTGGTTTCTTCTCTAAGACTTTGCTTATGCGACACTTTTTCATAGAAACATCACATAAGTGATGATGTCCACTTTTTTTTTAATTGGGGGTATTGCTATGCCCCCATTATTTTTGTAGTGGGAAGAGGTAGAGGTAGAGGTTTCGCAAGTGGAAGAGGACACAATAACCAATACCATGATCAATAACAGAATCATGTAGGAGGTAGATGAAAATTTCAAGGCAAGGGGAGCTAGAGGCTGTAGACATTTCCAAAGAAATGATTCAGATATTAAAGTAAAGAATGTTGGAACTATGGTAAAACTAGACACTTTGAACGTGATTCTAGGTTGAAGAATCAAAATAACAAAAGGCAACAAAACACCTATGCATCCACAAGTACAGATGATTCTGAGAAGCTTCATGATCCAACATCACATGATGAATATGATATCTACTAATGTTTCAAAATCGAATGGTAATGTCTCATATGTTGATTAAGGTGCTTTAAATCACATGACCATTCATGCGGAATGGTTTACTAGTTTGTAGAACTTACCAATTCATGGATATGTTGAAACAGGTGATGACACATCACACCCTATCAAGCATGCAGGAAACATAGCACTATCTATGGAAGGACAGGAATGTAAAACATCTTGTTGATGCATTGCATGTTTCAAATATAACAAAGAAGCTTGTTTCTGTTGGAAAAATGTTTGACAAGGGATTACAAGTCAGGTTCAATGTTGATGGGTTGTATGCAGAAGAGTACAAAAAGGACAAAAGATTGATTGCCAAACAACACAAAGTGGGTAGAATGTTCACCTTAAATGTGAAAATTCCTAAAACAAATGCATCCATGTTTGCAAAAGGTGCATGAGTTATTGATGATATAGAGATATGGCATAAAAAAATTAGACATGCAAAATTGTAGAGGCTGATATTGATGCAGTCAAAGAAGGTTGTCAATGGACTACCAAATTTCAAGGTGGAAGAGATGCAAATGGTATGTGCAGCATGTCAATTTGGTAAATAGTCAAGAGCATCATTTCCACATGACAAGCATGTTAGTGAGAATGTGTTAGAAATAGTACATACAAATTTTTGGGGTCTTGCAAAGACCACATCTATGGGCATTTGCAAGTTTTATGTTACTTTCATTGATGACCATACACGAAATGTATGGGTATATTTCATGAGAGAGAAGAGTGAGGTGTTCACTCACTTCTAGATTCTTGGAAAAGAAGACAGGAAAGTATATATCAAACATCAAGAGATTTAGATGGCAATCTGTTTATGAGGTAAGTGGTAGTAGATACACTCTCTGCCCATAAGTAGTTAGGTAATTTCTTTTCATTCAACATTGACCTAGGTGTTTCAACAATCAATCTATTTCTTCTTTCAGCTACCCCATTCTGTTCAGGAGTATACATTGTGATGATTTCTCTCTTGATTCCTCTATCCTGCAAGGATGCTTCAAACTCATTGAAGAAGTACTCACATCCTCCATCTGACCTTAGCCTCTTTAGATTCTTCCCTGTTTGATTCTCAACAAGTGCAAGATACTTTTTAAAATAGTTGAACACTTCATCTTTGTGTTGTATAAAGTACAATGCAGTCTACCTGCTATAATCATCATTAAAAGATACATAAAACCTTGATCCTGATATTGAGGGGTCTTTGCTTGGTCCCCATACATCTGTATGGACAACTTCTAGGTAGTCCTCATGCATGTATCCTTTCTTTGAGAAGGGTAACCTATGAGACTTCTCAAGCTGACAAGCACCACATTTATAAACCATGTGTTGTTTGGAAACATTAGGTATTCCAATTACACATTGATCACTGCATTTTTGTTTCAAGATTCTTTCTCCTAGATGCCCTAATCTCTTATGCCAAATCTCAAGCTCTGAAAGTTTTTTATCTCTATAATTGTAGAGTGCAATATTCTTTGCATCTTCTACCTCAAAAGTAAAAAGTCTACGTGTTTTATCTCCTTTAGAAATTCTCTTGAACCCATGCTTGGGATCTTCCACAAATGCTCCAAATTGGTTGAATCTAACCTGCAAACCGTTTTTCACAATCTGTCCAACACTCATCAAGTTTTTTGTAATGGTTGGTACATATAGTACCCTACTCAACAAGTTTTGATTTCCATCACAAGTCTTAACATTTCCAACTTTAACTAATGAGTGCTTGGTGTCATCACTTGTTTGTACTTGATGTTTACCTCTTGGTTCTTCAAGGTCAGAGAGTAGAGCTACATTGCCTGCAACATGATTTGAGCATCTTGAGTCAATGTAGAAGAGATGGTCATCATTTGTACTTGGTTTTGAAGTCATGTTCATGATCAGAAGAGAATCATCTTTCACTTCTATAAAGTTGTTGTAATCTTCTTTGGATTTGACTCCTCCTTGCTAGTTCCCATTGTAGTTGTTGTTGTAGTTGTTGTTGTACCCTTGATGATGGTTGAATCTGCCTCTTAATTGTGAGTATCCACCTCTTTGATATCCTCTACCTCTCTGATTCTTGTTGTTCCTGAAACACTCATGTGTAGTATGATTTGATAAACCACAAATGTTGCATGGTGATGACTTATAAGGTCTCTCCCTACCTTGCTTACCTCATCTGCCCCTTCCTCTTGATGATCTACCTCTCCCTCCATAGTTGGCTTGGGAGGTAGTGCCTTCATCCTCTCCTTTCTTGTTCTTGCCTTTATCTTTAGACTTATTTTTATCAGTTTATAGGGCAGAAGAGTTATTACCTTTGGATGAGTCTCCATTCTTGTTGAGCTTGGCTTCATGAGTGAACAATTGTCCCATGAGTGTTGTAAGATCTGGAATTTGCATGTCCATGTATAGGTCCATGGCAATGGTGAAGCTTTCCCATTTGTCATCAGCTTTAATCCCATTGATCACTTGCCTTACTATCTACTCTTCTCCAATCTCTTCTCCTATGCTTGCTAACTGATCTGCTACATCTTTAATCTTAGTCACAAACTCTGAAATAGCCTGCTTAGGTTGCTTCCTTAGTGTGGTGAATTCAATCCACAATTGATTTTCTCTTGCCCTTGTGTTGGAAGAGAAATAGGATGACAAGGTTTCCCAAGTCTCTTGGGATGTCTTACAGTTTCTAATATGTGGCAAAAGAAAATCAGAGATGGAGTTGAGTAAGTAAGACCTTGCTAATGCATCCTTGGCACACCATGTGTTGAGCTTCTTATGTTCTTCCTTTGTTGGTAGTCTCTTGGTTTTGAATGAGGGCGATTCCTTATCTCCTGAGATGTATCCATAAAGACCCCTTCCTTGTAGGTATGTCTTCATCCTTAGAGACCCTGCATGATAATTGTTCCTATCCAATTTATCAATAAATGAAGGAAAACCATTGCTCTGATACCACTATTGGGAATGATGGATGGACACTTCAGAATGATGAGTAGGTACTGCCAAATCCTGCTTTGTACCAGCCTTTTGATGCTTTAGATTTGATAAGTGGACCGTTTTAGCTTTCCAATGACACCATAAAATGGCCTATGTACTTTGGAAATCATGTATGAAAGCATTGAATCAAAACACACAACTTTGAACTTCAAGTCTTCAAGAAAACCTTCTATTTTTTACTAGACACCTGTTGTATCTTTTGCTTAGTATGATGAGCACAGTAGGAATTGGAAAACTTCCTTTTAGAGGTATCTAACTAGCTTACCAAGCTAACTATTCCAAGTGGAATCACTTAAAAAGATTAACCATGCTTAGAGAAATCAATTTAGCAAGTAAACCTTTACCCCTGATATTTTAGGACTGTTGCAGACTTCGACTAGTGATCACCTCGATGGACTTTTCTCTAAACTTGCTGAATAGAAATCCTTCAAACTTTGATAACATGTAGAAGACTACTTTGAGCGGGTTCCAACAAGCAATAGAGCATTGAATTTAGTCTAGAAATGAGTGAGATATGCTCTCCACAATTTGATTGACTTTCAGAGACTATGACAGAGAACTCAGAAATGAACAATGTAGATATATGTATTAATGAACAATGTTGTACAATTCCATAGGCATGATGATCATTGCCTAATGGTGTAGAAGGGTGTGGGCTAGAGTGAAGACCTCACACATACTCAGAAAGTACAATGAATAGCTCGGGATTGATGAGTCTCGTACCCGTGACTTTTTCCTAGAAGTTTATATAGATGTTCACTTCCAATTTGAAGTTGAATTCAAATTGTTGGCTCTCTCTAAAAAGTGATTTTCCATTATAGGAGATATTCCATCAATCAAAGCTCTAACGTTTCCACGAGATTTTCTTGGTAGGTGTTTACAAAGATTCCAAGTCAATTATGACTTTTACAAAAGGATAAAATGGTATTTAACCATCAGCCTTGATTCCTATGCATCTTCATATGTGTATGAACGACAAGCCAAATGGGTAGGCTTGTGAATTGCACCATGTGTATGTGTATGTGTATGCGTATGTGTATGCATATGCGTATGCGTATGCGTATGTGTATGCGTATGCGTATGCGTATGCGTATGCGTATGCGTATGCGTATGCATATGCGTATGCGTATGCGTATGCGTATGCGTATGCGTATGCGTATGCGTATGCGTATGCGTATGCGTATGCGTATGCGTATGCGTATGCGTATGCGTATGCGTATGCGTATGCGTATGCGTATGCGTATGCGTATGCGTATGCATGTGTATGTGTATGTGTATGTGTATGTGTATGTGTATGTGTATGTGTATATGTATGTGTATGTGTGTGTATGTGTGTAAGCATATGTATGTATAGTGTGTGTGTGTGTATGTATATGTGTGTATGTGTATGTATATGTGTGTATATGTGTATGTATACATGTATACATGTATGTATACATGTATGTGTGTGTATGCATGTATGTATGTACGTATGCATATGCATTGTGTATACGTATGTATGTATGTGTGTGTATGTGTTTGTGTTTGTCTCTCTATGTGTGTTTGTATGTGTATGTGTGTGTCTCTATGTGAGTATATGTATCTATGTCTGTGTATGTATATGTGTGTGTATGCACATGTATGTATAGTATGTGTATGTGTGTGTATGTATACATGTGTATACATGCATATGTGTATGTATACATGTAAATATGTATGTGTATGTATACATGTTGATGTGTGTGTATGTATATGTATGTATAGTGTGTGTGCATGTGCGTTTTATATGTGTATATGTGTGTACATTTTTGTGTATGCATGTGTATGTGTGTGTATGTGTATGTGTATGTGTGCATCTCTATGTGTCTGTATGTATATGTGGGTGTATGTATATGTGTGTGTGTATATTTACATGTGTATATGTGTATCCATATGTATTTATAGTGTGTGCATGTGTGTGTATATGTGTGTATATGTGTGTGTATGCATGTGTTTGTATGTGTGTGTATGCATGTATTTATATAGTATGTTTGTGTGTGCATATGAGCATATGTGTATGTGTGTATGTGTGTGTATACAAGTGTTTGTATGTGTGTGTGTGTGTGTACACATGTGTTTCTATGTATGTGCAAGTGTGTTTGTGTGTGTATATGTGCATATGTATGTATGTATGTGTGTCTATGTGTGTGCAAGTGCATATTTATGTGTGTGTAATCATATGTGTGTATGCATGTGAGTGTGTGTGTGTGTGTGTCTATGTGTATGTATGTATATGTGCGAGTATCTATATGTGTATTTGTATGTGTGTTTGTGTATATGCGTGTATGTGTGTATGTGTATGTGTGTATGTATATGTGTGTATATGTCTATATGTGTGTATGTATGTGTGTGTATCTGTGTATATGTGTGTATGCATTTGTGTCTGTATGTGTGTGTCTATGTGTATATATGTATGTATGTGTGTGTCTATGTGTGTATGTATGTGTGTGTCTATGTGTGTATGTATGTGTGTGTCTATGTGTATATATGTATGTATATGTGTGTGTATGTGTGTGTGTATATGTGTGTACGCAAGTGTATGTATGCATGTGCATGTGTGTATATGTATATGTGTCTAAGAATATGTGTGTATGCAGGTGTATGTATGCATGTGTGTGTGTGTCTATGTGAATGTATGTATATGTGAAATTATCTATGTGTATGTGTATGTGTGTGTGTGTATGCACATGTGGGTGTATGTGTATGTGTGTATATGTGTGTATGTGTGTGTGTGTTTATATATGTGTATGTATGTGTGTGTATATCTGTATATGTGTGTGTGTATGTGTGTGTGTATGTGTGTGTATGTGTGTGTGTATGTGTGTGTGTATGTGTGTGTGTATGTGTGTGTATATGTGTGTTTGTATGTGTGTGTATGTGCATTTGTATGTGTGTGTATATGTGTGTATATGTGTGTGTATATGTGTGTGTATATGTGTGTGTATATGTGTGTGTATATGTGTGTGTATATGTGTGTGTATATGTGTGTATATGTGTGTATGTATGTGTGTCTATATGTCTCTGTATATGTTTTTATGTAAGTGTGTGTGTATATGTGTAAATATATGAATGTCTGTGTGTATATGTGTATATGTGTATATGTGTTTATGTGTATATGTGTGTATGTATGTGTATGTATATGTGGGTATATGTGTGTATGTATATGTGTATGTGTATATATGTGTATGTATATGTGTGTATATGTGTGTGTGTATATGTGTGTGTGTATATGTGTGTATGCTTGTGCATATATGTGTATGTATGTGTGTGCATGTATGTGTGTATGTATACATGTGTATTTATGTGTATGTATGTGCATATAGGTGTGTATATGTGTATGTATGTGTGTATGCATATGTGTGTGTGTATGTGCATGTGTGTGTATGCATGTGTGTTTATCCATGTGTGTGTATGCATGTGTGTGTATTCATGTGTGTGTATGCATATGTGTTTATGTATGTGTGTTTATATGTCTTTGTACCTTTGCAATGCTCGATTGCTTGCTCATTTTGAGGTCGCATGCTCGCTCTTTGTTCACTCATTCCTCTCCTTAATGCTTGATCGCGACACAAATTTGATGGGAGAAAGTAATTTTTTTTTGCAATTCGTGCAATATCGCTTTTGTGATGCAGGGAGTTTGCCCTTGTCACGACAAGCATTTCTAGCCTTTGATGCTCATAGCAAGGATGGGCTTAACCATCACATAAGCAATTGTGGGCATCACATATGCGACGATCTCCATTTATTTTTTTGGTTTCTTCTCTAAGACTTTGCTTATGCGACACTTTTTCATAGAATCATCACATAAGTGATGATGTCCACTTTTTTTTAATTGGGGGTGTTGCTATGCCCCCATTATTCTTGTAGTGGGAAGAGGTAGAGGTTTCGCAAGTGGAAGAGGACACACTAACCAAGACCACGATCAATAACAGAATCATGTAGGAGGTAGATCAAAATTTCAAGGCAAGGGGAGCTAGAGGTTGTAGACATTTCCAAAGAAATGATTTAGATATTAAAGTAAAGAATGTTGGAACTGTGGTAAAACTAGACACTTTGAACGTGATTCTAGGTTGAAGAATCAAAATAACAAAAGGCAACAAAACATCTATGCATCCACAAGTATAGATGATTCTGAGAAGCTTCATGATCCAACATCACATGATAAATATGATATCTACTAATGTTTCAAAATCGAATGGTAATGTCTCATATGTTGATTAAGGTGCTTTAAATCACATGACCATTCATGCGGAATGGTTTACTAGTTTGTAGAACTTACCAATTCGTGGATATGTTGAAACAGGTGATGACACATCACACCCTATCAAGCATACAGGAAACATAGCACTATCTATGGAAGGACAGGAATGTAAAACATCTTGTTGATGCATTGCATGTTTCAAATATAACAAAGAAGCTTGTTTCTGTTGGACAAATGGTTGACAAGGGATTACAAGTCAGGTTCAATGTTGATGGGTTGTATGCAGAAGAGTACAAAAAGGACAAAAGATTGATTGCCAAACAACACAAAGTGGGTAGGATGTTCACCTTAAATGTGAAAATTCCTAAAACAAATGCATCAATTTTTGCAAAAGGTGCATGAGTTATTGATGATATAGAGATATGGCATAAACAAATAAAACATGAAAAATTGTAGAGGCTGATATTGATGCAGTCAAAGAAGGTTGTCAATGGACTACCAAATTTCAAGGTTGAAGAGATGCAAATGGTATGTGCAGCATGTCAATTTGGTAAATAGTCAAGAGCATCATTTCCACATGACAAGCATGTTAGTGAGAATGTGTTAGAAATAGTACATACAAATGTTTGGGGTCTTGCAAATACCACATCTATGGGCATTTGCAAGTTTTATGTTACTTTCATTGATGACCATACACGAAATGTATGGGTATATTTCATGAGAGAGAAGAGTGAGGTGTTCACTCACTTCTAGATTCTTGGAAAAGAAGACAAAAAGTATATATCAAACATTAAGGTCTGATGGAGGAGGTGAATACATGTTAAATGTGTTCAACAACTTTCTTAAAAGTCATGGAATTCAACATCAATTTCCATGGAGATGCACACCACAACAAAATGGCTTTGTTGGACACAAAAATAGGCATATTGCAAAATTCGCAAGAGCCTTGATGGTTGAGAAGGATATGCCTCATTGTAATTAGGCAGAAGCTATGCACACTATTGTATATGTCATGAACAGAACTTGGACTCCTACTATACATCAAGTTACGCCTAAAGAGACATTCATAGGTGAAAAGCCAAACTTATTACATATGAAAATATTTGGTTGTATTGCATATGTACATATTCCAAACGAGTTGAGGACAAGCTTGATCCAAAAGTAGGAAAACATATCTTCATTGGGTATTCCCTTGAGCAAAAGGGATATAAATGTTATAATCCACTCACATGATAGGTAAAGGTAAGCAAAGATGTAGCATTTAATGAAATGTCAAGTTTCTATGTGATCACCAAAGATGGACTCAATCTTGATCCAAATGACAATTATAGAATCTCAAGTTTTGAGTGGACTAGATTCGTCACCAATCAATAATTTCCAATGCAAATCCATGGAGTGGAAATAGCAGCATGCAAAGCATCATGGTTAGAGATGCTACTTGCAGATTTAGGTGTGGGAGTGCAAAAGTGGATCATCACTATGATAATCTTAGCAGCATTCAATTAGCATGAAATCCTATTTTTCATGCTAGTACCAAGCATGTCGAGGTACATTATCACTTCATCAGAGAGAAGGTATTAGCAAATGATATTGTTCTTGTTTATGTGAGTACACGTGAGCAGGTTGGTGATATTTTTACAAAAGCACTTGGAGCAAAGAAGCTGAAGAAGTTTCAAAAGATGCTTAGATTAGAGGACATGACATTGAGCTTCAAGGGGTGTGTTGAGATATCAAGCTTAACATGTGATGATCTAGGATGACACCTATCACATTTTTTCTTTGACATGTATAGTGGTCACACCAATATATGTGAAGGATACTTCATTGAGCTTTAATAGATTTATCTACCAAGATTAATGGCACATTTGTTTTTAGCCAGCTCATGCATTTCGGGACATTAGGATTTCCCTTATGTACTATTCTTTATATATTGCATCAATTGTATTCTTGTTTTAAGTCATTCTTGTACATTCCTTTTATGTAATAGAAGAAGAAGAAGAAGATCATTCTTCTTTGTCTCAATCTATGTGTCAACACCTCTTTGAGTGTGAGAGTGTGGAGTGAGCTCTCTTCCTTATCTCCTTCCTCGTGACAATGAATTGGTAGATAGGATTCCAGAATTAGAGAAATTGGGATCCACTAGACTTCTATACATAAATTCTTTGTATGCAATAAAAGGAGACAAAAAGCATATTTTGACATGCATATCAAAGACAAAGGCTTGAAAGAAGGAGCTTTAGTATTGGCATTCACTATCAAGAAAATGGGTAAACAAATTGCACAAAAGAGGCCATGGACCATATATCTTGCATAAGGGGAGCTACCGGTGCGATACGATTGACAAACGTGGATGGGATAATCATGTCTAATTACATAAGTGGTTGCAGATTCAAGAAATATATAGATCCACTTACAAAACAAGAATGGCATAAACTACAAATTCAAAGACATAGTGTAGAGGAGGTATTGGGGTATCCACTTCTATCAAAAGTAGAGAACAAAGATTAACTCATCCAGTACGTCGCCTACTCAAGGGGCGTTCTCTTTAGGGAAGTATACCCTTTAACATTTCTGTGAGCAGTCAGAAGGGTTGTACATACTCTAGAAATATTAATCAACAAATGACCACAGAAGACCATACATTCCTTGATTTGAATCAGATGATTACAAGGTTGGGCAGAGTGATGCTCAAAAAGTGCAAGCTCGGGGCTAACATGCCACTCTAAAAGTATAAAACCTCAATGCAAGAGAGTCTTCCCATCAGCTTGAGGGGCCAATTATATGCAGTCTAACTCAAAACCATACAAATGGTAAAGGATTTCTCAAGAGAATAGAGCTTAACAACAACACTGACTCACAGAAAAGAAAGAATCCAAGCCACTCCCTTACACTATAGTGCTCATAGCCCTCCACTAAGAAGCCTACCCTCTGTATCCACACTACAGAGTAGCTCCTACAATAGGCTTGAAACCACCAAGGGCAAGAGAGGACTTCTGCACGTACGTACGAACCACTGTATCTCTAAAAAAAATTGTACCCCAAATGAGCACAAATCCATTGTTTTTATAGGCCCCAATAGGCGAAGAGGGTCTTGTTGATTCCTCACGTCCACTGATCACGTGCCGCTTGATTGCCAAGATTGGAGGGGTAGATCAAATATTCCACTTGATTTGAATTGGATCCTCAAAATAGGCAGTTGTCATGAATGGTTGGCGGAAATAGTCATTTCTACACTTTCACTTTTACCACTTACACCTTTACTATTGCTTTTGAATGCAAGTTGAGCTCCTCATTTTGTGCCGCCCGTGATATTGGATTGTCCTTGAGAAGCACATCCTTCACCTAATTTTCTTTTTAGTAGCTTTTGATCCTTCATATTAAGTGAGCGGTGTGGGAGGTGAGTTGTGGGGAGTTTGAGAGAGATTATACGGTTTTTGGAGGGTTGTGGAGGGTTGTGGAGTTGTGTGGAGTTGTGTGGGGTTTGTGGGGTTTGTGGGGTTTGTGGGTTGGGGGGAATAGGGGTGAGTTATGGGGAGTTGTGGTGGTTTTTGGGGTGTGGTAAAAAATTGATCCAAGATTTCAAAGTTATTATTGCACCATTAGAAAGTACTCGTCGAGAGCTTTCCAACGATATATAACACTGTAGGGTTTGGTTAAGAAAAGATCCTCCAAATATCCATCCAAACTGTCTGAGAGCCTTATGTAAGGTTGTGGAAAAATGTGGGATCTGAGGGGGGCCGTGGGGGAGGTCGCGGGGGAGGTCGCGGGGGGGGTCGCGGGGGGGGTCGCGGGGAAGGTCGCGGGGGGGTCGCGGGGGGGGTCGCGGGGGGGGGGTCGCGGGGGAGGTCGCGGGGGGGGGGTCGCGGGGGGGTCGCGGGGGGGTCGCGGGGGGTCGCAGGGGGTCGCAGGGGAGGTCGCGGGGGAGGTCGCGGGGGGGGTCGCGGGGGGGGTCGCGGGGGGGGGTCGCGGGGGGGTCGCGGGGGGGGTCGCGGGGGAGGTCGCGGGGGAGGTCGCGGGGGAGGTCGCGGGGGAGGTCGCAGGGGGGGTCGCGGGGGAGGTCGCGGGGGAGGCCGCGGGGGAGGCCGCGGGGGAGGCCGCGGGGGAGGTTGCGGGGAGGTCGCGGGGGAGGTCGCGGGGGAGGTGGTGGTGGTGGTGGTGGAGTGGTGGTGGTGGAGGAAGAGGGTACGATGGAGTTGGAGGGGGTCGGGGTGATGGTGGGGCCGGGGGGTGGTGGGGAAAAGGAGGGGACGATGGAGTTGGAGGGGGTCGGGGTGATGGTGGGGGAAAAAGGAGGGGACAAAATGCCGCGATACAGACCCCCACATCAAGTCTTTGCACCGTCCCGGTGCAATTCCCGAAGCCAAAAAACAAGATAGTGAAGGAAGTTCTTCTTTCTTGACTTGACTCAGATAATCCTTCACCCTGGAGAAATAAAAAATAATAATATATTTATTTTTTTGTTTTTTTTTTCTCTTTTTTTTTTTCATAATAACTTCAATCACCAAATGAAAATACAGTAGGTACGGTGAATGATATGCTTCCGCTTTACCTTAATTCAGGTACTTCTTTACCCTGGAAATATTGATCAGGGGTATCCTCTTACCCTGCAAATCCTCCAAATGTACTGCTCCATGAGGTAATACCTTTACCACCATGTAAGGTCCTATCCATTTGGGTGCCAGTTTGGTTGGAATTGCTGGGACCTGATGCACTAAAACCATGGATCCTTCCTGTACTTCATTGGACCTCAGATACTTGTCATGTAGTCTTTTGCGCTCTTCTTGTGTTACCTGAAGTTTTTGCATTGCTCCTTCTCTGTATTCTTCTAATGCCACCAATCTCTAAATGGGGGGTTCAATTCCAGTGGTTTTGATTCCTATTTCCTTTTTGATAATGAACTCGAATGGTGCCAATGCCTCTTTTCCATATACTAACCGAAATGGAGTCTCGCCTGTAGTTACCCTTTTCGTGGTTCTGAAAGCCCAGATTGCACCGATTAGTGCTAGTCGCCAGGAGCTTTGATGATCGAAAGATAATTTGCGAAGCAATCCAATCAAAATCTTATTGGAGCTTTCTGCTTGGCCATTTGCCCTTGGGTAGTAGACACAAGATTTTTTATGGAAGATTTTGTACCTGTCAAATATAAACTGGAGCAATTGATTTACAAAATGTGTGCCCCTATCACTAGTTATTTCCAGTGGGCAACCAAATCTTGAGAAAATACGTTTATACACAAATTTAGCCACTGTTAAAGCCGTGCAGTCCACAGTAGCTTTAGCCTCTATCCATTTAGTGGCATAGCATGTGGCCATCAAAATATACTTTTTTCCTCTAGGTTGACCAGTTGGACTAATTGGTCCTATGAAATCAAGACCCCATCGTTCAAATGGGAGCCATCCTGTAGATATGACCAATGGTTGGAAATTCAATCTGGTTGGCGCGGGAGCACACCTCTGGCAGATGTGGCATTCTTTAGAAAACTTGATTGCATCCTTGAAAATATGAGGCCACCATAAACCTTTGTGGATGATTCTATGAGCCAATTCTTCCCCCTTTAGATGTCCTTCATTGTGTGCAGCCTCTAGCAGAAGATTTACCTCCTCTAAATAGACACACCTTCTCAATATATCATCCTGACAGTATTTATATAAATTTCCATTTATAAGAGAATATGCTTTAGTTTTCAGGAGCAATCTTCTCTTTTCTACAGGTGTCAAGTGTTCTGGGATCTTTCCAGTAGTAAGAACATGGAGAATTTCATCATACCAACCAGTCCGAATTGCTACTAGAAAAAGATTGATATCCACCAATTCATCATTAATACCTGTTGCCTTTTCGCTCATTGCCGTCCTGGACACTTGATCTGCCATGTAGTGCTCTTTTCCTGGCTTAATATGAATATCAAAATTAAATTCTTGAAATAGGAGTAACCATCTCTAGATCCTTCCAGCTACTCTAGGCTTGTTTATCAAATACTTCAAGGGCTGATGATCAGAAATAACAATGAAATGTACACCAAGGAGATAGTGTCGGAACTTCTGAAGAGCAAATACGATAGCCAAACCTTCTCTTTCCGTCGTACTGTAATTCCTTTCAGCTTGGTTGAGTATTCTGCTGGCATAGGAGATAGGTCTATCAACCTTATGTGATGATGGTTGAGCTAGAACTTCACCAACAGCATGAAGACTAGCATCTGTATGCACATGAAATTCCAATGACCAATTAGGAACACTTAAAAGTGGAGCAGTACATAGCCTCAACTTTAGTTCATAAAATGCTTTGTCAGCTTCAGCACTCCATGAGAAAGGGATCTTTTTGCTGGTAAGCCTTGACAAGGGCTTAGCAATTTCCGAATACATCCTAATGAACCTTCTGTGATACCCTGCATGGCCCAAGAAACTTTGCACTTCCTTTGGGCTTTGTGGAATCGGCATGGAAAGAATAGTTGTAACCTTTGCAGGGTCAACAGTTATGCCTTCAGCAGATACTATGTGACCAAGAAGAGTGCCCTTAGTGACCAAAAAGTGACATTTATCAGGATTCAATTTCAAACCTGTTTTGAGACATTGCTCAAAGATTTCTTTTAGATTTTCCAAATGTTCATGGAAATCTTGAACTGCTGCCCTTCTATCTGTGCCTGAAAATACTGAAAAGTCATCCATGAAAATGCGTAGAAAGGTTGTTAACCATTTGCCCAATATCAGATACATCGTTCTATTAAATGAAGCTGGCACATTCTTCAAACCAAAAGCCATGCGAGTATAGACATAAGTGCCCCAGGGAGTGACAAAGGCTGTTTTGTCCCTATCGTCAGGATGGATCACTATCTGATTGTAGCCACTAAAACCATCCAAGAAACTATACAAAGTGTGACCAGCTACTTCCTCAAGTACTTGCTCTGTGAAGGGCTGAGGAAATCCATCTTGAACAGTCACTTTATTCAAAGCACCAAAATCAACACATACTCTTATTTTTCCACTATTTTTTTTGGGTACAATAACCATGGAAGAAAGCCACCTGGAATGTTCTACTGGAACAATTATACCAGCTTCTTCTAGCTTTGTAATTTCTGTTTTTACAGCCTCTGCATATTTCGGATTGAGTCGATATGGTCTACTTCTTATTGGCGCGGCTCCCTCAACTAAGGGTATCCGATGTAACCCAAGCTCTTCTGGTATCCCTATTAGATCTTTGTAGGACCATGCGAAGACACTTTTGTAAGTTAAAAGCAAAGAAGTTAACTTCTGTAGCAAAGGAGGATAATGCCACAACCAGGATGCTAAGTGGACTTCTTGAGGGTTCTCTTCATTTCCTAAATTTACTTCTTGAACCAATGTTTCAGGACTGGTCTTGTTTGAGAAATCATCTCCACTATATGCAGGAGTGGATTTTAATTTATATTCTGCAACATGTTCTTCCATCCATCCTTGAGGTATATCTGCAAAAGGAAGATCTTCTCTGCTCTTAAATTCATAACCTTCTCCCTCCGATACTTTTATATTGGTTTCCTCCTCAAAGCTAGTATTTTCCTGCAATTGCTCATTCTCCAATACCTTGTGGTCTTCATTTACCTTATCTGCAACTTCTTCCTCAATTTCATTGATCTCCACTGTGCAACACTCTGTACTTCCCATCATCCAATTTAACAATGTATCATCTTCTTGGGGTATAGAGGGCATTACCTGAGTATCCACAGTATATCAAGTGGTTTTTCCTGAGTCGAATCCCTCTTCCAAATGTAATTGTAGTTGGCTATTGGTGCTTGTTGAAATCCATAGTTTGTTTTTCCCCCAATCTTGCAAAGCTTTTGCTTGTCTCAGCAAGGTCTCCCCAGGAGTAAAGGGTAAGAAGTCTCCTGTGGAAGTGCAATAACAACAAAATCCAACACAAAGTGACAACCCTGTACTATCATCCGTACCTTTTCAATAATGCCAAGAGGCGCAACCCGATGTTGATCTGCTAGTGTAACTGTAAATGGTGCCATTTTGGTGGGGTTCAAATTCAGTTTCTTCATTGTGAAATCTGGCATCAAATTGATACCAGAGCCTCCATCTATGATCACACCTGTGAGAGTTTCATCCTTTATACAAACAGATAATCTTGAGCTTTGGTAGTCTGCTAAGGGTGCAGGGGGAAAATCAACCATGAAACCATCTATACTAGGTGATTGAACCAAGTGAGCAGAGTGTATAATCTTCAGTAAGTCACTTCTTATTTTTGAATCCATCCTTATAAGTTCATATAGACTAACCTTGTGATGAATACCTTTCAAGATCTGTTCAATGTTTACCTCCTGAGTGTTTTCTTGCAGACTTGTTGGTTGGCCCTTTAGAGAAGTAGTCATCTTATTATAAGCTCCTTCAATTTCTGCTTGGTCCTTCCATCCAGACTCCTTTTCTTCCTCTTTATCTTGAAATCCTTGTTGTTCATCTCTCTGGGTTGCAGCTGCTTGTCTAGCTCTAGTCATCATGGGCATTGCAGAGGATGAAACAGCATAAGTCTGAGTGGTTTTTCCTTCTTCATGTGGAGAGACTGCAATCATGTGAATTGGAGCAGGACGACCTCTTGGGCAATCTTTGGTATAATGATCCTTGGCCTCTGGACAATGTTGACAAGGAGGTGCATCTTCTGGAAGAGAACACCTGTTTTGCATGTGGTCGTACTCACCACAACGATAGCACATCAAAGGTCTATTATACCTAGGCTTTGCAGGCCGATTCTCCTCTCTATTAGATGTATTTGAAGTACTAGCATAGTATGAATCCAAAGTTTGAGGGTTACTTCTTTGCTGTGTACCCTTGAGGTAGTAGCAATCTCTAGCTTCATGACCATCCTTTCCACAAAATTGACAGCTTACCTTGTTAGGGCAATTAGCATTGGAATGTCCATTTTTGTTACATATCGTGCACCAAATTTGTCTCCTTATATCTTGTGTGGTCTTCAAATCTTCTAACTCACGGCGAAGTTGGGCTACTTCATCATCCGTGCGTCGCAGTGGTGGCAAGACCTTCTCTTCTTGTTGATTTTGTTGCATTTTTAATGCCTCTAGTTCCCTCCTTAGTTGCTCAATAGGATCCAGGTCCGTAGCATACTTAGGTTGTGTATCCCCTTCAAAATGTTGCCTTGCTTCTTCAATGCGTGATGCCGCTGCAACAAAATCATTGAGGGTGGCATCCAATCTAAGAGACTCACGAAGCTTCTGTTGAGATGACCTGGGCAGAGCCTTCTCTATCCACTTTTTAACCAAAAAGTCACCTGGAGCATGTGGCAGACGTGCAACAAGTGCTTTTGTTCTAGTGTGAAGTTCATGAAAAGATTCACCTGATCTTAGCTTTAAATTCTCTAGCTGATCTAGAGCTCTTTCCGAGGAATCACTTGGTCGGAATGTCTGTGCGAATGCCACCTTCAGAGCCTCCCATGTAGTGAAATGGCCATCTGCATATTGACTATACCATTTATCTGCAAGACCCTCCAATGTGGATGGAAAAAGTGCCAGCATTGCATCCTCTCTATTTTGCAGACCTCTTCCACGGCATAAAGAGATGAATCTCCTCACATGATCATCAACATCCTCATAAGCTTGTCCCTTGAAGGTAGGGAATTTGATGTTTAATCTGGAGAGCAAATGAGAGAGTTCCTCCATTTGTACTGGTGTTTCTTTGGACGTATCTGAGGAGAAGTCTAGGGTTCTCCTATACCTCTCTTTTGACAATGGTGTCGTACCCAAATCAATAGATAAATTTAGGGAAGGCAGAGGGGAGGTAGACTCACTAGCCGTGGTTATTGCTAACTTGTTAAGGCTCCTCCGAACACGAAGAGACTTCTTATCTGCTCGTGTATGGGTCATGTACCTACTTGCCAATGTAATAGGGCAAAAATACCTCTCACAGAAATGCAAAGGTCCCACCGGGCGTGCCAAACTGTAGAGGAGGTACTGGGGTATCCACTTCTATCAAAAGTAGAGAACAAAGATTAACTCATCCAGTACGTCGCCTACTCAAGGGGGGTTCTCTTTAGGGAAGTATACCCTTTAACATTTTTGTGAGCAGACAAAAGGGTTGTACATACTCTAGAAATATTAATCAACAAATGACCACAGAAGACCATATATTCCTTGATTTGAATCAGATGATTACAAGGTTGGGCAGAGTGATGCTCAAAAAGTGCAAGCTCGGGGCTAACATGCCACTCTAAAAGTATAAAACCTCAATGCAAGAGAGTCTTCCCATCAGCTTGAGGGGCCAATTATATGCAGTCTAACTCAGAACCATACAAATGGTAAAGGATTTCTCAAGAGAATAGAGCTTAACAACAACACTGACTCACAGAAAAGAAAGAATCCAAGCCACTCCCTTACACTATAGTGCTCATAGCCCTCCACTGAGAAGCCTACCCTCTGTATCCACACTACAGAGTAGCTCCTACAATAGGCTTGAAACCACCAAGGGCAAGAGAGGACTTCTGCACGTACGTACGAACCACTGTATCTCTAAAAAAAATTGTACCCCAAATGAGCACAAATCCATTGTTTTTATAGGCCCCAATAGGCCAAGAGGGTCTTGCTGATTCCTCACGTCCACTGATCACGTGCCGCTTGATTGCCAAGATTGGAGGGGTAGATCAAATATTCCACTTGATTTGAATTCGATCCTCAAAATAGGCAGTTGTCATGAATGGTTGGCGGAAATAGTCATTTCTACACTTTCACTTTTACCACTTACACCTTTACTGTTGCTTTTGAATGCAAGCTGAGCTCCTCATTTTGTGCCGCCCGTGATATTGGATTGTCCTTGAGAAGCACATCCTTCACCTAATTTTTTTTTTAGTAGCTTTTGATCCTTCATATTAAGTGAGCGGTGTGGGAGGTGAGTTGTGGGGAGTTTGAGAGAGATTATACGTTTTTTGGAGGGTTGTGGAGGGTTGTGGAGTTGTGTGGAGTTGTGTGGGGTTTGTGGGGTTTGTGGGTTGGGGGGAATAGGGGTGAGTTATGGGGAGTTGTGGTGGTTTTTGGGGTGTGGTCAAAAAGTGATCCAAGATTTCAAAGTTATTATTGCACCATTACAAAGTACTCGTCGAGAGCTTTCCAACGATATATAACACTGTAGGGTTTGGTTAAGAAATGATCCTCCAAATATCCATCCAAACTGTCTGAGAGCCTTATGTAAGGTTGTGGAAAAATGTGGGATCTGAGGGGGGCCGTGGGGGAGGTCGCGGGGGAGGTCGCGGGGGGGGGGTCGCGGGGGGGGTCGCGGGGGGGGGGGGTCGCGGGGGGGGGGTCGCGGGGGGGGGTCCCGGGGGAGGTCGCGGGGGGGTCGCGGGGGAGGTCGCGGGGGAGGTCGCGGGGGGGGTCGCGGGGGGGGTCGCGGGGGGGGGTCGCGGGGGGGGGTCGCGGGGGGGTCGCGGGGGGGTCGCGGGGGGGGTCGCGGGGGGGGTCGCGGGGGGGGTCGCGGGGGGGTCGCGGGGGAGGTCGCGGGGGGGGTCGCGGGGGAGGTCGCGGGGGAGGTCGCGGGGGAGGTCGCGGGGGAGGTCACGGGGGGGGTCGCGGGGGAGGCCGCGGGGGAGGCCGCGGGGGAGGCCGCGGGGGAGGCCGCGGGGGAGGCCGTGGGGGAGGTTGCGGGGGAGGTTGCGGGGGAGGTCGCGGGGGAGGTGGTGGTGGTGGTGGTGGTGGTGGTGGTGGAGTGGTGGTGGTGGAGGAAGAGGGTACGATGGAGTTGGAGGGGGTCGGGGTGATGGTGGGGCCGGGGGGTGGTGGGGAAAAGGAGGGGACGATGGAGTTGGAGGGGGTCGGGGTGATGGTGGGGGAAAAAGGAGGGGACAAAATGCCGCGATACACATAGGAAAGAGGATGTAGAAAGAATCAAGAAAGAGTCACAAGAGGAAGCATATGAGAGGATACAAAAAAATAAAAGGGAAAATGGGAAAACAATAAGAAAACAAATGCATCTTATTTTTTTAATTTTATAAAAATGTTTTATTGATAATTCGTGTTTCTCACATCCCCATCCTTCTAAATACTTGAATATTTTATTTATTAAAAAAGAATGTCTTTAAAAATATGAGTTTCAAGAAAATATGGAATGTTCATATGACTATGGAAGAAGCGTATGGAGCAGCTAAGGAAGTACCAAATGCACAAACCCATAATAAATCACTAGGAAAAATTCTTTGAGCACTTTAAAGATTCATTTTTTACATACATCAGAGGTACATAATTCATTAAAAAGAATATCTTCAACAAATCTACCTAAATTCTTATTATCAAAAGGATTAGGAGGGGAAGAAATAAACATTACAAGTAGTCCATATGAAAGCACTAGAAACAAAAAAAAGAGAGAGGGGAAAATAGAAGAGTTTTGTTCTTATTTTTTGTAGAAAAATTATTGTAAATATTTTCTTTTTAATTGAAACATTTAGAAAGCACATATACACACACCAAGGGTTATTTTTGTAGATACATTTTTCCATTAAATAACCCAAAAATCATAAAAATTACTTTACAAAAATCTTTCAAGGTAGTAAGTTTGTGTTTCAATTATGGAATAAAATCCTTTACTAAATGTTGGAAGATTTTTCTTTGTTTAAGGAGTTCAATTGTATACATAATTATTTTTCTTTCATTAGTATGATGTTTCGATTGGAATCTTGTCTTTTCAAAAAGAAAAAGAAAATAAAAAAGAATGGAAACTCATCAAAGATGAACTAAGAGTGATTTGCACATCGCATATGAGATGCTCAAAGGAATGGCTCTCACTCGTTCCTAGATGCAGGAGAGACATCTCAAGAGGCTAGGCAGCACTTAGCCAAGGTGGTGAAGTACATTTACTCAATGAAATCATCCACTTTCAAGTTCATTATTGCAACTAGAGATATTTAGAACTTGAACAAAAGCTAGAATATCATGGAAGTATTGGAACAAGTTCCGATCAGACGCTTTTTAGAGCTATCGATCATGATGATTGACATTCCAAGATGTATCAAAGCTATGGACTCAATTGAAAAACACTTTTGGAATGAGAACAATAAAAAAGAATACCTGAGGTATAATGTTATAGATTTTGAGGGAGTATACAGAGGGATCCACCATAATTAGCGAATTGCAAGGAAAGCTCTTCAACTTGAAGAAGGAACCAATTACAATTTAAATGACATCAAGAAGGGCATGGATCTTTATAAAGACATTAAAAAAATCATACATTTTGAACTAGAGGCTATCAATCGGGCTATGAGATTGTTCAACCAACACTTTTTTTCCATTCAGATGGCAAGATACACTCAACCACATAAGGCAGTTACACTGGCCTTCATGAAGAGAGGAGCATCAAAGAAAATGGACATGTCAAGATACATAATGAAGTATATCTATGAAGCAGCTACACACTGGAAGGAAAAGAAGTTCCTAATAGCTGGACAAATGCTAACCAGGATTATTTATGCTACTCCGAAAGAGGAAGAGGATATGGATCCTATGCTCAACTATAAGGAATTGTAGGCATACATGGTAGCAAAGGTCTCTCAATCAACCAAAGTTTTTATGAAGAAGAGAAATAAAATCAAAGACACACTACTTTTTTACTTGAGTGAAGCACGAGATACACAATGTTTGATTCCTTATTTTGTGAGAGTAATATTCATGCAGAGTTTATATTTATAAATATTTGAGGATTGCTTCACAACAAGCTTCTTTGAAATGGAAACATAGAATTTTGGCAAAGTATCTCTCAGACTAGAGGTGAGAATAATGGCATATCAAAGTATCTTTTTGGATTACCAAAGTAGAAACATAGTAGATGCGCCAAAAGCTTCAGTCAACTAGACAAAGGCATTTATAGAATTAGTCAATGGCATTAACTTATAGGAACGAAAAAATTACATAAAGCTTTAGGATATGTACAATACCAACTAAAAACAAGCATCAACAACCAAAGACTATACATAGAGTTTGATGAGGACATCAAAAGGATAAGGAGGGGGAGGATATTGAAGGAAGAAATCTAAGATGGATAATTTTCTCGTGTAAATAGCCAAAACACAGAGTTAGAGAGCTCCAAAGTTTTTAAAAATAATAAGGATTCTTCCTTGAGTTATGATAGAGCTATGTATAAAGTGATAAGGACATGAAAAAAATAGAAATAGAGATATCTAAATGTAGAGAAGAGAAATCGTTCATTTTGGAACTATCATATAAGTCAAATGTAAAGGAGAATGATGAAACATTGCCATTTGTAACTCTTCCCTCTTGAGAATTGAGCTATCTCTTTGGATGTCGATCTACTTCTTTATCATGGTGTCTTCATGAGATGTCTTGTGTGACGTGTGTGCTATTTGGTTGATCATTCAGTTGTAGATTGAGTTGGAACTTGTGTGTTAGATCCATATTGAGTTTGATGATCTATGAGAATATATTTTCTATTTTACAATAAAGTAGTCAGTTTTAAAGTGGTTGCATTAGTCGTTTTATTCAAGATAAGTACTTTCTAACATCATGTTTAGATTCTACATGGAAAATGGCATGGATTGTGCACTTGAATCACTCAATTTGGTGTCGAGCATCTATTTATATAGACTATAGAGGCCAAAGGAGTGGTCTTGCCAAATCTAGGCCTTCACTTTCACACGCACCAAACTGACAAGATTGGTGGAGAACTGGGCTAATTTTGGCTCTAGTGGCCAACCAACTTTAGCTCCACAAATTAAATCTTTTGTAGAGCGGTCTTCCCTACACTAATTTGCACTTTAACACTTTATTGAGAAGTTAATAAAAATTTACCATGTTTCTCATCACATGTAGTTCTATTTCCTAAGTAGCTCTTTCAAAAATAGGTAGATTAGATGCCCCGATTTCATGTTGGTGAGCAGGGAAAATGGGTACTCACCCCATACATGGTGAGGAGGGCAAGCCATAAAGTAATCACCCAAATAAGTCCCCTTCCATAACTCTTGTGTGATTTTCAGATCTTTGGTAGTAGTAAGTGAAAGGTTAAGCACGTGAACTATAATCAATACTACTTCTACCCAAAATCCTTGTGAACGGTTTGCAACATAGCAACCACTCTATGCTAAAATGTCCTATTGGTCATCTTAGCTACATCATTCTATACTAAGGTATGAGGAGCTATAAAATTTCTAAAAATTCCTCTAGGATGATAGAAAAGGTTGAATTCATTTGTGATTCCATAGAAAAAGGAAACCATCCTCGAATTCCATTTGAATTTCTATATCTCATGATGGGCTGATGTGTAGAACCAAATGCTTGCATTGCATCTAGAACACACAAAAACTTGAGATCAAGTGTCTACTTGCTTGATTATGATATCAAGAGGTCGCCTTTCAAATTGATGATATCATGGATGACATCATCAGTTCATAATTTCCATTGATGAACTACCCTTGAAAACCTATACAAGGAGGGGTGGGCCGCATATATTCCTATTCTTTCCAATACTAGACTTGGGAGCTCAAGGACTCATGATCACCAAGTAAGTGTTCTCCAAGTTCAAGCTACAGTTCTAGTATTGTTCTTTATTCTAGTCTTGTGTAGTCTTGTATTCTAGACATCTCGTCTTGGCATGTTGTAATCTCATAGTACAAGATCCTTTTGAGTTATTCCTTGTATCTATTTCATCTTCGTGAAGGGAGTTCTTGTAATCTGGATATCGTATTTCATACCTATGATCTTGGGTTGTAGGATCTCATCTATCATGGATATTGAATGGTGCACTATTGCTAATAGTTGTGCTAAATGTATCCCATGATGATGGCAAGCTGCATAGAAACAAGACTGCTTTCATTTTAGTATCCATCTCCATTGTGTGAGCCTATAACTGAGAGAATATAGCATCAGACTCATTTAGATGAGTAGCAACACTTTATGTCCTTCTTCCAAAGGTCACATAAATTTCTCATCTCGTACAGTGTACTTGATGCCATTTCTTTTTCATATGTATTCTGTAACTTCTTCCAAAGATCCTTTGCATTTCCATAGTCAAATACTATAAAATAAACATTATCCACTAGGTGGAACCAAATGGTAGACCTATCCATTTCATCCAACACATCCCAATTATCATCCATATCAATAGGATTATTTGAGATTCCATTTTCTAGCTCCCACTACCTTCTCTAAACCAAAACACCTTTAATCAGATTCTTCCATAAAAAAATTATTTATGCCATAAAATTTATGAGTCTACAAATGTTCTTTTCTCTACAAGTTGTAGATCCCCTTGGGAACACTACCACTAGAACCTTATCCAGCAAATGTGTGTGAGATCTTTGATGGCATGATCATAGAGAATCGAATAGAATGATAATGGATCTACAATACTCCACACACCACTAAGGCTCAAAAAAGGATGACTAAGTATGAGATTATGGGAGAAAATCAATAGGGTCTTCCCAAAAAAATGGGTCAATGAACAAAAATGATTAGATGAGAATGTATGTGCTCACACCAATAATTATGTCAAGCAGTAAAATCAAAGCATCAACTTTAATATGGAAGTCGATGTGTGGCATCAAGAATATGCTACAAGTCGATGTTTGGCATCGACTTTGCGTTGCAAGTCGATGTCAGGCATCAACTTGTATCACCAAGGTTGATGCTACGCATCGACTTGTAAAGTTGATGCTTGGCATCAACCTGCAGTTGAAAGTCCACATTCACAGAGATAGAAATAAATTTCTACACATTTCAAGGAAAGTGAGGGAAGAGAGGAAAAGAGTGTCAAGAAGCTTAGGGCAATTGTGAGCATAGGAGAACAACCTCATGAGAGGAACGTGGATGCCCCATAAAAGGAAAGAAAAGCATGGCTTCATTATCATCGGAGAGGGCAAGGAACCCAATTCCCATTTCATCTAGTGGGAAAGTAGCATAAAACCTATTGATGATGATCAAATGAGGAAGGAGAGGTCGAAGGAAATTGAGGTTAATAGGAAAGATCCACCAGTGTGGGACATGATAGCTCTAGGGTGGTGTCTTCAATAAATTGAAGAGAAAAATGCTACTCTTTTGGTGTTTGCAAGAGCCTATGGAGGGAAAACCTCATGACAACACAGGCTTTTTAGTATGTCTTGGTGTTCAAAGTAGATTTTGAGGATGAAGATTCGAACAACCTTATATTCCTAGTGGAGACATCTAAAGGGTTAAGGAATGAAATCTACAAAATGGAGCTCTTGTGCCCAGAGTGTTGTGTGCCAAAGAAGCTTGCAAATATTTGCACGGACTCTGAGAATTTTATCAAGGATTTAATGCCTTGGATCCAAGGGAACATAATGCCAATGCAGAAAAAGAAGATAATCCCAATAAAGGCAAAGGGTAAGTAGTGTGTACAAAAGAAATGACTAAAAAAGTTGAAGAAAACCACAGATGAAGCATCCTCTGAGACAAGTTCTAACTCAGAGGATGTTATCATTGCACCTAGTGGAGAGCGTTCATCAAGGATCATGGGTACTGAATAGAACAGGATGAGGGAGGATACTGCCAAGAGAAAACTTGTTAGAAAAGGGAAGCTATTCCACCTTCCCATTAATATTCTCCATAGACCACCAATTGATCCAATCACAGGGAGGAGGCCCCTTGAGATAAGGGAGCCACATAATCGTCATGTGTAGAACCTAAATAAAAAGATGAAGATCAGTCCTCATGCAACTGTAGTTCCTTTTCTAGTGATGGTGGACCCAAATGAATACAGCTCTACGAATGATTTCAATGACACTTTTTTTGAGGATTACATGTACTATGTGATTGGCAGACCACACTCTACAGCGGCCCATAGATAGTTGGTGAAGGAGCACCCCACAACATTCTTCTTTCGGTATGTAGAGTGCCAGATATATGCAAGAGTTACTACTAAAGAGGCCAATCTCTTGGCTTGAGACCATAATAACGACAATGACTACGGATAGAAAATGTCATCCATTGAGCAGATTCGCTTCTTCCACCATGAGTATGAAGATTCTCTAAGGAAAGATGTTGGGAGAGTACATCCTAATCTAAGGAAGCAATTTCTTATTGAGGTGGAGATTGTTGTTGATGAGAATCTCAAATGAGATACCTTGCAAAAATTCGACCCTTTGTTTCAAGTGGCATTCAAAACAGGTGAAATATGGGATCTCTAGGACAAGATTTTTACAATGTGGGAAAATACGGAGAATAAGGTCCAAGAAGAGAAGAAAGCAAGGCCAACTCTTTAGGTGGATGTAAAGGGAAAAGGAAAGAAACTTAACCTTTGCATTGAAGAGGCTACTGAGGATATGAAGCTAACACCATGGAGATCCCTACAAGGAATCAAGGATGATAGTTTGATAATATCAACTTTATCCAGAGTAGTTTCTAAGTATTTAAGTCTTGAAGAGATGGTCACTGAGCTCAATAAGTAAGTAGGAGTTTTTACAAGCTTTTTTGGTTTGTGTTTCTCATTACTGCACCTCATCATACAAAGCATTGTCAGAATACTTTATATTGTTCCATGACTGGGTAGGTGTTGCAAACTGTATTCCACTCTATGTTGGGATAGTTGATGCTTGGCATTGTCTTTTGGCAAGAAGTCGATGACTGGCATCGATTCTTTTTTGAATGTCGATGCCTCACATTTTTTTTCGACAAGAAGTCAATGCCTGACATTGTTTTCGACAAGAAGTCAATGTCTGGCATCGATTCTCTACTAAATGTTGATGCATGGAATCACGTTCTCTATTGAATGTCAATGTCTAGCATCATCTCTCTCTTGAAATGTGATGTCTCGTATTGACCTCTAGCAAGAAGTCGTTGCCAAGCATCGGATGTCCACAGAGATCTGACAGAAAGCTTGTGAATGGGAAGTCGATGTCAGGCATTGACTTTCAACAGAGAATTGTTGGTACATTTTACCCAAGCGTACATGATTGATATTATTTGATTTATGTTCATATGTGTAGTCATGTGAACACCTCTTGTAAAAGAGTACATTTTATCTCTTGTAATTGTGAAAAAGAAAAAAAGAAAAGAATGGCTTACCTCATCCATGATGTAAAAAGTAAAGTTGTGGCTCTAACTACCTAAAACCATGAATTAGTGAGCTGAGGGAATATTTCCTAACTTTTGGGATCACTTTTAGGTGGAACCATTCGAATTCGAATTCAAAATTCCCTCCAAGAGTAGCTATAAAAAGAGCAAGAAGGAAGAGGTGATTAGCAAGCCTTGGACATGACCACTTCATGTCATTTTGTAGAGATTGAAGAGCTTACTCCATAGCTCTATCATTCTAATCCCATTGTGCAAATATTCATTGCCAATGTGATTGTAATCATATGTGAGTTTATACATTCATCATTCTCTACTTCTCTATTTTGTTCTCTATTATACTCACTCAAAGTAGTAAATTCAGAAGCTCATTTCGTGCTTTCTACGCAACCGTTGTCGGTGTTTTAACATGCGTTGAATTGCTCATAATGTCTAGTTTCTGCATATAAATTTTCAACACCATTAGATCTATACTTTGGGAGAAATCGTCATTTTACTACCCACTAGTCTATCTCTATAGAGCCCCGAGAATGGCAAGCATGCTTGTGATGTTGATGAATCTTGTTCTCAGTGCTCAGTTTATCATTGGAAGTATTTTGACTTGGAATACCAAGCTACCTAATGCTATTTTCTATGTCCATAAGGAATGTTTCTAATTCCTACCAAGTTGAGAGCAGTGTTCATTTTTTCTAGCAGGTGTATGTACAAAAATAGCAAGTTTTCGGAGCTAGTCATCTTGCAACTAGTCTATCTTGAGATAAACGTTTGAGATACATGTTCCAAAGTACTTTGCTGATATTTTGGTGGCTTTAGGAAGCTCAAAGGGTCTACTAATCAACTCTAAAGTCTTAGTTGGCTGGTGTGAAGCCGGTTGTAGAAGCACCAACCCATCTTCGGACTAAATCCACCATCTTTCTTCATAGTGGTATCATAGCATACTCAAGCAACATGGGAGATGGATTTCCATCAACAATTGACAAATTGGATCAAAAAAATACCCAGAATGGTCTCTAAGGATGGAGGCTTACCTTCAAGGGAGGAGTCTATATGGACTCATATCTGGAGATGAAGCAATGCCAACCATGAGGAACAAAGGGCAACCATCACATGAAGAAGTGGAAAGACTTTCCAATTGGTGTTCGAAAGATGCACTTGCAAGGTCCTATATTCTAAACTCAATCTCTGATTTTCTTTTACGTCATGTCAAGGGATGCAAGACATCAAGAGAGACCTGGAATGTGCTTGCTTCTTTCTTCTCCTCCAACACTCGAGCAAGGCAGAACCAATTTTGGATGGAGCTCGCAACAATGAAGAACAACCCGAAGCAAAGTGTGACTGATTATGTCACAAAGATGAAGGAGATTTCCAACCAACTTGGAAGCATTGGAGAGGTAATTGAAGAGGAGAAAATCATTAGACAAATCATAAATGGAATCAAATCAGATGACAAGTGGGAGTCATTCACAACAGCCATGGATTTATACATGGATATGCATGTACCCGACCTCAACAAACTCATGGGACAACTCTTCACTCATGAAGCAAAGATTAGCAAAGGTGGTGATTCCTCAAGAGGCAATCAGACTTATGCCTTATATTGTGATACAGCTAAGGTCATACCAAGTCAAAGAATAAGAAGAATGAAGATGAAGGTAGATCTTTCCAAGCAAACTTTGCAAGTAGAGGAAGAGCTAGAGGAAGAGGCAGAGGTGGAAAGCAAGGCAGGGGGAGATTCCAATCATCTCAACCTTGCAATATATGTGGCTTATCTAATCATACTACTGAAGAATGTTTTAGGAGCTCTAGGAACTCAAGAGGAAGAGGATTCAATAGAGGTGGCTATGGATCAAATAGAGGTAGATACAATGGAGGCGACAAAAACAACTACTACAACAACAATTACAACAAAAACAACTATCAAAGTGGACATAGAGGAATAAGAGACTACAATAACTATGTAGAGGACCAAAGTCAAGAAGGTTATTGATTATGAATCTATCAGTGAAGAAGGGTAAGGATGATGATCACAAATTTTTCATTGATTCGGGATGCTCAAATCATGTAGCAGGAAATGTGGCTTTACTTTCTGATTTGGAAGATCCTCACAACAAACATGAAGTGCAAACACGAGATGATACAAAGCACTCAATGGAGAAGATAGGTAATGTGAAGACATCATATGGGAATATGAACCTCTTAAGAAAATTCTTGTATGTCCCTACAATTACCAAAAATTTAATAAGTGTTGGACAGATTGTTGAAAAAAGATTGCAGGTTAGATTCAACAGATTTGGAGCATATGTTGAAGACCCAAGGCAAGGATTTAGAAGGATTGCAAAAGGAGAAAACACAGTAAGGCTTTTCACTTTTGAAGTGGAAGATACAAAGAACATAGCTTTGTTTAGCTATGGATCTCAAACTCTCACAGAGTTGGAGGTATGGCACAAAAGGCTTGCTCGCATTGGTGAGAGAACACTCAAACAAATTCGCCGGGACCAAAGTGTACTTGTTTTGCCTAAAATCACAAGGCAACACATGATTTATAAGTGTGAAGCTTGTCAACTGGGCAAGGTCATAGACAACCTTTCAATAATAAGGAATATGTGTATCAAAATCCTTTGGATCTAGTGCACATAGATGTGTGGGGTCCAAGTAAGGAGCCATCTATATGAAGCTAAAGATATTATGTGTCTTTCATAGATGATTGTTGTAGGTGGACCATTCTATTTTTCTTGAAGCACAAGGATGAAGTGTTTAATTCTTTAAGAAGTATGTTGCTCTTGTTGAAAACCAAACAGGTAGGACTTTGAAAAGACTCAGATTAGATGGTGGAGGAGAATACTTCTCTTCTAATTTTTATGCCTACTTGCATGAAAGAGGCATTAAAAGGGAAGTCACTACAAGGTATACACCTGAACTCAATGGTGTATCACAGAGGAGAAACAGAGCTATAGTTGAAGCTGCAAGGTTCGTGCTCAACAAAAAGGGATCGCCAAACTACCTATGGGCAGAGACTGTGTCTAGAGCCACATATCTCATAAATAGACTTCCATCTAAGTCACTAGATGGAACCACTCCATATCAAGTGTGGAATGGAAGAAGACCTAGTCTAGAGCATTGTAAGATCTTTGGATGCTTAGCCTATGCTCACATTCCTTCTAAAGTAAGAGGGAAATCGGATCCCAAAGCAGAAAAGTGCATATTCATTGGTTATGACAAAAACCAAAAAGGATATAGATTGTACAATCCAACTAATAAAGGATTTTATGTAAGTAAAGATGTAATTTTTTATGAGAACAAATCATGGTTTGATGATGACAAGAAATTGAAGCTGCCTTATGACTTGGATGAAGATTTTCTATCACGTCAACCAAAGGAGCCAAAGAAAATTGAAGAAAGTGATTCGGAGATTCACGTAGAAGACTTGGAAAGACTAAAGCTATGGAGGAACAAAGGTAAAGCAAAGATGCAGGATGCTACATATGGACCCGAGAGCTCACATCAACCACTTAGAAGGTCTTCAAGGGAGAAGAAGAAACCAGAGAGGTTTGGTAATAATAGTTCTTTGGTCACCAAGCACTCAATCTACATTGCAAAGGATTCAACCAATGAAGAACCTACCACATTCGAAGAAGCACAAAGGAAGAAAGCTTGGAGAGATGCAATGGATGAAGAAAAAATGGAATCCTTGAAAGAGAATGACACTTGGGAGCTTGTACTTAACAAGCCATCTGTGAAGGTAATTGGATCTCGATGGATATACAAAATCAAGAGGAATCCAAATGGAAGTATAAATAGACATAAAGCAAGGTTAGTTGCTAAAGGGTTTTCTCAAACCCATGGTATTGATTATGAGGAGACTTTGTCTCCTATTGCAAGAAATCCTACAATTAGGGTTATCATTAGTCGTACTGCATCTAGAAATTGGAAGCTCTATCAACTTGATGTAAAGAAAGCTTTCTTGAATGGATGGATTTTGGAGGAAGTGTATATGGCACAACCTCCTGGATATGAGGATGCACATCATCCTAACTATGTATGCAAATGAAAGAAAGCCTTGTATGGATTGAAGCAAGCTCCAAGAGCTTGGAAATTGAGATTGGTGACTTATTTGCAGGACCAAGGATTCAAAGCTAGCAAGGCAAATACCTATTTGTTCATTAAGAGGAATGGATCTAAAGTGATCTATTTATGTGTGTATGTTGATGATATTATTATCACAATCAAATAATCTTGAAGGAATCAAATAGGTAAAGACTCAAATGAAGGAGGAGTTCAAAATAAGTGACCTCAGACCACTCACTTATTTTCTTGGATTGGAGTTAATCTACAAAGGTTCAGGTATATACATCACACAAAGGAAGTATGTGCATGACATGCTCATGAAGTTCAAGATGGAAAACACCAAGTGTGCAGGTACACCTATGGAGCAAAATCATAATCTTAGTGCTTATGAAGGAAATCCAATTGAAGACATCACAAGCTATCAAAGCTTGGTTGGAAGTTTGAACTATTCAACACTCACAAGGTTGGATATATGTTATAGTGTTAGCATATTGAGTCAATTTATGCATAAGCCGAGGAGACCACATATGGAAGCGGCCAACAGAGTCCTCAAGTACCTAAAGGGAACTATGAATGAAGGTTTTGTTTATCCGTTTACTTCATATATTTAGCTAAAGGTCTACTCAAATGTAGATTAGGTCGGATCTAGAGATGATAGAAGAAGCACATCCGGGTATGTATCATTTGTAGGTTCAAAAATCATTTCTTGGTCATCCAAGAAGCAACCAACCGTGGCATTATCTTCTATTGACAAAGAATATAGAGGTTTGGCTAATGCAACTCCAGAAATCATGTGGTTAAAGTCTCTATACACAGATCTTGGACTTCATTCTTCAACACCTCACATTTTTTGTGACAATACAAGCTCACTACATCTAGCAGCTAATCTGGTATACCATGATAGAACCAAGCATATTGAAGTCCACTGCCATTATGTAAGGGAGAAGCTAATGAGCAAGGATATTCAACTATCCTATGTCTCTACAGATATGCAATGTGCAGACATGTTGACTAAAGCTCTTGATGGTACAAAGATAAGTAGATTCAAGTTGATGATTGTCTTGCAGGAAATCAAGGACAATTGAAGATATATTTGGAGGCCAACCATGTTAGTCTTGAGGGGGAGCTGTTGGTGCATTTTACCCAAGCCCACATGCTTGATATTATTTGATTTATGTTTGTATGTGTAGTCATATGAACACTTCTTGTAAAAGAGTACATTTTATCTCTTGTACTTGTGAAAAAAAAAAAGAAATAGAATGGCTTACCTCATCCATGATGTAAAATGCAAAGTCGTGGCTCTGACTACCTAAAACCATGAATTAGTGATCTAAGGGAATATTTCCTAACTTTGGGGATCACTTCTAGGTGGAACCATTCGAATTCGAATTCAAAGCTCCCTCCAAGAGTAGCTATAAGAAGAGCAAGAAGGAAGAGGTGATTAGCAAGCCTTGTACGTGACCACTTCATGTCATTTTGTACAGATTGAAGAGCTTACTCCATAGCTCTATCATTGTACTCCCATTGTGCAAATATTCATTGCCAATGTGGTTGTAATCATATGTGAATTTATACATTCATCATTCTCTACATCTCTGTTTTGTTCTTTGCTATACTCACTCAAAGTAGTAAATTCAAAAGCTCATATCTCGAGTTCTATGCAACCTTTTTCAGTGTTTTAACGTGTGTTGGATTGATCTTACCATCTAGTTTTTTATTTAAATTTTTATGGCCATTGGATTTATAGTTTGGGAGAAATCTTCATTTTACTGCTCATTGGCCTATCTCTACAGAGCCTCGAGAATGGCGGGCACTAATCAACTCTAAAGTCTCATTTGGCTGGTGTGAAACCGGTTGTAGTAGCACCAACTCATCTTCAGATTGCATCCACCATCTCTCTTCACAAGAATCGATTCCAAACATCAAATTCTTGCCAGAAGTCGATGTTAGGCATTGACTATCAGCAATGAATCAATGCCACACATTGACCTCTTGCCATAGATCGATGCCAAGCATCGGATTAATAGGCTCCATCATATGTGTGCCAATAATCATTCTTCTTCTCTTGTTTTTGTAGAAGCCAAAAAAGTCGAAGTTTGTTGATCTAAATGATGATTGTCCAACTCCATTCGTAGCTCACATTCAAAGGGCAAGGCACGAGAAGTCTAGGCTGAAAGCTAAGGAAATTGATTTTCATGATGGGTCAAATTTGAAGTGTTTTTCGAACCCACTAGACCCCCTTAGACCGGTATATTACAATCTATATTGCAATGATGTATTCCCTTCTCAACATGGATCCTTTATTACACCATGTTAATGTTAATATTATCAACAAACTAACCTGGTGGAATGAGAATTTGGACCACCTCACCTCCAACCTCCTTTGCCTCTCTATACACAATTCCACCCAAAAAGGTGAGTTCGAATCCAAAAGCATGCGCTCCTTGAAGCTCAAGAAGCTGCTAAATGTGATGGTAGTTCATAACTGTTCAAAGTTGGTAGTTCAATGTTCATGATCCACATGTGGAGGAACATTACTATCAACCCTTTGTGTGGCTATCTCTTCATGTTAAGTATCTTGAGACATGCTCTTACATAAAAAATCATAGCATTTGTTTCACCTTGCATTGCTAGCAATCAATGGTCATTCTTGTAAGTGAGTTGATGGAGACAAAATCTCCATGTCAGCGCATGAGTAGAAAGAAGAGAAAAGTGATTTTGAGTAGTACCAGTAGAGAAAAGAATAGACGCATATGGAGATTGGTGAGGAGAGTTTGGATGCTTCATTGAGCAGGAAGATAATCATAATGCGAACGAGAATGAATAGTCTATTGACCTTTTGCTTCTAGTGATTATTTGGAGTTGAGGATAATTCACAAGAAGGAATGGAAGGGCATTATTGATCGACAAGGAGGAATGTTTCCTATGGATGTTGGCTGGAGGCCTTGCATGTAGAGGACTTGGATATTCCTTCGAGAAATGATGTCGCATCCTTTGTCAAACAGAGAGAGGAGTGTAGCATGACAGTGAGAGTTGGACTATAGGCATCAAGAGGAAGAAACATTCAATGATAGTACTGAGAGAGGATACTGACTGTCTCATTTAGCCATGGATTTGACATAAAATCTGTGTAACAAATTTTAAGTAGATGAGTTGAATGTTGAATGTCTATCATTATCGGTCTGAGTATGCAAGATGGAGAGTAAACCCTCTCAGCTACAAGAACGTGTCCTATTTTCTCACAGAATGATGTACATGTGCATGAGGAAGAGAAAGAGAGGGCGTAGGAAGAGTGAGGGGCATCTTGAGGTGTAATGTTGTTCAGCACTGAAAGCAGAATCGAGATAGAAAACAAGATAATTTATATAAGCCCTTCTCTTCAATGCCTTGGGTGATTATTCCTTTTGTATGAGGGTCGATGACGTTGACATAGGTGTTATCAAACAACACATGTTTGTTATGATCGATAATTGCTTTTAATAATAGCAAGTTCATGCATAAATTGGGAACAAATATCACATTTGAGAGTGGTTTGCATTCCCCTTGAGCATTGGTGATCTATACTTTGTGTTTCCCTTCAATAGGTAGACTTTTGTTATTTCCAATGTAGAATTCACCTGTGTGCTCTTCAAGTTCTTGAAAGGAATCTTTATGTGTACACATGTGTGAGGTCGCTCCACTATCAATGATCCATTCATGAGGGGAGCTAGATGTAACTAGAGCATTTGCCTCGATAGAGATAAAGAGTTCTTTGCTATAGCAATGTGACCTATGTTGCAAAGGTTTGTATGAGTGCCTAAAACCAGAAGCCTTCGAGATCTATATCTTCTTATAGTATAATTTCTTTAAATGCCCCGCTTTTCCACAAAAGTTACAACTATACTTCTTGGAGGAAGTAGTCGATCCTGGCTTGGTTCCATTGCTCGTATGATGACGAGTATTTTTTCCTTTGTTAAAAGGCCCTTTGGCCTTTATTGCAGTCTCTTGGGAGGAGGTTGACTTAGCTCATGATTCGTGAAGGAGAAGAAGATGATGGACTTCTTCCCAAGTTAGAACTTGCCCTTGATTGTACACGGTCATTACAAAAGTCTCTTACGACCTAGGTAGATTGATAAGTAGCGTGATGGCCATATCCTCACTAGAAATTTTTTGACCACAAAGTGTTAACATGTGTTGGTAGTCTTCAAATTGAGCTATGACTTTTGTGATTGTATCTTGCGACCGAAAAGTTCGATTATGGAATTCTAGTTCTAAAGCATAGATCCTCGAGGATGCTTTATTTTGTACAAGGCCGCTAAAGTGTCCCATGCTTCTTTGGATGTTTTAGATACTCTGATGTGCCCTTTGGTCAATTCATCATAGGAAAGTAGAAGTTGTTCTAATGCCCTTTTATCTTTAACATTCTAGATATGCCAAGATTCTAGGTTGTTGGCTTTATTGGGTTCAGATTTGGACCCATCTACTACATCGTGAACGAGATTGGTGTACACATATGCTCTCATTACATCTTTCCAAAGATCGTAGTTTTCCCCATTTAATCCTTCATCCTTGGGTATGAATATGGGTATGAAGGAAGGTAAAAAATTAGCCATAGATGAGGTGCTAGCTTCACTCTTTGACATTACATAAGTTTGAGTGAACTTGAACTCGTAAAGAAGTGAGTTTGTGCTTTGCAAGGGTAAGTGTCAAGTGTTGAAAAACACTTTCAAAGACACTTGTGTGCTAAGAAATGATTTGAAAATAATCACAAAGTTTGGAAAGAAACTGAAAATCAATTACTTTTACCCATGTAAAAATGCATTTGTTAGATGCACTAATTCCATGAGGAGTTAGATGGAATAAAATCTCGAGTTACTTGATGAGAGAATAAATCTTATAATTTAGGATTTAGTTTTAGGTGAGCATTTGAATTTGAATTCAAACATTGGCTCCAACTTAAACTATAAAAGAGGATCAAAAAGACTCACAAAAGAGGGAGATTAGAAGAGCATGATTATGAGATCATTTTGAGTGGGAATTCAATGATTAGTGTGCTCATCTCATAGCCACTTCAATACCCTCACATTGTGCAATTGAATATTGCCAATGACATTGTATTACTATGTGATTTAATACATACACATTGATCATATCTCTAACTCACTTCTCTGTTATGATCATCTCATAATAATGAACTTCTTTGAGCTTGTTCTCAATGCATGGTTGATCATTTGATGTGATTTAAAGTGCTATAGAATCATCGTGCTGTCTACTTCATAGTTGTTACAAAGTTTTATTGTTATTGCTTCACTTAATCGTGAGATATCTTCATATCATTACTCTCTGGTCTATAGTTTGAAGCATCCCAAAAATGTGAAGCATGTCCTCTAACTTGCTAAGCATCATTCTCAAATTATAGTCCATCTTTTTTATTGAAATAATGCACGATTTGTACCTATCTAAGTTAGTTAGATACCATCAAAAGGAATTTGGCTATGCACTATTGATTTTATTGAACATGTGCAGAGACTAAAATAGCAAGCGGATGATCTTGGATCAACTTACTACTCATTTGTTTTAATCCATTGATTAGTGGATCATGTTCCAAAGCACGTAAGTGATTATTTGTGATCTTTAGGAAGCTAAAGAGGCCTACTACACTCTCCACCACTTGTTCTTGGTTGGTGTGAAGCAAGACTTTGCACCACCACTTCATCTCAGAAGACTATCCACCATCTCCTCCAACAGCATGCATAAGAAAATAAAAGTGTCTCTGTGAAATTTCTATGAATCATGTTTTAAGTACATCATTTAGGGCTCTTCATTTAGTTCATTGTAAGAAAATGCCTTGATTTTATTCTCTCTCTACAATTTTTAAAGCTGGAGAGCTTAAAAGTAATACTTGGGGGTAGATTTGGACCTAGGTAATCTCTAACACAGTTTTTGCAGATCAAAAAAATTGAATAAAAGAGTCTCTAATAAGCTTAAGCTAGTTCATGCATCTTCACAAATATGCACTAGAGGTTAGCGGTGATGCTCTAAAGAGGAAGTTTATTGAAGGGCTTCCTGAGGAACTTTGCTCTCAAGTCAAGGGATCGAGATGCATTGATTTTCAAGATGTTGTTGCGATGGTCGATAATTTTTAGAAGATGAAGAAGTTCAATTTGCAAAAGGTGAAGAGAACTAGATTCATTGTGATGGGATATATGCCATAGAGACTTGTTGCAATGAACATGAACAATTCAAAGAAGACTCCATCTTCTAATAACCAAGGTAAGAATTCCACTCACGTGGAAAATCGTAAGAGGGCTCAACTCATCCATTGGCAACAAGACCATGATTTTATTGAGCAAGCAAAAAGACCTAGTCTATGTTTTCATTGCAAGGATCAAGGGCATTGGACATATGGGTGCCCGAACAAGGCAATCTTTCGACATGCACAATATTTGAAGGTGATAAACATCATCAAGGAAGGTACAGCAATTGAGAAAATAGATCATGGAGATATGTGCCCTGACTCTACTTTACATTATGTGGGGCCTAGTTCTTTTCAAAGTCTTTTGTAGTTACAATTTTGGGTATTTTGTATATGCATAAAATCAGATTTTTTATCGCTTCGGGTGATACACATTGTTTTCTATCTTTCAAACTTGTACAAAATCTGGGGATACCACTAAATACCTAGATAACAAGAACTCTAGAGATGGCCAATGAATGAATACAATATACAAAAGGATACATTGAAAACTTTATATTTACTTTTTCTAATAGGTGTTTTTCTAGAGGTTTCCATGTGATTGGGTTGAAACATAGTGATGCAATCATAGGCATGGATTAGTTAGTTTAGAACTTTGAACATTGATTTCAAAGAAAGAACAATCACTTCAAGGATAGATGGTGAATTTGTTTGCATTCTAGGTGATGCCCATAATCCTAAGCCTATTCTCATTTTTCTATGTAGATAATTAGAGATATACATGATGGGTGTAGAACATTTATAGTCTATGTAAATGTTTATGAGGAAAATAATGATGAAAATCTTCCAAATTATGTACAAAACCTTTTGAAAGAATATATAGATGTATTTGCAGAAGACTTGCCTATTATACCTCTGCCTAAGCAGATTGACCATGCCATTGACCTAAAGCTCAAAGAAGATAAAAGAAATTCTAAGATTTGAAGAGAAGACCACTTGAATTTGAAAAAGATGACATGGTATTTCTTAAAGTCAATCCTCACGAATCTAACTTGTTGCTAGTGAAGGATCATAGATTTCTCCTTGATAGGGAGGTCCTTTTAAAGTTTTCAAAAAGATTGTATCTCTTGCTTATTTGTTGGAATTACCTAAACATTGAAATGTGCATCATGTATTTCATGTTAGCTTATTTAAATGATATGTACCTAATGTTTCTCATATTTTTCCAGACAACTATAAGCTGAAAGATGATGGCTTCTTTGAGCTTGGACCTGAAATAATATTAGATAGGATAGAAATATTACTTAGAAATAGATATATAGTAGTAATTTTGGTGAAATGGCACACATATCCACTCGAAGACTTGACTTGGGTGAGCTTGGATGATTTTCTCGCACATTATCCTTCTTTCCAATTATAAGGAAAAAGTTCCTAAAAGGGGGAAAAAATTGTAATAGGCCCTCACTAGTGAAATAATTTATTTTGAACTTACCAAATTACATTGTGTGCATAATGCTTAGATTGAGCAATTAGGTCATTTTTTGCATGTAGGCAAAAGTTTCCATGTGATTGAGATAAAACAAAGAGATGCAATCATAGGCATCGACTAGTTAGTTCATAAGTTTGCAACAATTGATTGCAAACGAAGAACAATCACTTCAAGGCTAGATGGTGAGTCTATCTACATTCTAGGTGATGCACATAAATAATCCTAAGCCTATTTCATTTCTTTTATGCAGATAATTAGATGCATATGTGATGGGTGTAGATGTTAGGTGTGTGTAGAAGTGTGAGAGACACACAAAAAGCACACACAAGGAGCACAAATGCAGCAAGACACATGGAGAGGATGATGGCTAGAATAGTTCTCTCTATTGACAATGAATTGAACTAAAGTAAGAGCTAAATAATATCCCTAAGTACAAAGTACCACCACATATGAGTAAATCATGTATGTGGTAACATGGGGAAAAAACCTCTAGCCAGCACTAGAGTAAAAAGTGCCCATGTGTAGGGAAAAGGTTCACATCAAAGCTACTCAAGTAACACATGAGTGTAACAAACCGCCCTAGAGCGAATGATGTGAACACATATAGGGAGTAACAGATTAGCCCCCACAAGGTAATAAGCCTAAAGCTTTGCAAAAATATTCAACCTTTTCCTGTGGAAGAGCTTTGGTGAATATGTCTGCCACATTATCTTGTATAGGCACATATACCAAATCAATATCTCTTGCATGAAGACGCTCTCTCACATAGTGATAATGCACCTCAATATGTTTGGTCCGTGCATGAAACACTGAATTTTGTGCGATAGCTAAAGCACTCTTACTATCAGTGAGAATATGTGTAGCAACATCAATATCCATGCAAAGATCCATCAATAGGCATCTCAGCCATATACATTCCACTGTAACTATGAAAACTGCCCTATACTCAACTTCACAACTCGATGTCGCCACTGTAGGTTGCTTCTTACTCAACCAAGATATGCATGAGTCTCTAAGGAAAAAGCAATCACCACTAGTGGACACACGAGTATCATAACTACCAGCCCAATCACTATCTATAAAAGCATGCAAGCATGGTTGAACATATCTGCCATAAAAGAGACCTAAGCTCAAAGTGCCTCCAAGATATCTAAACACATGTTTTACCGCTTGCCAATGCTTAGTGCCACGGCTATGCATGAATCTACTCAACTGGGAAACTGCATACTATATATCCGGCCTTGTGTTGCATGCATATATAAGACATCCCACAGCTTGCTGATAAAGAGAAGTGTCAAATGCATCACTGGAATCCTCAACTGAGAACCTGAATCATGCCTCAATTGGTGTGTAAAGTGGCTTGCAATCCTCAAAGTCAAAATGCTAAAGTATTTTTTCAACATACTTTTCTTGATGCATAACAAGTCCCCCCTCAACGGAGACAAATTGGATGCCAAGATAGTAGCTCAAAAGTCCAAGATAAGTGACATCAAAAGTATGCTGCAAATCAGCCATAAGAATGTCAAGTTTTGCATCACATAACGTAGTCAAGGGTATGTCATCGACCTAAAGAACAAGCACTATAAGATCAGCCCCATTTTTGCGTACATAGAGTGTGCTTTCAATCGGACTACATGTGAAGCCAAGAGCAATCAAGTGCTTATGGATTTTGTCATACCATGCACGTGGAGCTTGCTTGAGACCATACAAGGCTTTATGCAAGCGAAAAACCATATGCTCTTTCCCCTTCATAGCAATTCCAAGAGGTTGCTTCACATAAACCTCTTTTTGCAAATCATCATTCAAGAAGGCCGTTTTTATGTCCAACTGATGCACTTTCCAACCTCGATGGGCAGCCAATGCAACCATGGTATGAATGGTAGTCATGCATGAAGTAGGTGCAAAAGTTTCCTCATAGTGAATGCCATATTGTTGCGCATATCCTTTGGCAACCAATATAGCTTTGTAGCGATCAATTCTACCATCATACTTTCTCTTAGTCTTGTAAACCCACTTTGTACCAGTGGCATTCTTTCCTTTTTGCAATTCACATAACTCCCAAGTACCACTCCTATGTATGGAATTCATTTCTTATTGCATAGCACTCATCCATTGTGTATCGTCACATGCATCTTCAAAAGAAAGTGGCTCTTCATTACATGTTGTACCAATAAGAGAATAATCCACAAAATTACTTGATGCATCGTGAGAGCTTGATCTTGTTCTACCAAGTAAAGGTGCACTCAATTTTTTGTCCTGCAAAGTTTGTTTCCGCCACTTTGGCATAGATTGTGCACTCTTCATACACATGTGCTCATTATGTAATACATCTTTAATATGTATATCATGTGTGGGCTGAATTTCATTCTCATTTTCAGCCATATTGTGATGCAAATGTTCAACCATATGTGGCTGGAAATTTCTAGCAGTTTTGAGAATTTTTGGCTGAAATTTTTCAGCCATATTTGGCTAGAAATTCTCTACATTTTCAGCTCTATTTTTCTGGAATTTTTCAGCCCTTTGAGCCTCAGTTGGCTGGCCTACATGGCCATAGTCAAGCGCACCATTTTGGAACAAAGGCATGAGTGTGTCGAACACATCTTGTGAGCTAACTGTTAGTTGTTTCTTGCATTGAAGTAGCGGGAAAACTGAATTTTTAGAAAATACCACATCTTGGCTCACAATAATTGTGTTCATCAATGGATGATACAAATGATATCTCTTACTTTCAACACTATAACCAACAAATATACATTTCTTTGCCTTGTTATCAAGTTTGTGACGTTGTTGTGATGGAACAAGAGCATATGCTAAACTATCAAACATATGCATATGACTAACCATAGGCTTATGACCATTCCAAGCCTCATAAGGAGTGATGACTCTCAACGCTTTTGTAGGATAGTGATTCAACATATAATTTTCACACATGACCGCTTCCATCCAAAATTTATCAGGAAGATGCTTTCCTTTAACCATACATCGTGCCATTTCAAGTTGAGTTCTATTTTTACACTCTGCAACACCATTTTTCTGAGGTGTATATGGCATTGTGAATTGGTGTGAAATACCTCTTTCACGAAGAAAATCATTAAACTCATGTGACATGTATTCAAAACCATGATCCGTGCGTAGAGTCAAAAGCTTTTGTGAAGAAAAATTTTCAGCCATAGCTAAAAATGCTTTGAAGCAAAAAAATACCTCATTCTTTGCTTTCATAGGATACACCCATGTATGGTGAGTAGCATCATCAATGAAGGTAACAAAATATGCATGCTTCACAAAAGATGGAGTCTTGACGGGACCTAATACATCACTATGAACAAGGTGCAATTTCCTTGTAGTGTGTGTATGACTATCTTTTGGAAAAGAAGCACGATGCATTTTTCCAAGAATGCAACCTTCACATGCATGCTTTTCAATGGACTCAAGTGTAGGCAAGCTGATAACCATGTCCTTCTTTTGCAAGTAAAGCAAACTATTGAAGTTTAAGTGACCAAAACGAGCATGCCAAAGCTCCATTTCAACTATGGAAGAGGTATGAGAAACTAAGGCATTCGAGGCAGCCCTCTTATATGTATCCATGTGTTACAAGCCATTACATAATATTGGACATCACGATAACATCGCCATTACTGAAATCATGAACCATACACTTATCATCAATAAAGTGTACATGAAGTCCAGCTTTGGTAATCAACGGAACAGAAATTACATTCTTCTTTATATTGAGAACATACAGTGCATTTTTTAAGAGAATCACACCTCCATTTGCAGCTGTAAGCTCAATTTCTCCTACTCCAGTGATAGGATAAGAGGCATTGTTTGAACACACCATATGTCCTCCTTTGGGTGCATCTTTCAAAGAGGCAAAAAAACTTTTGCATGAAGTTATGTGCTTTGAAGCACCACTATCAAAGAACCATTCGAATCAGCCTCACTCACAACCATACATTTAGAATGCAAAGAAGCATCATAATGACATAACAATACATGCCCAAAAATCTTGAGCCATGTTAGCTTCATCATTCTTTGCATTTGCTGAATTTTCAGCAATAGACATGCTGGATTCCTTCATCTTTTCATTGTGTTTAGCAAGCTTTCTACACTCATCAATAATATGACCAGCCTTTCAACAATATTTTCATCTCTTCTTCTTTTTCAAATTACCATCATTAGAGGAATGAGTGGACGAGGAAGGTTGAGGCTTTGGTTTTGATGAGCCCAAAGCTGAACCATACTTGCTTTTCCCCTTTTGTGAGATAGCAAGTGCTTGCGTTCCCTCGACTAAACCACTCCTATTCACTCTAGAGTGCTCTTCTTGCAAAAGAAGAGACACAACCTCATCAAATGCATACATATTAGGATTTCCTTTTTCAACCAAATGGATTGTAGTAGCAAAGCTTTGAAAAGATTCCGGTAATCCTTTCAACAATGTAGAAATGAATGATGCATCGGGAATAATCTCATCTATGTTTGCCAATTTCTCTTTCAAGTCCTTGATGCGTGTCACATACACATCCACCGACTCATTTGTAGCAATACATACATCCTCAAGTTGCTTCCTCAAGTATGCAACACGTGCTTCATTATGCACGGGCAAATGGCCAAGCAGAGAGCTCCAATAAGATTTTGATCGGATTGTTGCGCAAATTATCTTTTGATCATCAAAGCTTTTGGCCACAAGCATTGATCGGTGCAATTTGGGCTTTTAGAACTACAAAGAGAGGAACCACTAGCGAGAGTCCATTTTGCTTGGTATATGGAAAAGAGGCATTAGCACCATTTGAATTTATTATCAAAAGAGAAATGGGAGCCAAGGCCATTGGAAATGAACCTCCTATTAGGAGATTGGTAGCATTAGAAGAATACAGAGAAGAAGCAATGTAAAATCTTCAGGTAACACAAGAAAAGCGCAAAAGATTACACGACAGATATCTTAGGTCCAATGAAATGCAAGAAGGATCCTTGGTTTTGGTGCATCAGATCCCAGCAGCTTCAACCAAATTGACACCCAAGTGGATAGGACCATACAGAGTGATAAAGGTATTACCACATGGAGTAGTGCATCTCGAGGATTTGCAGGGTAGGAGGATACCCCTGGTCAATATCTCCAAGGTCAAGAATTACCTGAAATAAGTCAAATTGGAATCACTTCATTCACTGTGCAAATCGTATTTCATTTAGCGTTCGCAATTTAATTGGTCTATTCAATAAAGCAAATGAAGAAAAGTTGCACCGAGATGGTGCAAAGAATTGATGTGGGGGTCTGTAGCGCCGTCTCTCTCTCTCTCTCTCTCTCTCTCTCTCTCTCTCTCTCTCTCTCTCTCTCTCTCTCTCTCTCTCTCTCTCTCTCTCTCTCTCTCTCTCTCTCTCTCTCTCTCTCTCTCTCTCTCTCTCTCTCTCTCTCTCTCTCTCTCTCTCTCTCTCTCTCTCTCTCTCTCTCTCTCTCTCTCTCTCTCTCTCTCTCTCTCTCTCTCTCTCTCTCCCCACCCCCCTGCATCTTTTTCCCCACCACCCACGTTGAACACTCCCCCCATCACCCCCGTAGAGCCCGCAGCCCCCACCCCCCGTGCAATTCCCCCCACCCTCCGCCTGTTCTCTCCCTCTCTCTCTGTCTCCCCCCGCCACCCCCTGTAAAGCCCGCAACCCCCACCCCCAATGCAACTCCCCCCACCCTCCACCTGTTCTCTCCCTCTCTCTCTCTCTCTTCCCCTACAACCCCCGCCCCTCTCTCTCTCCGCAACCCCAACCCCCGGCCCCTCTCTCTCCCGCCCCCGCTAGTCCCCGTAGAGCCCGCAGGAACCCCCCTATCCCCACTACCTCCCCCGTCTCTACAGTCCCCTGCCCGTTGCTCCCGTTGTACCCACCCGCCATCCCCTCCGCGCTCTCCACTACCACTTCCCCACCCGCAGTCACCTTCCCTCCATGCTCTCCACTACCTCCTCCCTGCCCGCAGTCACCTGCCCTGCACCACTCCATTTCCACATCCATTGCCCATATTCACCTGCCCCCGTGCCACTCCGCTGACAACTTCCCCTCCACGCAGTAAGTCCTACCTTGATGGGCTACGAAAGGAGGTTGAGGTTGTCATCCGAGCTAGAGGAGAAGAGGACTCCTTGAGCGAATCAATGGAGAAGACGATCTCAATGCAGAGAAAACAATTCTTTGAGGCCATATCTCAAGCAGAGAGAGGCACGGAGAGAAGATGGCAACCATCAACAACTAAAGGCAACCCCCCCTCCCACAGAATCCCATTTGGAGTCCCCCGCCAGTGGAGTCCCCCGCCGAGTCCCACCCGTCGCCAAGGACTCACGAGTACTTGATTTGTGGTATGTGGGTCCTTACACTTGATTCTCTCAATCTCTCTCTTCTCTCTCTCTCTCCTCTCCTCTCTCTCTCTCTCTCTCTCTCTCTCTCTCTCTCTCTCTCTCTCTCTCTCTCTCTCTCTCTCTCTCTCTCTCTCTCTCTCTCTCTCTCTCTCTCTCTCTCTCTCTCTCTCTCTCTCTCTCTCTCTCTCTCTCTCTCTCTCTCTCTCTCTCCCTCCATTGTCCCTTCCTCCCTCCCTCCCTCCCTCCCCTCTCTCTCTCTCTCTCTCCTCTCTCTCTCTCTCTCTCTCTCTCTCTCTCTTCTCTCTCTCTCTCTCCTCTCTTCTTCTCCTCTATCTCTCTCTCTCCTCTCTCTTCTCTCTCTCTCTCTCTCTCTCTCTCTCTCTCTCTCTCTCTCTCTCTCTCTCTCTCTCTCTCTCTCTCATCTCTCTCTCTCTCTCTCTCTCTCTCTCTCTCTCTCTCTCTCTCTCTCTCTCTCTCTCTCTCTCTCTCTCTCTCTCTCTCTCTCTCTCTCTCTCTCTCTCTCTCTCTCCCCCTCCTCTCTCTCTCACTCTCTCTCTCTCTCTCTCTCTCTCTCTCTCCTCTCTCTCCTCTCTCTCTCTCTCTCTCTCTCTCTC
>CM035427.1:45553786-45651286 GCA_020310875.1 Ceratopteris richardii
TTTTTATGGATCATTTAGCATTGTAAAAGCAAGAGCTTTACACATGTAAAAGTAGAAAAAGAGAGCAAAACTTCCATGAATTCAATGTTGTTGAGTTGCTATTGATGAATCAATCAATCACCTACAAATAGATCAAACTAGCTGAACTTCACTTTTCCTAGGTTTTAAGAAAGTGAATTGATTCCCTCCAACAACTAATCCGGACTTCATTTGAATTCAATATCCACTTGTAGAAGTCGTGAAGCACTTCAAGAGTCTATATAAAGACTTCAAATCAGTTGTAGATTACATGGAAGCAATAGACATACACGTGGCCATCATTGTCTTGCTCCATTTTTTTGCATCATCTTCTTCAACAAAAGTAAGTTTGGAGAGACTGCTATCGCATTTTGATGACTTCTATTATGATGAATCATACTTTGAAAGTGAAAAAGTGAAATTTGGTGGGTAGGGCTCAATTATGGTGGGCAGAGATCACCCCACCACATTGAAAGCATTTCAAAAAAAGATCAAGGAGTCCTTCCTTCCTCCTCAATTCCACTTATGTGCTTGTCAAACTTGGATAACTTTTTGGTGGAAAGGTGGAGATTCTATGTCTACCTTTACTGAACGTTTTTTGCAATCGCAATTATTTATTTGTTTGCTTGAAACGATTCTTGAAGATACCTTGCAAAGAAAGTATGAAGATGGTTTGGAGATGGGAATCCAAGCCAAGCTCAACACATTACATCCCACAACCCTCTATGAAGATATTTCTTTTGCAGATGATGCTAAGAAAGAGTTTCAATCCATCACCAAGTCCATTCACTTACAGCAAACACGTCAATGACAACCACCAATAAAGCCCAATTTTCCTTTCAAGTGTCCCTTCACTAGTCTTTCCTCTCCTACTTTTTAGTGCCCACATACTTTTCATTGCCCACCTACTTTTCAGCACCCTCCTCAACCCAATTTCTCATCAATACCCAAGACAACAGCTTTATAACTTACAAAACCTCCAACCCTTCAAACTACAACGATGGATGCTCAACAAAAGAGACCCCATATTACTTGTTGGCATTGTGGTAAGTTTGGTCATACTAAAGCTAAATTTAGGTTCCAAACTAATGACATGAAGGTTGTCGAAGCTCAAGTACACAACATGGAGGTGGTTCCTGAAGACATTCAACCAGATTTGACTGAAGAAGCATTGGAACAGGATCTAAGTACCTTGGGTAACATAATTTCTATCCATTCTTTACTTTGCATGCAAGGCATTATTAATGGTAAAGTTGTTAATATTTTACATGATGATGGTAGTTCACATGATTTATTTCTCATACACTAGTGCAAGATCTCCAATTACACCCACTTCCCTCTATGTATAAAGTTAAGGCTGCATTTCAAGGAAATAGATATAATGTTACAAGTGAAGTGCATAATGTTCGGGTTTGTATAGGTTCATTTGTAGATGAATGCACATTCTTAATTGCTCCTTTGCAATCCTATGATTTTATATTTGGTATGCCTTTTCACCATCATTATAATCCATGTATTGATTATCATACACACATAATGAGTTTTAAGTTTAACAATCAAGATATCTCTCTGTCTACAGTGCATGACTTCCAACCATTCCCATTAATTATTCATACTAAAGTAAAATGTGCATTTAGGAAAGGCTACAATTCATTTATTGTTTTTGTCAATTCATAATTGATTATACATATACACTTCCTAATGCACATAAATCATTTATGGATTCCAATAAGGATTGTTTTATGGTTGATTTTCCTTCTAAACTATCATCTTCTAGGGGATCAGTTGACCATAGTATAGAATTAATTCCTAGTAGTTCTCCTCTCCATAAAGCACCCTATAGGCATGGACCTTTACATCAACAAGAAATACCTAATCAAGTTAAAGATTTACTCCACAAAGGACTTATAAGACCCAGTTCTTCTCCCTTTGGAGCACCTATTCTTTTAGTAAAGAAGAAGAACAAGACTTATAGAATGTGCATTGACTATAGAGCACTCAATAAGATCACAATTAAAAATAGATATCCTATTCCTAGGATAGACAATTTGCTAGATATACTTCGTAGAGCACGTGTCTTTAGTAAAATTGATCTTAAATGTAGGTATCATTAGAGACAAATGACACAAAATGACATTTATAAGACTACCTTTAGAACCCAAACTAGTCACTTTGAATTCATCGTAATGCCCTTTGGACTTACAATGCATCTATTACATTTGCACGCATGATGAATAACATTTTTATTGAATATCAAGCTTTTGTTCTTATTTTCTTTGATGATATACTTGTCTATAGTGATAATGATGATGATCATGAACAACATTTAACAACAATTTTAATTTGTTACACAAAAACAAACTTTATGCTAATCCTAAAAAGAGTTATTTCTTTCAAAAAGAATTAGAGTATTTATGCCATATTGTTTCTAGTCAAGGTGTTCATGTAGATCCAAAGAAAATTAAAGTAATTGAAGAATGTCATGTACCTCAAACTGTGAATGATGTATGCTCTTTTCTATGGTTAGCTAGTCTTTATAGAAAGTTTGTAAAAGGTTTTTGTTATTTAGCACTCCCACTCACATTATTATTAAAGAAAAAGTTAAAATTTGCATGGGGATTAACACAACATCAATCTTTTGAAAACATCAAACATGCACTTTCTCATGCACGTGTTTTGCAATTACCCGATTTTGCACAACCTTCCCATGTAGTTACAAATGCTAGTGGTTTAGGTATAGGTGTTGTATTAATGTAGAATGATCATCCTAATGCATTTGAAAGTAGAAAACTTAAACCTTTTAAAAAGAATTATAGTACATATGATAAGGAACTTTTGGATGTTGTACATGCTTTAAAATTTTGGAAACGTTATCTCATGGATTCTGAAGTCATAATCAAAACAGACCAACAAGCTATTAAACATTTATTAAATCAACCATTTATTTCTGACAGACACATTAAATGGGCTTCATTGATACAAAATTTTCAACCTATGATCGAATATCAACCTGGCAAAGCTAATGTTGTAGCTAATACCCTTAGTCATTTTCTTCCATACAAACAAATATTGTTTCTATTAATAATATTTTTTTTATTGATATCCATTCATTTCATGACATGATTCCTACTTATGCATCTGATTTGTATTTTTCACAAACATGGAATGCTTTCAATAATTCTACAACATTTAGTGAGGATCACTACACTTTTTATAATGAATTCTTGTATTTTGAACACAAGTTATGCATTACACAAGGTTTTAAAGAATTTTTTATGAGTAATAAATAGATCAACACACACAATTAGTGTATCAACTGCCAGTTACAACGTAGTTCAAGATGTGTAAAAGAAAATATACCAGAAAATTTTGAATAAGAAAAAGCGGGATTACCTCGTTTGAACGAGTTTAAAAACCTCAATATATTTATTATCAATGTTACATCATATGTTTTATGGTTATAGGTTAGTTAACCAATCAAATTCTTATTTAATTGATCTTGGTCCAAGAGAATTATTTATTTTGATTTGTTTGTTCTTGCCAATACTAGGTATCGGTTCATATCCAAATTTAATTTTACCCATCTTGAGGAATAAAGTTAGTTCAATCTCACTTTTATACTCTAACATGATCAAATAAAACAAAACTCATAGTGAAGGATGCATGAACCACCACACATGGGTCATAGGGGCATACAAAGTACTATTTCTACGTGTAAAGAATTTTTCTTTTGGCCCAATATTGAAAAGGATATTGCACAATATGTTTCCCATTGCATTGTGTGTCAATGTGTGAAAAGACACCATGATAAAGCATTTGGATTATTAATACCACTTCCCATACCTAATGGACCAGGGGTACAAATTTATATGGATTTTATTACTGGTTTTCCTACAGCTTCATCACATAATGATATGATTTGGACAATTGTTGATAGATTAGTAAACACGCATATTTCATTCCTTGTAAAAAGACTCTTTCTGCACCTCAAGCTGCTAAGTTATTTATTAAATGTATTTTTTTGCATCATGGTTTTCCAAAAGTTATTTTATCAGATCGAGATGTTCATTTTTGTAATCACTTTTGGGTTGCATTATTTCAAAATTTAGGCTCTAAAGTAGACTTTAGCTCTGCATTTCATCCTGATAGTAATGGGCAAAGTGAAGGTATGAATAGTATTATTTTAGATCTACTATGTTGTTATTCTTTAAATAATTAAAGTAATTTACAGTTTGCATATAATAACACAACACATACCACTACTAGACATGCACTGTATGAAATTGTTTATGGTAAAACGCTTCAACCTCCCATGATTCTCACTCAAACTGATATACCTATGGTTGATTCTTTTACACATGATCATATTTCTACACTTCATTAGGTTCATGAGCATATTAAAAAGAGTCAAGAACATTACATGCATAATGTTAATAAGAAATGAGTAGTTAAAGAGTTTAATGTAAAGAAATTTGAAAAATATTTCACAACATCATAAGGTTAAACTTGCACCATGTTATTATGGACTTTTCATATTATTCAAAAATATGAAATTTGAAAAATATTTCACAACATCATAAGGTTAAACTTGCACCATGTTATTATGGACTTTTCATATTATTCAAAAAATTAATGAGAATGCTTTTAGATTAGACATAACTTCTCATGGGAATATACATAAATCTTTACATATCAATTTATTGAGATCGTTTAAAGGAACTCTACCAATCACTCCTTTTTTTTTTACCTTCTTTGTTAGAAGAGGATGCTGAGATTTTAATTCCAGAGAAAATACTTGATTATGATGTTACTAGTACACGCACAGGTAACCAATATCATAGATATTTAGTTCAATATAAAAATCACTCACTTGAAGAATCTCAATTTCAAAAGACATCACTAACTCCACATTATGACTATTTGATTTCTCCTTATTATTCACAATCACATTAAATTCCAGTCTTCTAGTTCCATGCATGTGATTTTACATGGAACATGCTTATGATTGTTCAGTGATGGGAGGTGTCTGGCCATCCATGTCTATTTTACTCTTATCAACTGAGGTCATTTTCTTGTCAACTGGGAGGCATGTTATACTTCATGGAATAAAGGAATGTTAAATGGATTTTAATGCTTTGCGGTTTCTAATGTGTTTTGTGTTTTGATATAGCAGGTGAAGATTCATGAGGGTGTGAGCATGTGTGGACTTATTCACATATTTTTTAAAGTTATTTAGAAGAATATTTAGAAGATAGTTTTTTTAATTATTTTTATAAAAATAATAGATCACTTTAGAAAGCAATGTTTTTGTAAAAATAGAAAATCATGATTCTATAAATAAAGCAATTTTTTTGTAAAAAGCATGCTTTTTGAAGTGCCACCCTCATTTATCTTCTATTCAAGATTTAATAAGGAAAACCTATAATTACACATGCTCTGATAGACCCATCCATCAGAGTACATGGGGGGAGATTGTACCCAATCTAGTGTATAGTCTCTTGTCTCTTTCTATCCTTGAGTACCTTTGTGACATTTCAATTCTGGCCTCTGTGTACGTGCATCTGCATGATCGAAAGGTCAACAACTAAAGAAGTAGAAAAGAAAGTGTGTTTGTGACTTTCTCAAGAAAGTATTTGGGGAAGATCACATACTCCAAAGTTGAGCCTTATAGTTAATTTAGGAGTCGACTTATATGTGAGTTTGAGTGAAGATTTTGTCGAGCATTTTTGAAGACCCTCTCTAATGCTAATGAGTTCTCACTTGTATATTCATTCACATGTATATACATTTGTAAATAACCTTGAGAGTATTTAGAAAGCATTGATTTTTGTAAAACTTGTAGAAACTCTTCCTCGAATTCACTTTAGAGCTATATAAAAAATTAGAGAGTCACTAGACAAGTTTAAGTAGATGTTTTTGAGCTTATAAGTGAGTAGACACTAGAAACTATCTCATTTTGAGAGAGCATACAAATTAGTGTTGTAACTTGAGTATACTTGAGTGGTGAATTGAGATCTCTCTTGCTATAGTCAATCTTCTTGTCTTGCTTTCTTTGTTACGGTAATGTGGTTTGATATGTGATGTTTGGTTGAATCTTTGTATGTGATATTGGAGTAATTGAGAAGTAAATTGTTGAATGTAAGCTTAGTTGAAGGAAGCCAATATGTTTCAAGTCCCTTTGTTAGTGGGTTTTGATTAAGATAAGGCTTTTCTAAAGTCCTCATAATAAACTAGCATGGTTTAGGCACAAGGATCATTTAAAAGGTTAAGTGTTTTAGGCACAGAATCATTAAACAGGGTTAAGTATTCAACAAAATATGACCATTTTAAGTTTCAATTGATAAAATCATGTTTTCACATCTTATCATGCTCTTCATTGCTGATGACTTCGTGTAAATTTTTTCTTAATTTTCATGTAAATGATTAATTTCTGGATTTTGCATTAGTTTTTAAGCAAGAATCCAGCTATACACTCGTTGGATTGACAATTTAAAAGAAGTTTTATGATTCATGTATGTTGATGGTCATTTCAAGCACTAGATCTACAATGGGAGAGATGTTATGAAGGGTGAAACATATCTTTTGGCACCATTGACAAGGGTCGAGTCAAGCTAGATCGGAGATGTTAAATCATAAGTGAACATCTTGTTATCAACTACAATTATATTCATTGAGTGGTGTCAAGAGGTATTTGAGAAAGATTTGGTGGCTATGGAGATGTTAAATCATAATTGAACATCTTGTTATCAATTACAATTATATTCATTGAGCAGTGTCAAGAGGTTCTTGAGAAAGATTTGGTGGGTATTATCTTTTCAATTGTGTTCTTGAGAATGAGGTGAGGAATCCTTTTTGAAATTCCGTTCATTTGATTTTAAAGGACAAGTCATGTGAATGCTTGTGTCACTCAAGTTTATATTCTTTTGATCACAACTGATCAATTTCATTTTTGTTATTTGCACCCCTTTAAGAGGAAGTTAAATTTTGATCAAGGGATTTTTTGAAGTGATAAAGTGGGAATTGATGTGGAAAATGAGAGGAAACACATCGAAAACATCCATTGAATCATAATCTTTGATGTTTTACTGTTTTGCAAAGTTCTTTCTTATTTTCTTGTAGAGAAACATAAAAATAGCAAAAAATTAAAGTTGGTATATGGATAAAACTTAAAATTGCACTGACAAAAGCCTATAATTGTTGAAGAAAAATTAAGAGAAAAGTATTAGAAACGGAAAATTTGAAGAAATTGAGAGAAAAGAACAATTGAAAAGTGAGAAGTTATGTTGATACATTTTAGTAGTAATGTGCTTGAATAGATTTGGGATGAGTGAGGGACTTTTTCCCCCCTTTAGATTCATTTTCCCTCAACTTGTATATATGCCTATAATCTTAACTAGACACTCATGTTTTGTGAATTCACTTGCTAACACTCTATGTTCTGTTATTCTCCAAGCTTCTTCTTCTTAACTTGTGTTGTTTGCATGCTTCCAGAGTCCTCGAATTGCAACAATTGGTATCAGAGCAAGTCGCTGCTTTCTTAAGGATGTAGTTGACACCCTTTCAATAATAGCCTCATAATCAAATGAAAAGTTGTGAGCATACTCAAGATCATTATCAAGTCTGAATAAATTTACTTTATGATGCCAGATTTTTTATTAGAGCTTGTTTTGGTCTTCAATCACACTATGAATCTGTAGGCTTTTTTTTGTGCTAGCATATATACAATTTTGGTTATTTTGATAAGGGTGACTTCAAGGTTGCTATAGGCTAGTAGATCTTGATTGGGTATTTCTATTCAATGTTTTTGAGAAAACACTCAATTTTCTACATCAATATATATAGTCATTTGCATGGCTGAATGCAATGATGTATTTCATATACTGGCTATTAAGGATAAGTTGGATGGTTCTAATTACCCATAAAAGTCATACATGGTGTATCATGTATGGGTAGCAAAAGGCTTGTGATGTCCTCGACACATGTGAAATCATCATGAACCCTAAACTTCATGTGATTTCCTATATCTCATGAATGGTTCTGAATTTGGTAACTAATGTTACCATCACATTCAAAATGTGTAAAATGCTAAGAGCAATGATCTATTTGCTTGATATGTGCCACACATGATAATATTGTAGAACTTTTCATAAAGGCTATGCCTACGAAGAAGTTTGAACATTTTCACAAAACTTTAGGCTTACTTCCTTTTGTGGATTGATTTCTTTCCACATAGCTTGGCACTTCCTTATACATGAGTGCCAAGTCCTTGTTCATCGCATCACCCCCGAAAGGGATTTGTTGATATATTTTGGTAGTGATGTGTGTGAACACACTTAGGGCTACTAGGACACTTTTCCCCTCTTTAGGAGGTTTTTTACATGTGGCTTGTATATATGCTTATAACTATAACATGTCACTTATCTTTGTATGTTCACTTGGTAATACATTTCATCTATATCTTAATTGATTTCCAATAAATCTTAAGCTAACTGTGCATGAATCTAGATATTTGAGAAATTGCAAACTAAATGTCTGAACGTGTATTATATAGATATATCAAGCACCAGCTGCTTGACTATATAATGTAGCATCAAATGGTTATGAATCTCCTACTGACTGTAATGACATGTTGACATCCATAGGTATCTGCATAGGCTCACAATCTGTCATCTCAAACCTTTCCAATAATTTCTCAATGTATTTCTGTTGTGTCATGTAGATACACTCATCTTTGTACTTGAATTCAATCCCAAGATAATAATGCAATACCTAATTCATTTACATCAAATGTATGCTTAAGTTGTCCTTTACACAACTCAAGATCCAAATCCTTGGGACTTGTGATAATCATATCAATTTGTAGTGCATCTTGAACACTAGCTACTTCATTCTCATCTAAAGTAAGAGCTAAAATATTATGAATCTCAAAAGGTTATGTATAGTTTACCTCATCTATTTGTTGTCTCTTTGTTTGACTTTTGGTTCTTCTAGTGTATTCCTTTATACCACTGTCCTTCTAGGTTTGATATAACCACTTTGGTATATTCTTGAAAAGTGCTAGAATCCTTTCAAGTTCTTCAGTATCTCTTTCTTCTAGAACTCTAGAACCTTCTCCAACTTCATAAATCAAAACTTCAAGGGGTTTTAGGGTTCAATTCCACTGTGCATGCTAGTGTTAGATTGTCACCTGTATGGATACTTTGTAAAGATCCAATATTCTATAGTTTATATATTTTGTAAATAAATCGATTAGCTTTTTGGTGACTTCAACAGAAACATCCAATACCATGTAGCGGGAATGTAATGTTCATATGCCTATTGGAATCCCACATTCAGAGAGAGAGAGAGAGAGAGATCCGAAGCAGTGAAGTTGTAGCAGACTACATATGTAGAACAATTATATTCCTATACTATAATGAAAGATTACTTTTGATGCCAAACTTTGTGTATTTGTTGTACAGTCTCAATCTATTTGTTTATTATATCGAGTTGTGTAATCTGTTAATTGGTATAATGCTAGGGAATAAAAACACACTAGAAACTATCCGGTAGACCCCATTCCCCAAACCTATCTTTGTTTGCAAAATTCAAATCAGCCAAACGTTGAGGACTAGATCATAGTAAGAAGAGAGGTAGAAGTGGTTACTTAGATGAGGCAATGTCACTCTATCCTCTCCAATAGACCAAGGGGAGTGTGTGCATGAAATTGTGTAAGTGTGTGTGTGTGTGTGTGTCAGTGTGCATGAGCATATTTGTTGTAGTGTAAGAGTTAGGTCAACTAAAATCTATGTGAACGTGTGTGCGAGTGTAAGTGTGAGTATCTATATATAGGAGTTTGATTATGATTTTTCCTTAATTTTTGATTCTTGTAGGTATAATTTTTTTAATCTGAGAGAGAGAGAGAGAGATTAGTGTAGATATGAAAGAGAAGCAATCAGAGGAAGTGGATCGTAAAATTATAAAGAGAGAGAGAGAGAGAGAGAGATTAGGGTAGATATGGCAAAGATGTAATTGGAGGAAGTGCAGTGTGTAGTTATAAAGAGAGAAAGAGAGAGAGAGAGAGAGAGAGAGCTTGGGGCAAGTAGGTGTAGTAGAACAAATTGGGGAGAAAGAGAATTTGATGTACTTGTAGATATTTCACATGATAGGTAAGTAGAGGACAATGTGCATAGATCAGAGGGGAAAGAGAGAGAGAGAGAGAGAGAGAGCACTTGGTGTAGGTAGGCATAGTAGAGCAAATCACACACACACATACACACACACACAGACACATATATATATATATATATATATATATATATATATATATATATAGAGAGAGAGAGAGAGAGAGAGAGATTTATATGTTTTAATGCATAGTTCTTTATAATAGAACAAACATTTTCTATATATCATTTGGTGGTCGATCAAATTGTTGTATTTTCATATTTTTTATTTTTTGTTTTAGTTACTACTTATATTATTTAGAACATAGAAATAATTATTTAATTAAATTAAAAACATAAAATTAAGAGGTATAGAACTTGAATAGAAAAAATAAAAGAAGAAAAAGAAATATGTATATATGCTTATAAATAAAAAGAAAAAAGAAATTAATTAATATTAATAAAGTAACTATTAAAGAAAAGAAAAATATATAGTAAATAAAAAGAAAGATTTTACTAATTATGTTTTTTTCCCTAATGTTTGATTCTTGCCAATGGAAGATTGAATAGCATTGAGAAGACTACTTTGAAGTGATTAAAAAAATAGCAGCATTAGAGCCCTCTACCTATCACATAGATTGACGATTGGAGCCTTGCATCTATCATAGAGATTGGTGACTAGAGCCTCGTGCCTCTCGCAAAGATTGATGACTAAAATCCTCTACCTGTTGCAGCCATTGATGGCTAGAGCCCTCTGCATGTCATAAAGATTGATGACTGGAGCCCTTTGCATATTGTAGAGATTGGTGTTTGGAGACTCTAACACAAATCTTGAAGATTGGAGATCCTCACGTATCTTTTTCTACTGCATCTTTCTTTCTCCCTCCTATTTTGATCCCTCAAGTAGACAGTGATCTCATTTTGTTCATCCACAAATTTCTTTTAGCTCCTACCCCTCAAGTATATGTCGATCCTATTCCATTCACCCTCGAATTTCTTTTACACCAACCATGTATTTCAGTGCCTCCCTTGAAGCACAGGAGAGGGTCCAATGACTATCCTTAAAGGCACCCAACATGCATTGCTACTTGCCAAATAGAGGACAAGCCTAATCCAATGGGTCACCCATTTGCATCCCTTCCTTCTAGATAACTAGTGTCCTCTATTCTCTTAATAAGGTGCATTCTTTTCAATAGAATGCATAGTCAACTTTAGATTTTGTACTAGATCGGGAAAAAATGACGATAAAAGCTTTAGGGAGTTATTTTAGTTAAACTCTAAAGGTGACAAGCTTGCTTAATTCAAGCTTATTCCACCATAAAATCTTGAATGATAAGAAAGAGGTATCTTTTCTTGCAAGACCTTGGATCTAAAAAGTAAAGAAAATTTGAACCATTTAAATCCATTTAATAGATAGAAGATCTAGAAGATATTTTAATGGCTTGTGTTTGTTGTACTTTGGAGTTGTCCTCTCCAATCATCATAGCATAAAGGATCAACAACCTCAAACACTTAAATTGTCAATTTGGGGAGCATACTAAGACCCTAGCCCCTTTTTTATCAATGGATTCTAAGATATATCATTCAAAGATCATATTATTTACTTATTTACTCCATCCCCTCACAAGTATTGAAGATTTCTCTGTTTTTAGAAATAATTCTTCTTTTTAGTGTAAGTATCGCTAGAAATAATATTTTTTTAGTGATTATTGTGCTTAAAGCATGCTATTTTAGATAAGGAAGACATTGATAAGGAGGCTATATTCAAGTTTCTAAAATTGTACCCTCTTGAAGAGAGAATCATGATTTTGATATATTCACACAATCCAAAGAAAGAAGTTAATACTTTGATTATACAAGCTTAGAAGAGGAAGATAGACTCATGAAAGTATTGCGCACACATAAAACAATTGATCATAGAGATAAAACTATGAAAACTACTCACAAGATCCACATGAAAATACCATAATAGCTGATTGAGAATAGGTTGTTGCGAAGAGCTCTCTAATTCTCATTAATCATCCAAAAAAACAAGTCTCCTTACAAAATGACTTCAATTGTCTTTTATGCTATTTTAAGTTTCCATGTTCACACCTAAAATAGGTTTTTCTAAGATTCTAATATAAAAAAGAGAGCTCTAAACATTCTACAAAAAATATATGTGATACATTTCATCATGAGGAAGACTATTCCTCACTTTTACAAAAGTTGGGATACTTTATCCTAACAAAAATACAAGTTTGTATTTTTGTTTTTCTTTTACAAAAGCTTTCTCTTGATAGCTGATTTGTTATTCCCTAACCTTCTTTCCCTCCTTGACTTTTTTCATCCTTGACAAAATTGAGTTGAATGAATCTTTATTGGCTTTTCTTTCTTTGGTATACTTGTGCTATTAGTTCATGACTTTTTCTCTCTGTCACATTCAAGTCACATCCTTCTTTATATATTCCATACATGCTCCTTCATATGTTGTTAATCTAGATTTCATTCCCAATGATCATCTGCCAAAAATGTCAAAATCTTTTTCAAAAAATTGTACTCAAAGGCGTCTTCAAAAGATGAAATGCCTATGAAACTCTTAATGTTTGCTATAGCTTTTCACAATAGGGATTGGACTTTATTGGACCAACTCATCCACCAGCTAAAAACTCTCATGCTGAATACATAATAGGGAAAACTGAGTATTTGACAAAATGGACTAAAGCAAATGCCACTTCAAAGAATGATGCTCAAACAATTGCTAAATTCTCATATGAAAGTGTGATAACTAGATTTGAATTACCAATTGAACCAGTACGTGATAGGGGAACTCATTTCGTGAAGCACGTAATAGATTCTTTGACTCAAAACTTCATGATAACCCATTGGAAATCAAAACCTTATCTTCCCCAAGCAATGGATTAGTAGAGAGTACAAAGAAAGTCTTATGTATTGTGCTACCTAAATTGGTAAACATCAAGAACAAACTGGGATATCAACTTTATCATGTCATATAGGCATATAGAGTAGCATAGAAGACATCAATAGGAACTACTCCATTCAATCTACTATATGGATTGAATGTTGTCTTGCCAATGGAATCTTTGATATCCATGATAAAGATAGATAAACAATTGACTTGGACATGACATGAGCTATCTGATAGGATTATGGAGTTAGAAAAGTTAGTAGCATTTAGATTGGAGACAATCATGATTATGTATGCAGGCAAGAAGAGATAGAAAGCCTACTATGATTTACATATTAAAGACAAAAACTTTCAAGAAGGGGGTTTGGTTCTAGCATACATACTTAAAAAACATAGTAAAAAACTAGAAAAAAGGGGATAGACCATGCATTTTGCATAGGATTAATCCTAATGGAGATGTACAACTTACAAACATAGATGGCTAGTTCATGCCAAACTATATTAGTGGATGCAAAATTAAAAGATATTTGGGGCCTTTGATTGTAGAAATGTGGAGGAGACTACAACTATCACAAAGAAGGAAAGAAGAAGAAACAAGAATAAGATAAGAAGCGCAAGATCATCCAAAGGAAAGAATTAGAAAAAAGAGACAAATGAGAGAGTTATTGACTTTTGAGGTTGATCATGGGAAAATAAGTGATCATCTACTAGTTGTTGATATATTTAGGTAGTGATGTGTGTGAACACTCTAGGACCGCTCAGGCACTTTTTTCCCTCTTTAGGAGATATTTTTTTCCCCGACTTGTATATACGTCTATTGCCCTAACTGGATACTTATCCTTGTACATTCTAATGGTAATACATTCTATCTTTGTGTATTGTGCTCCAAGCTCCTTCTTCTTCCTTGTGCTATTCGCATGCTTTCACAGACCTCAAACTCCTACAATTGGTATCAAAGCAAGTCGCCGCTTCATCTAGGGCATAGTCAACACCCTCACAATCTCAAAATTGCATGAAAATTGGTGAGCATACTCAAGGTGATTAGGAGACCAAAATAGCTTTGCTGTGTGTGCTGCAATCACGATATGCGCTCATTTTGGCATTCGAACACACTATCATAGCACTTATGCAAGCAATTTGTCTTTTTGTGCCAAAGATATATACAGGTTTTGGTTCACGAGTATAAGCATGTCAAAGTCTGCTACAAGTCTAGTAGAACTCAACAAGGTAGTTCTATTCAACTATTTGAGATACAATCATTTTTCTACATGTATCCCATATGTTGGTTGTTGATGATAAGTTGGACATTACCAATTACCCATTATGGGCTTATATGATGCATCATGTATTGGTTGCAAAAGGGTTGTGGAATATTGTGCAAGGTGTTGAAAAATGTCCTATTACACCTGCAAACACAATTGCTAAAGGTGATCCAGACGATATTCTTCATGTTCCTATTCGTGCCACGGTTCCTATTGCACCTACTACATAGCAAATTCATTGGGATGGCAGAGATGCTTAGGCACATGCATTGATAGCCTTGTCTATCAAACATGCCATTATTCCTCACATTCGCTCTTGCAAATCTAGTTAAGGATGCTTAGGATACACTTACCACTTTATACCAGGCGAGGAATGAGGCTCGTGTTGCTTACCTCTAAAAACAGTTGGAGAGTGAGCATATGAATGAAGGAGATTCCGTGGATAATTTTTTGACAAAGATCAAAGATTTGAAGGAACAATTGATTTCTACTTATGAAGTCTTGTATGACAGTTCACTCGTGTAGACTGTTCTAAATGGTCTTCCTGATTCATATCAAAGTTTTTCTTCTACTCTTCATTTCATGATTACCTCATAGCAAAGTTTCTTCACTTCACTCGAGCCAGCCCCTACAGGGAATATTGTCACATGCACCAACAACTCCTCTTATCCTGTCATGGGAGTTGGTAAGATCATTTTGAATACTATTGGTGGTAGTTCTTTTACATTGTCAAATGCTTTATTTGTGGCAAGGATCAAGAAGAATTTGTTATCAATTTCGACTTTAGTCAAGATTGGCTTGGTTGTGAAATTTGTTGATGACAGATGTACAGTTCATGATTTGTCAAATGGTGATGTCATTATTGCTTTTGGCATTTTATGTCATGGGCTATATAAGCTCACAGACTATGAAAGATTTGTGAATGATTCAGCATGTTCAGTACATGATTCTCAGGCTATGTCAAATGCAAAGCTTTGGCATGCATGCTTTGGTCATTTGAATTTTTCTAGTTTGCTACATGTGCAGAAATCTGAAATGGTGTCCTCTTTGCCCAAACTTGAGGCACTTGGTAAACATGCCTATGAAGGCTATATTTTGGGCAAAATCCAATGTTCATCATTCCCGAAAGATGGTTCAATTTGAGCTAGTCACAAATTGCAGCTTGTTCATAGTGATGTCTATGGTCCTATGCAGACACCCTCTTTTGGAAACTATCTTTACTTTATGACTTTCATTGATGATTTTTCTAGGCATGCATGGGTATATCCATTGAAAGCAAATTTCGAAGTGTTTATGTACTTCAAATAGATTCTGGTTTTGGTTAAAAAACTATTAGCATGTAAAAATGGGCACCCTCCATTCTGATCTAGGGGGGGAATATATGTCTTCTGATTTTAATGCAGTTCTAGATGAACATGGGATAAAACATCAATATACAATGTCTTATACACCTCAACAAAATGGAGTTGCTGAATGGAAGAATAAGTCACTCATGGAGATGGCGAGGTGTATGGTCAAGAGTCAAGCTTTACCACATATTTTCTAGCTTGAGGTTGTTATGTGTGCAACATATGTACTTAATAGGTTGCCTACTTAATGTTGGAGCAAGTCTATGACAAGCCTAAGTATTGGCTTGAGTCTCACAAAGTCTTAGAAGAAGCTTTAAAAAAAAGACTATGTAAAGTTCACTTGTGAACTACCTCTTGTAACTTTTGAAGAGTTTACTTAATGTAAAAGTAAGAGAATCTTAAGTGGTTGAGTCCACTTGATCAAGAATGGAAAGAGGAGCCACGAATTCGTGATTTGTGGTAGGTAGAGAATCAAATCAATCATTGATTGATTGGAGAGTGATTGAGGGAAGTTAGCCTCCCAAACTCAACTATAAATAGATGGCAGTTTTAGTCGTGGTTAGAGAGACCTATGTGAAGACCTCCAAGAGCTGAGCTTTATGCCATATCAAGGTGTGATTACAAGGCACACATATGTATCAGTAAGTCATTGTATTGTACAAGCAATATACTTTCATTTTCATGATTATTTGGTTTCATCTTTCCATGTTCTTGTGAAGTGTTCCACTCACTGCCATTACTCTCAGTTTTCTCAGTCAGCTTGCAGAGATGTTTTCTCTGAGCTTGGTGCATCATTTTCAGTGATTTAACTTGGTAAAGTTATCTCTATAAGTCTACTATATGCTCACAAATGTTCATGTCATTTGGATGTTGCAATCTTCAGTTATGTTCATTTGAAGTCAACAGGGTCTGTTCATCTTCACTTCTCTGTCAGGTACCCGACTTTTTTACTCATCTTGTCAGAGCCCTTTCTCAGTGGTTACTTATCCAAATTCAGTGATTTAAAGCGTGTTGGATTCAGCTTACTGTCTAGTATAACCATACAAATGTTCATAATCATTGGAGTTCCACATTTGGAGTTATGTTGATTTTTTTGCTCACTGGTCTATTTCTGTAGCAGCCCGTGAAAATCAGGATGATGTCATCACTTGTTAAAACTCATTCTCAGTGTGTGGTTCATTATTTTTTATGAGATTACTCTTGAAAGTTAGCTCTTTAAGTTACCTAGAGTTCTCCAAGAGGAATTAAGCTAATTGTTGCTGTGCTCAGAGAATTATGTAAAACACTGGACAGGTGTATGAACCAAGAATAGCAAGTTTTCACCTCTGAGCTAACTCCAACTTATCTGTTTTGATCTATCTTTTTGAGAGTGATCTTCCAAGGTACATAGGGTGTCTAATACATCCATTGGCAAGCTAAAAGGGCCCACCATATATTCCTAGATTTCATTTGGCTGGTGTAGATCAAGGATTTTGCAACACCTCTTCATCTTCAAGCACATACCTATCCATCTCTTCACAGTGGTATCAGAGCAAGGTTGGACAACATGGCAGATGGATTTCCTTCATCAATTGACAAATTGGATAGAGGTAATTACTCAGCTTGGTCATTAAGGATGGAAGCTTATCTCCAAGGTAGAAGTTTATATGGTTATGTGGCTGGAGATGAAGTTATGCCAAGTTTCAGGAACAAAAGTCAACCAACACAAGAAGAGCAAGAAAGATTGAGCACATGGTGCTCCAAGGATGCACTTGCAAGGTCTTATCTCCTCAACTCTATCTCAGATTTTTTGTTGCCTCACATTAGAAGTTGTAAGACATCTCAGGAAGTGTGGGATGCACTTGAAGCTTTCTTTTCTTCAAGTACTAAAGCTAGGAAGCATCAACTATGGCTGGATTTCACAACTCTCAAGAAGGCTCCCAAACAAAATGTGACTGATTTTGTCACAAAGCTCAAGGACATAGCGGATCAGTTGGGAAGCATTGGAGAGGTAATAGATGAAGAGCAAATTGTAAGACAGGTCATCAATGGCTTGAAGGCAGATGATAAGTGGGAAGCATTCACCACAGCTATGGATTTGTACATGGACATGCATGTACCTGATTTCAACACACTCATTGGACAACTACTTACTCAAGAGGCAAAGCTTATCAAAAATGGAGAAAGCTCTAAAGGTAATCAATCTTCAGCTTTATACACGGATAAAAGCAAAGCTAAAGATAACAAAGGAAAGGCAAAGAAAGTGGATGATGAAGCAGGTACATATCAAGCTAACTATGCAGGTAGAGGAAGACATGGCAGAGGTAGAGGAAGAGGAGGTAGACAAGGCAGGGGGAGATCCCAAGACTCCAACTCATGTTCTATTTGTGGATTAACTAATCATACAATTGAAAATTTCTTTAGGAATTCCAGGAATCAAAGAGGCAGAGGATACAATAGAGGAAGTTATGGATACTCAAGAGGAAGGTTCAACAACTACCATGGCAAATACAACAACTACAATCATTCAAACTATCAAGGAGGCTACAAAGGAAGGAGAGACTACAATAACTACACAGAAGACTCAAACAAAGAGGATTCATTATTGATCATGAACATGGCTATGCCACAAGGTAAATCTGATGAGCATGTTTTCTACATAGATTCAGGTTGTTCAAATCATGTGGCAGGAAATGTGGCACTCCTATCAGATTAAGAAGATCCAAGGAATAAGCATGAGGTACAAACAGGAGATGATACAAAACATCTTGTGGAGAAAATAGGCAATGTCAAAGCACCTGATGGAAACATCAACCTACTCAGTAAGGTACTCTATGTCCCTACCATTACAAAGAATTTGATAAGTGTTGGGCAGATAGTAGAGAAAGGGTTGCAAGTCAGGTTCACAAAAGCAGGAGCATTTGTTGAAGATCCAAGTCAAGGATTTAGAAGAATTGCAAAAGGTGAAATGACAGGTAGATTGTTCACATTTGAATTACAGGACACTAGAAACATTGCTCTCTTTAATTATGGTAGTCAGACACTCACAGAATTAGAAGTATGGAACAAAAGGTTAGCACATATTAGTGAAAGGTCATTAAAGCAAATCTGCAGGGACCAAAGTGTACTTGGACTTCCTAATTTGTCAAAACAACATATGATTTATAAGTGTAATGCATGTCAATTTGGAAAGTCTCACAGGTTACCATTCATGGAGAAAGGTTATATGCATGGAGATCTCTTGGAGTTGGTTCATACAGATGTATGGGGACCTAGCAAGGAAGCTTCAATATCTCGATCAAGGTATTATGTTTCCTTTATTGATGATTGCAGCAGATGGACTATCCTATTCTTTATGAAACACAAAGATGAAGTTTTTTCATGTTTCAAAAGATATTTGGCTCTTGTGGAGAATCAAACAGGTAAATCACTAAAAAGGCTAAGGTCAGATGGAGGGGGAGAATACTTCTCCCATGAGTTTGATTCTTTTCTTCAAGAAAGAGGAATCAAAAGAGAGGTAACTACAAGGTACACTCCTGAGCAAAATGGAGTGGCAGAAAGGAGGAATAGGACAATTGTTGAAGCTGCAAGGTCTATGTTAAATGAAAAGCATTTACCTAATTACTTATGGGCTGAGGTTGTATCTACAGCCACTTACTTGATTAACAGGTTGCCTTCAAAATCCCTTGATGGGATGACTCCATATGAGGCTTGGAATGGAAGAAGACCAAGCTTAGATCATTGTAAAATTTTTGGATGTATTGTTTTTGCTCATGTTCCTTCACAGGTTAGAGGCAAGATGGATCCAAAGGCAGAAAGGTGTGTATTTATTGGATATGACAACAATCAAAAGGGCTACAGGTTATACAACCCTACCAACAAAGGATTCTTGGTAAGCAGAGATGTAGTTTTTGATGAGAACAATTCATGGTATGAAGATTCATGCAGGAAGATTAATTTACCATATGATCTTGAAGAAGATTTTCCAAAGCTTGGTAGAGAACAATCAAAGATTGAAGAACAAGACACCTCAGAGGATGATGAAGAATCTCGCATGGAAAAGATCAAAGCATGGAAGTCTAAAGGTAAAGCAAAATTGCAGGAACTTGGACATGAGGCAGAATCATCACATCATGGCCTAAGAAGATCTATGAGGGAAAAGAAAAAACCAGAAAGGTATGGGTTTGACACCTCATTAGTAACTAAACATTCTATCTACATAGCACAGGACATAAACCAAGAGGAGCCATCATCATTTGAAGAGGCCAAAGCAAAAACAGAATGGAAGCATGCAATGAAGGAAGAGATTGAAGCACTTGAGGAAAACAACACTTGGGATTTGGTGCCCAAGACTTCATCCATGAAGGTAATAGGCTCAAGATGGGTCTATAAACTCAAGAAGAATTCTGATGGTTCCATTAACAGGTATAAGGCAAGGCTTGTAGCAAAAGTCTTTGCACAAACTCAGGGAATTGATTATGAGGAGACCTTCTCTCTTGTGGAAAAGATGCCTACTATTAGGGTTTTGCTTAGTATTGCCTCTTCCAAGAATTGGAAGATACTTCAACTAGATGTAAAGAATGCATTTTTGAATGGTTGGATAACAGAAGAGGTATATATGGCACAACCACCTGGTTTTGAGAATCAAGTTTATCCTGATTATGTGTGTAAACTTAACAAAGCATTGTATGGTCTCAAGCAAGCTCCAAGAGCTTGGAATTTCAGGCTTGTTTCATTCTTGCAGGACAAAGGCTTTCAACCAAGCAAGGCAGATCCTTCACTCTTTATTAAAAAGAGTAATTCCGAGGTCATCTACCTATGAGTATATGTAGATGATATTATATTGACAGGAAATGATGCAGATGGTATGAAGAAGATCAAAGATCAGATGAGAGAAGAGTTCAAGATAAGTGATTTGGGTTCACTTACCTACTTCCTAGGTTTGGAAGTTGTCTACAAAGATCATGGTTTGTTTCTCACTCAAAGGAAGTACACTAAGGACATGTTGGCAAAATTCAAGATGCAAGATTGTAAGATTGCAGGTACTCCAATGGAGGTCAATCACAAATTGAGCTCACATGAAGGTGAACTCATAGAGGACATCACATCATATCAAAGTCTAGTGGGTAGTCTCAACTATGCCACATTGACAAGAGTAGATATATGTTACAGTGTGAGTGTGCTAAGTCAATTTATGCACACACCAAGGAAACCACATATGGATGCTGCCAAAAGGATTCTCAAGTATCTCAAAGGAACCATAAATGAAGGACTTTATTATCCTTATGTATTTGATTTAGGTTTGAAGCTATTTTCTGATGCAGATTGGGCTGGCTCCAAGGAAGATAGAAGGAGCACTTCAGGTTATCTTACCTTTGCAGGTTCAAAGCTTATTTCATGGTCATCCAAGAAGCAACCCACAATTGCTCTCTCTTCTACTGAAGCTGAATATAGAGGTCTTGCCATAGCTACACAAGAAGCTATGTGGATGAAGACATTATTCAAAGATCTTGGATTGGAGTTTGGAACTCCAACTATTTTTGGTGACAATATGAGTTCTATTCATTTGGCTGCTAATCATATTTTTCATGCAAGGACTAAACATATTGAAGTTCATTATCACTATGTACGAGAGAAGGTTCTAAGCAAAGAGATTCAAATATCATATGTGTCCACTCATCAACAATGTGCAGATATTCTAACCAAAGCATTGGATGGTACAAAGCTTTGCAAATTCAAGGATATGATTGGTTTGCAGGTAATCTTGGAAGATTGAAGACCTCAAGCATACTTGGCTTGAGGGGGAGCTGTTGGAGCAAGTCTATGACAAGCCTAAGTATTGTCTTGAGTCTCACAAAGTCTTAGAAGAAGCTTTAAAAAAAAGACTATGTAAAGTTCACTTGTGAACTACCTCTTGTAACTTTTGAAGAGTTTACTTAATGTAAAAATAAGAGAATCTTAAGTGGTTGAGTCCACTTGATCAAGAATGGAAAGAGGAGCCACGAATTCGTGATTTGTGGTAGGTAGATAATCAAATCAATCATTGATTGATTGGAGAGTGATTGAGGGAAGTTAGCCTCCCAAACTCAACTATAAATAGATGGCAGTTTTAGTCATGGTTAGAGAGACCTATGTGAAGACCTCCAAGAGCTGAGCTTTATGCCATATCAAGGTGTGATTACAAGGCACACATATGTATCAGTAATTCATTGTATTGTACAAGCAATATACTTTCATTTTCATGATTATTTGGTTTCATCTTTCCATGTTCTTGTGAAGTGTACCACTCACTGCCATTACTCTCAGTTTTCTCAGTCAGCTTGCAGAGATGTTTTCTCTGAGCTTGGTGCATCATTTTCAGTGATTTAACTTGGTAAAGTTAGCTCTATAAGTCTACTATATGCTCACAAATTGTTATGTCATTTTGATGTTGCAATCTTCAGTTATGTTCATTTGAATTCAACAGGGTCTGTTCATCTTCACTTCTCTGTCAGGTACCCGACTTTTTCACTCATCTTGGCAGAGCCATTTCTCAGTGGTCACTTATCCAAATTCAGTGATTTTAAGCATGTTGGATTCAGCTTACTGTCTAGTATAACCATACAAATGTTCATAATCATTGGAGTTCTACATTTTGAGTTATGTTGATGTTTCTGCTCACTGGTCTATTTTTGTAGCAGCCCGTGAAAATCAGGATGATGTCATCACTTGTTAAAACTCATTCTCAGTGTGTGGTTCATTATTTTTGATGAGATTACTCTTGAAAGTTAGCTCTTTAAGTTACCTAGACTTCCCCAAGAGGAATTAAGCTAATTGTTGCGCTCAGAGAATTATGTAAAACACTGGACAGGTGTATGAACCAAGAATAGCAAGTTTTCACCTCTGAGCTAACTCCAACTTATCTGTTTTGATCTATCTTTTTGAGAGTGATCTTCCAAGGTACATAGGGTTTCTAATACATCCATTGGCAAGCTAAAAGGGCCCACCATATATTCCTGGAGTTCATTTGGCTGGTGTAGATCAAGGATTTTGCAACACCTCTTCATCTTCAAGCACATACCTATCCATCTCTTCACACTAAAGCATTATAGTCTATCACTCCATATGAGGCTTGGCATGTTTTTAAGACATATATTGCTCACTTGTGTGTTTTTGGTTGTCTGGCATATGAATTAATGCCTGAACAACAACGCAGGAAATTGGATGATAAAACAATGAAATGTATTTTTGTTGGGTACAGTTTGAAAAACAAAGGCTATCATCTATATCATCCATAGGCAAAATGCATTTTGGTTAGCCATAATGTTGTTTTTGTGGAGGATGCTATTCAGCCATTATTTTCATGTACTAAGGAGACATCAGTTAGCTCCAAAGACATGTATGACACATTGTTGCCTCTTTTTACAGGTGGACAGTCTAGTGATGGTCCTAATGAGGCAATTTTTGAGCCTTTATAGGATTCATATGATTATCCAGATCATTCCATTTCTGATGCAAATTTACACGATGCACTTGTTGATGGGAGAGCTGATATTGAGGAGGCAAAAACTATGCCAAAATGGCTCGTGTAGAATTTGCATGATAGCAAATTGTCATATTGTACTCATTCTGGCTCTCATCATGCTTCTTTTCCATCAGATTGCTATGCTATGGATGCCTTGAGAACGAGCCTATTTTGTTTGATGAAGCATAAAATTCAAAAAATTGGATGGTTGTTATGCAATTAGAATATGATGCTATTATGAAAAATGGTACCTGGCCTTTATGTGACTTGCCTCCTGGTAAGAAGGCCATTGGCACTAAGTGGGTATACAAGCGGAAGCATAAGCTTGATGGAACTATTGACAGGTATAAGGGTAGGCTTGGTGCAAAGGGTTATGCTTAGGAAAGAAGCATTGATTTCGATGAGAGCTTTGCTCCTACATGACAAATGACTACTGTGTTGGAGATAGATGTCTGCGGAAGCACGTGAACAGCACAAGGAAGAAGAAGAATCTTGGAGCACAAACACACAATAGTGAATGTATTACCAGAGAATGTACAAAGATAAGTATCCCATTAGGGCAATAGGCGTATATACAAGCCGGGGGAAAAAAACCTCCTAAAGAGAAAAAAAAGTGCCCCGGCGGTCCTAGTGTGTTCACACACATCACTACCTAAATATATCAACAGATTCCCCCTGGGAGTGATGTGGTGAACAAGTAGCTGGCACTCATGTATAAGGAAGTGCCAAGCTATGTGGAAATCACTCCACAAAAGGAAGTAAGTCAAAACTTTGCGGAAAGCTTCAAACTTCTCCCTAGGCAGAGCCTTCGTGAAAAGGTCTGCAATGTTCTCCTGCGTGGGCACATATGCCAAGTTGATCTCCCCAGCAGAGAACCTCTCCCTGACATAGTGATAATGCACCTCAATGTGCTTAGTGCGAGCATGGAACACAGGGTTCCTCGCAACTGCCAATGCGCTCTGACTGTCAGTGAAGATGGTGGTGGCAGAAGACTGGCAAACACCCAAATCAGCCATAAGGCGTCTGAGCCACACACACTCAACAGTCGCTATGAAAGCTTCCCTATACTCAGCCTCACAACTGGAAGTGGCCACAGTAGGCTGCTTCTTGCTCAACCAAGATATACATGAGCTACCAAGCATGAAGCAAAAACCACTGGTGGACACACGAGTGTCATAGCAACCAGCCCAATCTAAGTTAGAAAAAGCATGCAAATCTGGCGGTAGTGATCCCCCCTTGGGATAAAATAACCCAAGTAGCCCAGTACCACTCAATTAGCGAAAGATGCACTTAACCGCCTTCCAATGCGTGACTCCTGGGTAATGCATAAACCTGCTCATCTGTGAGACAGCAAACTGAATATCTGACCGAGTAATGCATAAATAAATCAAGCATCCAACAGCCTGCTGATAGAGAACAACATCAAATGCATCTCCAGCATCATGAAGACTCAATCGTAAACCTGTCTCCATAGGAGTGGCAATAGGCTTACAGTCTTCAAGGCCAAAATGCTGCAATAATGTGTCAATATATTTCGTTTGGCACAAAGCCATTCCATCATCAACTTGCATAAACTGAATGCCCAAATAGTGATGCAAATGCCCCAAATCAAACATCTCAAATGAGGCATGCAAATCAGCCTTGAAATCAGCAATATGCTTCTCAATAGGACCAGTGAGCAGCATGTCATCAACATAGACAACAATGATCAGAAGCACATCATTAGCACGCTTAGCATATAAGGTGCTTTCAGTTGGACTGTTCTCAAACCATGTGCAACCAGATAGGCATGTATCTTCTCATACCAAGCACGTGGTGCTTGTTTAAAACCATATAATGCCTTCTTTAACTTGCACACCTGATTTTCATGCCCTTTTTGCACAAAGCCACGGGGCTGAAAAACATACACTTCTTCATGCAAGTCACCATTCAGAAATGCAATTTTAATGTCCAACTGATGTACATTCCAACCATGATGGGCTGCAAGTGCACAAATGCTCCGAACAGTAGTCATACGGCATGTAGGTGCAAAGGTCTCATCAAAATCAATGCCTCTTTCCTGTGCATAACCCTTTGCAACAAGCCTAGCCTTATACCTCTCAACTGTACCATCAGGTTTGCGCTTCAGCTTGTATACCCATTTAGTGCCAATGGCCTTCTTGCCAGGAGGCAAGTCACATAAAGGCCATGTACCATTCTTCATTATAGCATCATATTCAGATTGCATGGCAGCCATCCAATTTTGTGAATTCTGTGCTTCATCAAAAGAAATAGGCTCATTCTCATCACATAGACTAGACGTAGCCATAGCATAGCAATCTGATGCAAAGGAGGCACTATGAGAGCCTGAACGAGTACGATATGACAAAGGTGCATCTAATTTGCGGTCACGCAAAGTCTGCACCAGCCATTTTGGCATAGTTTTTGCCTGCTCAATATCAGCTCTCTCATCAACAAGTGCATCATGTAAATCTGCATCAGAAATGGAATGATCTGCATCATCATATGAAACCTGCAAAGGCTGAGAAGTTGCCTCATTAGGACCAGCACTAGACTGTCCACCTGTAAAAAGAGGCATCAAAGTATCATACATGTCTTTAGAGCTAACAGATGTCTCCTTAATACATGAAAGCAATGGCTGAATAGCATCTTCCACAAAGACAACATCACGGCTAACCAGAATGCGTTTAGTCTGTGGATGATACAGATGATAGCCTTTACTTTCAGAACTGTACCCAACAAAAATACATTTTACTACCTTATCATCCAATTTTCTACGATGTTGTTTTGGCACTAATGCATATGCCAAACAACCAAAAACACGCAGATGAGCAATAGATGGCTTGCGGTCATGCCAAGCCTCATATGGAGTGATAGATTGCAGCGCTTTAGTGGGACACCTGTTCAGTACATATGCTGCACACATGACAGCCTCAAGCCAGAAACTATGTGGTAAAGCCTCACTCTTGACCATGCACCTCGCCATCTCCATGAGTGACCTGCTCTTTCGTTCAGCAACTCCATTCTGTTGAGGTGTATACGGCACTGTACACTGGTGTTTTATCCCATGTTCAGCTAGAAATGCATTAAAATCAGAAGACATATATTCCCCTCCTCAATCAGAACGGAGGGTGCCTATTTTACATGCTGACAGATTTTCAGCCAGAACCAAAAATTGTTTAAAGCACATGAACACTTCGGACTTTGCTTTGAGTGGATATACCCATGCATGCCTGGAAACATCATCAATGAAAGTCACGACGTAAAGGTAATTCCCAAAAGAGGGTGTCTACATAGGACCACAGACATCACTATGTACAAGCTGCAATTTCTGCGTAGCCCGAACTGAACCATCTTTTGGAAAGGAGGAACGCTGCATTTTGCCCAAAATACAGCCTTCACATACATGTTTTCCAGGTGCCTCAAGCTTGGGCAAAGAAGACACCATATCAGATTTCTACAGGCATAGCAAACTAGCAAAATTCAGATGACCAAAGCGTGCATGCCAAAGCTTTGCATCTGACATAGCCTGAGAATCATGAACTGCACATGCCGAATCATTCACAGATCTTTCATAGTCTATGAGCTTATACAGCCCACGACATAAAATGCCAGAAGCAATAATCACATCGCCATTTGATAGATCATGAACTGTACACCTGTCATCAACGAATTTCACAACCAAGCCAATCTTGGCTAATGTAGAAACTAATAACAGATTCTTCTTGATCCCTGGCACAAATAAAGCATCTGACAAGGTGAAAGAACTACCATCAACAGTAGTCAGAATGATCTTACCAACTCCCATAACAGGATACGAGGAGTTGTTGGCGCATGTGACAGTATTCCCTGTAGGGGCAGGCTTGAGTGAAGAGAAGAAACTGTGCTGCGAGGTAATATGTTTGTTCGCCCCACTATCAAAGTACCAAACATCTGAGTCCACTGCATACATGCACTGCTCATGAGAAGATGGGTCAAAACTGCAAAAAGTAGTAAACGCCCATTCTTCTTCTTGCACAAGATTAGCAGACTTTTTGGTGTAGAGGCTTCTGCAACAACCATTCTAGCCTCCTTTTTCTTTGCCTCTTTTGCAGCTAGTTTAGGACAGTTCTTTATTATATGATCATTCCCTTTACAATACCACCAAAACAATTTCTACTTTTTTGATTTCTTCTCATCTTTATCCTGGTTCTTCGAATGTGCAGCATTTGCAGATTTCTGCTTACTAGTAGAAGAGCTCCATTTTCCTTTACCCTTCTGACTAGCGAGGAAAGCTTGATCTGCAACACGCATAATGGACCTGTTTTGCCTGGACTGATCTTCCTGCAATAGAACAGAGACTAACTCCTCAAATGATAAGGCATTCAGATTGCCTTTCATCATCAACCGAAGAGTAGAAGCAAAACTCTGATATGAATCAGGAAGACCATTCAGAACGGTATGCACAAGTGAGCTATCTGGTATAACCTCATTAGCAGAAATCAATTGTTCCTTCAAATCTTTGATCTACGTTAGGAAACTATCCATAGAATCACCTTCATTCATGTGCTCACTCTCCAACTGTTTTCGGAGGTAAGCAACACGAGCCTCATTCCTAGCTTGGTACAATGTGGTAAGTGTATCCCAAGCATCCCTAGCTGTTCTGCAAGAGCAAATATGAGGAATAATGGCACGTTTGATAGACAAAGCTATCAATGCATGTGTCTGGGCATCTCTGCCATCCCAACAAATTTGCTCTGCAGTAGGTGCAACAGATACAGTAGCACGAACAGGAATCTACGGAATATCATCTTCGGCACCATCTTCATCAGCTCTAGCACCTGTATTTGCAGTACCTGTCGTTACAGATGTAACAGGACGTCTTTTAACACCCTGCACAATGTTCCACAATCCTTTTGCAACCAAAACATGTCGCATCATATAAGCCCATAATGGGTAGTTGGTACCATCCAACTTATCCTCAGCAGCCAACATACGGAATACATCACTGCTTTTAGCCATGGCCAGTGACTAAAATACCTTGATGCAGAAAATTGACTGTATCTCAAAAAGTTGAACAGAACTGTCCAGACGAGTTCTGCTAGACCTGTAGCAGACTTCGAGACGCTTAAACTGGCAAACAGAAACTGGTATATACCTTTGCTAAAAAAAGACAAAATAGCGTGCACAAGCACTGCGATAGTGCGTTCGGAGGCCGAAACGAGCTAAGATCGCGCTTTCAGCACCACAGAGCGAAGCCGTTTTGATCTGGAAAACACCCTGAGTATGCTCGCCAAAATTTGTGTGATTCTGAGACTGCAAACGGAGGAGTGTTGACGGCGCCCTAGATGAAGCGACGACTTGCTCTGATACCAATTGTTGGAGATAGATGTCTATGGAAGCACGCGCACAGCACAAGGAAGAAGAAGAAGCTTGGAGCACAAACACACAATAGTGAATGTATTACCAAAGAATGTACAAAGATAAGTAGCCTATTAGGGCAATAGGCGTATATACAAGCCGGGGAAAAAAAACCTCCTAAAGAGGGAAAAAAGTGCCCCGACAGTCCTAGTGTGTTCACACACATCACTACCTAAATATATCAACATACTGTTCATAGCATCTGTGCACTTGGAGCTCATCATGGTTGGAATGTACATCAGTCGGACAATAAAACTGCATTTTTGAATGGAAATTTGCATGAAGAAGTGTATGTTTCTCATCCCCATGGCATTATATGGGTTGAAAAAGACATTATATGGTTTGAAGCAAGCACCACATGCCTGGTATGAAAAGATACATGCCTACCTAAATGCACATAGTTTTGAGAACAGTCCAACAGAGAGCACCTTATATGTCAAACCTGCTAATGATGTGCATTCTGATCATTGTTGTGTATGTTGATGACATGCTGCTCACTGGTCCTCATGAGAGGCATATTTCTGATTTTAAGGCTGATTTGCATGCCTCATTTGAGATGTGAGACTTAAGGCATTTGCATCATTATTTGTGCACTGCGTTCATGCAAGTTGATGGCAGAATAGCTTTGTGTCAAACAAAATATATTGACACATTATTATAGCATTTTGGCCTTGAAGATTATAAACCTATTGCTCTTCCTATAAGAAAAACAAGTCGAAGGAAGACCTCGCCAATGGAAACCCTTCCAGCCCACTCCTAAAGATGAGTCTATGCCTGAACCTATATAGGTTCCAGCCTCTAACACCACAAGGGAAACAGAGAAGGAGAGATAACAAGTTATGCCTCTATTGTGGAAACCTTGGGCATATTACAGTTAATTGTCCCAACAAGAGAACAAACTCTAGGGTCACAACCACCCTTTTAGAGCATGGAAACTAGGAAGTCCAGTTGTAAAAGAGACCATACAGTCAGACCATGATATAAGAAAGGGTCTCATAATTCCAGCTACACCCATAGAAACATTTCTTGCACTTGTTAAGTCAATCATGCCCAAGAAGACCCTTTCCCTTATAGCCCTAGTAGATTCAGGAGCCTCCTTGTGTTTCATCAATGAAGGATTGGTCAAGAAACATGGAATTCTTGTACTTCAGAAGAACAAACCAATAGTAGCTAAAGTAGTAGATGGATGACCTCTAGCATCTGGGAATATAACCATGGAAATCACACCATTAAGAATACACCTTGGTGACCATGAGTCCCACATATGTTTCAATGTAATATCGAGCCCACTACATCTAGTTATCATTGGAATGCCTTGGTTAAAGAAGCATAATCCAGAGATCAATTGGGAAAAGAATAAAATCACCCGTCAAGATATCCAGATAACTCGACATATGTTGGAGCCAAGGCCTTCATACATGCAATAAGAAAGGAACTGACATATATGATATATGCCATACTAGCTCAAGAATCTAAGAGAGATGATCCAGTGTATCTACCTAATCAGCTCAAAGGCTTTGAAGATGTTTTTCAAAAGAAGAACGCAAATATCCTCTCCGAGCATAGACCTTATGATTGCCCCATAGATCTTCAAGAGGGATCATGTAGCTCAGTGACGAGTAGCACCTCCTTTAATGTCAATCCGGGAAGACGTGAGGATGGTATGGAGACCTCGAGCAAGTGGAAGCACAAGTGCGTGAGTGAGAAGCACACCAACATGCACACACATACACACACACGCGCACACAAGGCAAGACAAAGAGTGAGGAGCAATGGAGTTCTTAGATTACTTTCAAAGAGCTCTTACAAGTTTGTTTCAATTACAATCCAACCTCAACAATGAGCTCTCTAGCTCTTTTTATAGTTTTTGACTAGGTTTTGGCCCTATCCAGACCTAGTGTCCGGCCTAGTTAAAAATTAGGTTCCAGGGCCAATTTGAGGGCTTAAACGGAGTCTAAAAAATACGAAAATTGATATGTAGGTACTTCTAAGGCTCCTCAAGCTCAAGGACTCCTTGGCTTGCACAAAATGGAGCTACAAAAATATGAAATGGTATTTACAATGATTGTTAGTGATAAAAATCACTGTTAAAAGATGTTGATTTGGGAAAAATTGAAAGGCCTATCTGCCAGATTTGCGTCGACTGCTTTGTCTACTTACTCCTTCACCTTGTTCTGACTCTCTCCGCTGGCTTCCTTGTCTAGTCGGTCCTTGGGTGCCCATACTGCTCTCAACACCCCCCCCTCTCTCGCGTCTGTCGTCCCTGACAGACCCTTGTTGCTGGGAGTGTTGGATGTAATATTCCACAACCTGAGTGGCAAGCTGATGTTCTTGTATGCGTAGTCCTCTGGCCAAATCTGTCATCATACGATCCCAATCGATTGGTCCTGGAATGTCCGGATGTGGCAGACGTAACTGATCTGCATGGATCGCTTGTTCTACTGCGAATAGATGTAGCAAATGTGTGGGTCTGGGAATGAAAATTTCGGAATGGTATTCCCAGAATCCCGTAGAGAACATTTCCTCAAATGTCTGCTTGAAGCATGCGGGCAAGTACTTTATTCGTGCATGCCAAGCAAAGATGATAGTGACCGAGGGTGTTTGGCTCATGTCGTAGACTAGATCCTTGTTGCCTTGAGAGAATCCAGGGGCCGAGATGTATGGAGCTTGGACATTCCGAAAGGTTTTGAAGACAATGGTCATGAGCTCGAATATCTTCATACACATTTTCGCTGTTATGTCGGGTACATTATTTAGGCGTGTGGACCAGTGCCGAATTGTTGATATCATGTAAGCTACGGTTGGGGTCCCCCGAGGCGGAGCAAAATATGGATAGTTGATCCAAGCCGAGCATTCTTTATTGTTGCGTACCTTGATTGCAAATGCTTGCCAGGATCTGCGACGTACTACTGGACAATAGCATGGATTATACTTGATATATAGTGGCATGGTTGCCCAAGTACTCATCATCTCTGGGTAATCGGTGAGTAGACGTGCACGCCAATTAGGTTGGAAGATCGAGCCAGCACGTGCATCTGTCGGTAAATCCCCTATCTCAAATTGAGTGGCGAATGTGGGCTCCTTCCCTGTATGTCTTTTGACTTCGGCATTATAATCATGTAGTAAGACAAAATAAGGCATGTATTGCGATTCTGATGTTGTGATTAACCGTTGATGGGATAAATTTTGAAAGTAGGAAGACCGAAGGACAGTTTCTTCCAGATTTGTGAGAGATTGCATTTGCACGGCCACACGATCATCATGTGTCTTACCCACTTTCTCGACCCTTTTGACCCAATCTGGAACTTGAATTTCTAACGTGTCTTGTCCTTCTTCCGTAGTTCGACCACCAGGCGTCGGCATAGGCTCGTATGGCTCTTCATAGCTGTCATCGACGGGGATTTCCACTACTGTTTCAGGTTCTGGTTCTTCAATGGGCGAGGGTGGTCGTTCATATGGGAGGAGGCGTGCTTGGAGTTCTGCCACCTGTTTCCGGAGGGTCTCCATTTCTTCTGTAGAGTGCTGCAAGATTACCGGCTCCTGTTGAGCTGTGGGCACACTGGCAATCTGTTTCTTGAGATCTGCACATTCAGTCTCTAGCTTTTCATATGACTCCAAGAAATTTGCATGCTCTTCAAGTAAGATGCGAATGTCTTCCGATGGGACTGCTCTATATCTGGTCGGGCTAACGGTTGCTCCTACGGTTCCTTCCATGGCCGCTTCAAAGTTGTCTTCGTTTTGTTGTTGAAGTCGTTTGTTCTCTTCTAGTGTTGCGGCCATATGCTTCCTTAATAGCCCAATGTTGCGTCTGAGTGTAGCGTTAGAGATCATTTGCGCTTGAAGCACTGTTTCTAGTTCTTTGACTGCTTGGTCATCTACTGTTGATGTCTTTGATTCCAGTTCGGAGTGAGCCTGTTGTAGGGTGGTATGCTCGGCTAGGAGCGTCTGGTAGTCAGCTTCAAGAGTGGTGACTCTAGCTTGTAGACGTTGAGATTCTGCTTGGAGTGCCGTAGTGCGTGCTTCCAATTGATGGTACTCTTGTTGCAGTTGATGTGCACACTGAAGTAAGGTGTTGAACGTGCTATTTACATTATGAGATGCAAGGGGAAACGTTTGAAATGCAGGGGAGGTGGGATTGGGTAGGGGGGTAGTGAATGTTGTGTGTGCCAATGATGTGAGTGGTGAGGTGGGGGGCAAGGGGGGGGAAGATGGTGGAATTGTGGGGAGAGGTGCTGTGGTTGGTGAAATGTCCATTGGGTCAGACAAGGTGGTGTGTACAGGGGCTACCATGTAGGTGGGTATGGTAGGTGAAGTGAGTGTGGTGTTCGTGTAAATTGATGTCGTTGCGAACATCGGAGAAATGTGCCTCGGAAACATTGGAGAGCTTGTGAACTGCTCCACAACGGACGGGTATTGGGGTGGCGCCGTCAGGTTGAAAGAGGTGTAGGGGCCAGATAGGAAGTGGGGGTCATGGAATGGAGGTACCCGTATTGGGGGATAGGTCGGGAAACACAGGGTGCCTTCTGTGGGTGCTGGGTTTCCAACTACACTTGGAATTATGGGATGGCCAGTCATGGGTTCAGAGGATAGACGGGACGAAGTGTACAAGGGATTGGTGACGAAGGAGAAGAGGGTGTCTTGTGAGGTGGGTTCTCGAAATGAGAATGATTTGAATGAGGATGGGTTATAAGTGAAAGTAGAGGTGATGACTGTCGTTTCTTCCAAGGTGGGAGGTGGTGGTGGGGGTGGGGAAGGTGGTGATGGAGGATGCTGGGGTGAGATGGGTGATGTCTGAACGAAGGTTTCGGCGGAGAGGTCAGTGGTGGTTGTGGGGGTGGCTGTGGTCTCAATGGGCACTTCTGGTTCTGTGACGGGTATCCTGATAGTCTTACCTGCTCGTGGTAACGTGTCCACTCTGCGTTTGTCATACCTTACGGACTGGCGGACTGCGGTGTGGACAGCCTCCGGAACTCCTAAAGAGTCTGACACTAATTTGAGGGTGTCAATGAAGTGTTGGTCCACCCCTTCATCTGATAGCATTTCTTGCATCAAAGCTTGACCTGATACCAGAGAGAGTTGATGCCTTTCTTGTACTGCTTTGATAGTGTCGTATAGCCTTTGTAGTTGAGTTGTATATGCTGGTGCACCTACAAGTTCTGGCACTTCTTGTTGCTCCTCTTGGTGCTCTTGATCATACTCCTCCTCATCATCCTCCTGTTCTTCATCTCCGTCATCCTCGGCATCCACTTCAACAGGTGTGACAAGTGCTTGGGAGGTTGTGGCCTGCGTTTGCACGTTTTCCGCTTGTTGTGCCTCTTCTGCCTCCAACTCTACATCTTGTAATAATTGCTCGAAATCTTCATTAGTGAGTTCTTCCAAAGGTGCACCACTAGGAAATTCAAGATCGGTTGGAATGGGAGGGAATATCAAGGTGGAACCATCGGTGCTGCGTCTTGGAAGTCGGAGTGTGAATGGTCGGACTCTTCGGGGTGGCGGGGTGACGTCGGGTGTTAGGGTGGCTCCACGTGGTTGAGCACATGGGACTTGGACAGTGCCTCTCATCTTCTTAGAAGGGGGTCCAGTGGATGTCCTGCCTCTAAACTGCTCTACCCGATTCCACATTAGGGCCCGTTGGATCGGAATGTCATAAGCCAAACACCTATAAATGATTCTTGTCAGAGCACAGCAACCATATAAAACCTGTTTCCGCGGCCATCGTTTGTGAGCTAGGTGTATCTGATCAATTATCCAGTGGGGTAGGTTGATGGTGAGGCTCTGTGTCTCTGCCAGATACAAGCTAAACCAAATCTTTTTGGGCGGCATGGTGAATCTATCCTGCGCCGGGAAAGCAAAGTGTTGCATGCACATGCGAAGGTGTATTGCAATATTAGGCGTCATGGATACCATGTCCTTGAGTTTGGTGAGACTTCGATTCTTCATGTAATCCGGTACTAGGGTTTCCTTTTCTGTAGGAATATGAATTCCGCGCATATCTAGAGCTTCTCTCACCAAATTGTTTGATAGCCTGAACCTCTTGAGCTCATTCCCCTTTGTCAGAGATGGAATCACAAATGAGCTTGCACCTTTTGGGTTCTGGTTTGGAGTCAAGGTGTTGATGAGATAGTAGCATTGCATGAAGTCAGGTTTTGGGAGTCGGGCACTGAAATAGGCACTCAATCCTGCCTTTTCCCATATCAGACGTAGACCTTCTGCATTTTGTAATTTCTCAAATTCTCTTGTAAAGAAATGGTATCTGCCTTGCTTCCCATTGAAGTCCAACTCTGATTCCCATAGGTACGTTCCTTCACCCAAGGGTCCTGCCACCTCGGTAAACCAATGGGAAGTCTTTCCCACGGGCATGGTGTGGCCACGCGGAGGGTCCGCAATAGGTATGATTTTGACGGCCTGCAAATCTTCTGGTCTTTCAATTGTCTCCGGCAAAACGGGTAAACTGTCCAAGTCCACCACTTGCGGGCTTGTTTCTGTGTGAGAGCTAGTTCCTGCTGCCTCCGCCATGTTGAAAATGTCGCAGCTGATTCTGTGAGAATATATGAATAAACGTTAACATTGCAATGGACACAAAAATGACATGGTGTCCCTTGTTACAACATTAACTTAAAGTTCGGGAGTGGTTAGGGGTTAATAAGTGCTCGGTGCTGGTGTGTGTAGTTAGGAGTTAGGTAGACCTAAGAGCTAAGCGAAGTGATGTGATGTGAGAGTGAAGCGGTTAGTAGGTGGTCATGGATTTACAAGCGGGGTCCGGGGGTTTGTTACAAGTCTTGGGCTGCCAAAAGCAGTGGATGGGTTTTGCTCGTGGTTCCGTAGAGATTCTCGAGAGCTTTATAGGTGTGTCAGCTTGAACATGAGGCCTTTTAGGTATCCATTTACAACTGATTATGTTCGTGCTCCTGTGCCTTGGTGTTGAAAATGGGTGGATGTAGGCTGTGCGAGTGAATGGATCATGCTGTGTAGGGTGTGTTCTTGGTGTAGCTATTTGAGCCCGCAAACAAGCCTTAGGCACCCAAATTTGTCTTGATTGTGGGCTAGCCTTCATCGACTTTTTGGGCACCCAAATAGATTTCACGTTAGCAGAAGAATTTCCGAAAGACCTCTTATTAGTGACGTGTTGTTGGTTACTAATAAGAGGCTTTGCCCGTGCGGTTGGCGTGAGTGCAACCGGGTGTTCGCCTTTTCGCACCCACACTTGGTTCACTTGTTGAGACATTCTGTTGCGCAGGTTCTTTTGATTTCCGGCATAGGTAGTACTCTGCTTCTTCTGCCTTTGAGCCACCTTTGGTTGTTGCCTCCTTCTGACTTTTGGAAAAGAAGGGAGTTCCGTTGCATCCCTGACTCCTTTTTTGTGCATAGCATTCCTCTGCAACACATAGTTTTGGACAAGAACAACATGGTCATCTTCATGTGTACTCCTGGAAGGACCAGGAGTCTGTGCCTTTCCTAGTTCTTTGAGTGCTCCATTATCCAACTCTACTGTAATTCGACTATGATTGACCCATACCTGAAGAAGTCCACTTCTTAGGTTCAAGTTGACTGCTTGGTCATAGATCCAGTCTTGACCCAAGACGAGGGGTTCCGTGAGGTCCTCATCCTGACACACTAGTACTTTAACTGTCATTGCCTCATCATGAATGTAGAGGGGAAGTTCCACCTCGCCCACGCAAGGGGTTTCCACGCCTCCCAATCCTATGAGATACGCTTCCACAGGATTGACAGTTAACTGCAACTCTTGACAGTAAGACAATTTAATCGCACTAGTGGATGCACCTGAGTCAATCAAGGCTCTTACGGTCCTTGCACTCGTTCCTTGTCCTATATCCAGGGTTATGAAAGGACGTCGGTCAATTATCCTATGCGAGCTTGTTCCCGCGACTTCACACATGGCCATAGGATATCCTTGATCTGCATAGTCATCTGTTCTAGTCTGATCTCGGCCTTGCCTTCGTAACTTCATCCTTCTGATGCGTTCTAAAGCTTCTGCTTGAGCTTCTTCTCGAATTCGCTTTTCTTCCTCTTTGCGTTTCTTAGCAGTGTTGAGTCGGCTGAGCATTTCCTCCGTGAGGGGTTCCTGATACAACTTGACTCTGCAACCGCTAATATAGTTTGGGAGAACATCACCCTCTAACGTGGCTAGTTGTACTGCTCCGCTCGTGGAGATCCTATTGATGATCATAGGTCCGTAGCCTCTCTTTTCTAGCTTCCTTGCGTGTTGTTTCAGTGTATAGACTAAAACAAGATCTCCTGCTTTCAAACCCTTATCCTTCACGTGGGCATCAAAGTATGCCTTCTGTCGCTTCTTGGCTGCATATATTCCTGCAGCGGCTCTCAGTCTTGTTTCTCCTAATCGTTCAAGGTCAAAGATCCTAGAGGAAAGCTCATGACCTGTCCATTCGTGCTCTTGTGCTACTCTCAATGTAGGGATCAAGAAGTCCAAGGGTAACACATCGTTTTGGCCGAATACCATCTGAAAGGGGGTGGCTTGGAGTACCGTTTTGTAGGCAACTCGGTATGCCCAAACAGCATGGTGTAGCTGTTTGTCCCAATCAGAGCGTTTAGTGTTCACTAATTTTGTCAGTACATTGCATAAGATCTTATTAGTGCTCTCAGCTTGTCCATTAGCTTGAGGGTGATAGGGGGCAGACTTCTTGTGTATTACCAAGAATTCTTGGAGTAGATTTTCAATCACTTCGTTCAAGAAATGAGTGCCTCTATCTCTTACAAGCTCTATAGATAGCCCATATCTCGTGAATACACTCTCAAACAAGAATTTAGCAGTTGTTTGAGCATCGTTCTTTGTCGTAGCCCTTACCTCTACCCACTTAGTTAGATAATCTGTCGCAACAATGATGTATTCCGCATGAGAACCTTTAGCTGGGGGATTAATAGGACCTACAAAGTCTATTCCCCACTTAGAGAATGCACGTCCACCCATCATAGGTTTCAGTGGCATCTCATCTTTGCGTATAGGATACTGAGTCCTCTGACAGACATCACACCGTTTCACATAGGTATGTGCATCCATGTGAAGGGTAGGCCACCAGAAGCCCGCAAATAGTATTGCCTTGATCACCCGATCCGGTCCAAAGTGTCCTCCTGCTACACCTTGGTGAGCAGTTTCTAAGATCTTAAGATATTCACTTTCATGGACACATAGCCTCAGGTAACCATCTTTACCACGCTTGTATAGATTATCACCAATGAGTGAGTAATCCAGGGCTTCTTGTGCTAAACTCCTTTTCCTGGCCAGAGTCATGTCTGGAGGGAATGCTTTCGTCCTTAGGAAGGATATTAGTGGTTCACTCCAATCTGGCACAATGGATACTTGATAAAGAGTGGCGTGTTCCACAGGTGGCTTAGTGCAACAGATTGGGCATTCCTTGCACAACTTTTGGACATCAGCTTCCATAGTTGGCCAATGTACTCCGAGTCTCTTTAGGGTCTGTAAAGTTCGTTGCTTTGAATGGTGTTGCTCTAGTGCACCTACATGTGCTAATTGCAACCATTTAGAGTACTCATCCTCTTCTACGCAACAAGCCAAGATCCCTTGATCTGTGTGCTTGTACATACTTCCTGCCATGATGTGGTACTTTTGGGCTTTTACAACCTCTCTATTCCGTGTGTTTACCACTGGATGATTAGGCCCGTATGTCAATACTGGTACCAATGGCTTAGCCCACTACGGCACCACTTCCAGATTAAACAAGTAAGCATCAGGAAGGTCATCTGATACTCCTTGTGGGGCTTCTCCCGATGTGAGCCTAGAAAGATGATCAGCTCTCAAATGGGTCCTCCCTTTTCTTACCACAACCTCAAAATCATATTCCATTAGCAAGAGAAACCATCTCACTAATCTTCCTGTATTGCATGGCTTGTTTACGAGATATAACAATGCCTGATGATCAGTAAAAAATTTAAACTTATTTGCAAGCAAATAGTGTCTAAATTTCTTAACTGCATATACCATGCCTAAACCTTCTCTCTCCGTAGTGGTGTAATTTCGTTCAGCCGCATTCAACTGTCTACTGGCATAGGCAATTGGAAGATCCATATTACCTTCACCAGTAGGTTGTGCAAGTACACATCCAATAGCATAATTGGATGCATCCACGTGAACATGGAATGGCTTATTCCAATCTGGTGTGGTCAAGATTGGTGCTGAACATAATCTTCGTTTAAGCTCCTGGAAGGAATTCTCACATTCATCCATCCACTCAAAGTTAGTCAGAAGCCCGTACATGGGCTTTGCAATGACAGCATACATGTGTATAAATCGTCGGTAATAACCACAGTGCCCCATGAAAGCTTGTACTTCCTTGACATTCTTTGGCCTAGGTAGCTCTGCTATGGCTCTCACTTTTTCTTCATCGGTAGATATGCCATTCTTTGACACTATGTGTCCTAGAATCTTGCCTTGCCTGACCATAAAAACACACTTTTCTGGGTTCAGGCAAACTTGATATTCTCTACATTTGTCAAAGATTTGTCTGAGTTCGGGGATATGGGTTTGTCTAATGTTGGAATGAGCACAAAGATCATCAACGTAGACTTCTAAACTCTTCCTCAGGAACTCCTTAAACACATGGCACATCAGCCTTTGGAAGGTAGCTGGTGCATTGGTCAGCCCGAATGGCATTACCCTAAAAGCGAATATACCCCATTCTGTGGCAAAGGCTGTCTTATGCTGATCCTCTGGGGCTATGGCTACTTGATTGTAGCCTGAAAATCCATCAAGGAAGCTGTACACTTCCTTGCCTGCCACTCTTTCTAAGAGATGTTCTGTGATGGGAAGCGGATAGTTATCTCGAATTGTGGCTGCATTAACCTTTTTCAAGTTAATGCACACACGCAGCTTGCCATTCTTCTTGGGCACCACTACGATGGGGGATACCCATTCAGTGTGCTCAATTTCATAGATAAATCCAGCTTCAACCAATCTATCTATCTCTTCTTTGATCTTAGCAGCGTAATTATCGTTATAAGTATAGGGCTTTTGCTTAGAGGGTTTAGCATCTGAGGTCATGGGGATAGTGTGTGAGCATATATCGGGGTCAACACCTTTCAAATCCTTGTAGCTCCAAGCAAATACATCTCGGTATTCTCTTAGCAAAGCTATCAGCTCTTGTTCTTCCTCTTCTGTTAGGTCATGACCTATGTATGTGCATCTTTCTTCCCCTTCCTCGATGGCGACAACTATTTTCTTGGTAGTTTCCTTGCTATCATAGGCTTCTCCTGCTTGTGCCTCACGTTTAGGCATTTTTATCATGACCCTCCTATCGTCTATCTCATATTTCTTAAAGTTTTCTGGGACCTCAAACAAAGATTCTTCCTCTTCTGGTGATACTTCTCTCTTCTTTCGTTTCTTTCCTTCTTCCTTCGGGGTCACATGTGTTGCTAATCTTACATCATTTGTAAGCTCTCCATGCCTCTGGGGTTGAAATTCTACTTCCTGGAAGTATTCTTCATCTGATGCAAAAGGTGGGTCCATAATGATTGACTCTAGATCGGAGTCACTTGCATCCTCAAATGCATCAGGGCTAGGTTCACATTCTTCTAGAACTGCCTCCCCCAAGATTGGCTCTATGGAGAAGACTGAAATGTCATAGCCATCCTCATCACAGTGAGGCGTCCATTGTTCCTCATTGATGGCTACGTCCATTGTTGCTAGGATTTCTGCCCAGCCATGGGGTTCAAATTCCTCATCAGGAAAGACTACAGGTGCATAGGCTGGGTCTTGAATGGGTCTATGTGTTTCGTTTGTACCTATATCTCTGGCCTTCTCTCTCTTCTCTTCTTCTACAGCTACCTTGCACATCCATAAGTGGGTGTCTTCATGCATCCATGAGGATCCTGATCCTATGGAATGCACCGATTCTGTATCCTCTTTGGCTCTATGGATGGGATTCCATTGGATAGGAGGGACATCTCTATGAGAGTAATCCTTGAGATTGACTTTGGTCGTAACACCTAAGTGTTGCAGGTACAAGGAATTAGTTCCCCAATCCTGTACCACTTGCAACTGTCGCATGAATGGTCGTCCCAAAATCATCTCATAGGCATGATTTTTGCTAAAGTCACATATAGCAAAGGTATGTTCGAACTCGACACCACAAGTGGTGAGAGTTATTCCTTCTAGCAATCCTAGGGGTCTCTCTATGTGACCATCGGCCATCTGCAATTTCATTCTCGTTGGCCTGAGTGCCGGCTTGCCCCAACGCTTCCATAGGGAGGTGGTGGCAATTGCAACTCCTGCACCTGAGTCCAAAATTGCCTTGGTGGTGTACTCCTGATAAGTAATGGGAAGATAGGTGTTCCCTTCTTCACCTTCACACATATCTCCTATCTTATCCAAGGGTATCTCTGGCACTGTCCTATGTGATCCTACCTGGGAACGAGGTTTTGCTATCTCAGGTACTTGTTTGGGTACATGTTTCCACAATTCAGGTCTAACCTTGAGTGGCTCTTCTAACCTGAGATTGCACTGCATGTTAGTGTTCTTCACTACCTCTGTGTTCCTAGGTATGACTGAATCTTCGTTTCTTACCATGACTGTGGGTGCTCTCATACACGTGGACTTTGCTTCCCAAGGGCCTGTGAAATGGGGTAGCTCTTGTATGGAATTGGATTCAAAGTCCAATCTCTCGTGAGACTGAGTACTCTCATGTTCCCCGTAAATAGATGGGATGTCTTGTGGGAATTGGTCGTTTGCATCATCCACAAGTTCAAAGGGAGGGGCGACTCCACTTTCGTTATCCCATTATCTTCTTGAATTTCTCGTAGGAAGTCTGGTGCAAACCGATTCATAGAAGAAGAAGTGTCTGGCTCCGTAGAATTAGGCGCATAAGCAACCTGGGAAGGAGGGCTTACTCTATCGTTGGCTCTCTCCTCGTTCTCATAGATGGCTGGGGCACAAGCTTCCTGGGGAGGGTTACTTATTCTATTACTTTTCCGAACAGGCTCATACGCTCCCTGAGAAGGAATGTAGGCAACCTGTGGAGGTACGCAAGCTTTCGAGGGAGGCTCATGTGCCCTTTGGGGGGGAAGATAAGCTTCTTGAGGAGGCACATGGGCTTCTTGAAGAGGCTTGCTTATCCGTTCTCTTGCCCTTTCCTTTCTTTGAGGGAAAGGTTCCTTTTCTGATTGTGCAATTAGCCTCTCTATTCTTTCTAGCAGTCCATCAAAATGTAACTGCGTCTTAGCTGAGCTAGAGATGTTAAAGAGGCGACTAGCTTCAAACATGGTCTGAGCCAATTCGACCATTTTGGCACAAATTTTAGTTCGTTCAAGCTCCAGCTCGGCTCTAGGGTAGCATTTTTCATGATCGGTTATGGTAGGCCCTTCTTGGATTCTGGCCTGATATGCTTTAAGCATCATATTAAGGTTTTCGGGAGTGGGATCTGCTAGGACTGATCCTACTCTAGGGGGTGGTGGGTTTAGGTGAGGCGGGTTGGAAGGTGGCTGGTCGGATGGTGATGGGAAAGGTGGTGGTGGGGTAGTGTGAGAGGGAGTTTGAGATGTGAGTTCAGTTATCCTGGCTTTGGTTTCTCTTATGCTTTCCTCAAGTTCACTCATCTTTTTAGCCCATTGTCTTTTCATTCGTTCTCGACTATCTTTCCACGCTCTAGTCCTTTTCTTGGTTATGCTCTCAGTTTCACTAGCTGTTGGGCTCTTTTCCTGGTCTACCCCTTGGTTTTGCTGCAATGCTTGAGCTCTAGTGACTACCTTTACCGGAGCAGTGGAAGTGACACTTCCTGCGGGGTTTACCACTAATCCAATAACGTTGATAGGCGTGATTTTTGGCATATTATTGGGGTTCTTTGGGCAATCTCGTAAGAGATGCTCTTTTCCACAATCTTGGCAAAAGCCTTGGATCGTCACTGACTGGGGTTGTGTAGGTGGTGGTAAAGGACAATCACGAATGAAGTGATCTCCTTGGCATCTGTAGCACGGTCCTCTTGGGAATGAAGGTCTTACCTGCCTAGGTTGAGGCCTAGGGTTGGGGTTTGCGTACATGACATTTGCGTAATCCGATTCCCAACTAGATTCATTTGGCTCTTCACTATAGTAGGACTCACCATGTTCAGGAGACTGCATGAAGTAAGCCTGGGGACTCTCAACGTGCGTAGAATCGAAACTATGGTCACTGGGATCACTTTCTGAAAGCAATGGTGTTATGGGGACTATAGCTCGGTTTAGGTTTTCTTCTGTTGCTGCATACTTTACGGGGATCACATTAGCTGGGGCAGGGGGTTGTTGAGCTAACACTGGCTGAGGTCTTTGTTGGTTTTGGTATTGTGGTTGATAATTTTGTTGTGGCCTGCCATATGGCTGTGGAGGGTACTGGTTCTGGTATCTTCCTTGTTGCGGGTATGGCTGAGGGTAGGGTTGCCTAACTGCCTGCTTGTTGTATGGGCAATCTTGTGCGGTGTGATTGGTGTATCTCCGTTCTATGGTGCAGTACTGGCTACTAGGATTTACTTGGGGCTGAGCCATAATGGGGCACACGTTTGCCATATGGTCACCACCACACGTATAGCACCTTTTCACAGGGGCAAACCTCGGAATTTGTTTGCTAGAGACGCCTAGTTTTTGGGCCACTTTCTCTGCGAGTTCCTCAATTGATGTGGATTGCGTGGCAGAGTGACTCGAAGAACTATCTGAATCTTTGTAGATTTTGGAAAGCTCTAGTTCTTCCCCTAGGTTATCTTCAATGTCAATGCACATGCGTACACACTCTTCTATAGTCCTAGGGTCCTTCAGATACACGTAGGATCTCAATTTCGTACTCAACAATCCATCAAGGAATAAGGCTACTTGTTTTGCAGGTGTGGGTAGCTCCGAAACAGGGCACCTTTCAAGATATTGTCTAAATCTTCTTCCTGCCAATCTGACAGTCTCTTGGGGAGTCTGTTTGAAGCTGTGAATCAATGATGAGGTATTGTGTCTTATGCCACTCTTAGAGAACTCTACAATGAAAGCCTCTAGGAGTTGGTCTATGCTCCTGAACTGTCGCTCATCCAATGGCTGAAACCATGTAAGTGCTGTGTTCCTAAGGGTTAGACCGAAGGCATTGTACTGCGTGAATAGATCCTCCACTTGTTCAGCTCTCAAGACTTGCTTGAACTCCGCCACATGATCATAGGGATCTCCTGTGCCATCAAAGTAATTCTTCATGGACTTAACTAGCTGGGTCGGTCTCAGAGTTCTTGTGTGCTCTCTAGGTCTCGGCAGAGGGAATCCATCCACATTTCTCTGATTCCGGTGAGCCCTAAGTATCTCTGGTTCTACTCTATTCGTCTCCGTCCTCGTTCTTTCTCTGCCCACGGGGTTGGCAAAGCTTACTTCTGGTCTATCTCTACTTCTGTCTCTTTGAGTTCCATGAGCTTGGGATGTTCCAGCTCCAGGGTGACCATAGGATACATTCGATCTTGGTTGGGGGAAAATGAATTCACCCTTCCAAGTGTAAGCATGCCTATCATTTTCTGTCACCATGAAGATCCTCTCCGAAACATGATCTAAGTAGGTCACTCTACCTGGGCTATCCGGATCCTTAAACTCATAGATCATGATAGTTCCTATATCAGTTGGCTGATTAGATTTATATCTCCAAAAAGCTTCGTCAGTTTCTCGATTGAGGAGCAACTCTATGCTCTTGTTGTCTTGGGGAACCCACTCAGGCATGATAATCCTAGTGAGAACAGATTTGCCTCGAGGGGTTCTCGGTTCCGCACCCATGTTCCCTTGTTCCAAGTCACCTAAGTCTGCTTCAAAGATTACATTTCCAAATTCATCTGTCCTATCTGGGTGACTGGTGACTACGTATATGGTTCCTTCCTTGTCCAGGTATGCACCGTTTTCAAATTTGACTGCTGGGTGCTCTAGTCCAATGGATTGATCAGAATTCTTAATCTGTACCACAGATCTTCCTAAGCCGTCCTCATAGATGCTGGCACCTAATCGGTTGGTCCTAAGGTACTCCAACTGTGTTTTGTAAGGGCCTTCCACCCTGTACAAGTAAGGCACTCCTGAACTTCCCGTAGGTCTGTCCATGCCTTGAGACATCTCTGACTCACTGGTCTCAGAGCTAGGGTAGTACGAGTGGTGGCTCAACTGCTGGGCCCAAGACCTAGCAGTGTGGTTAACGCTAGCCTCTGAAGATCTAAGGCTTTGTCTCTCCCTTACAAGATGTCATCCTGATCTAAGGTTCATATGCCTATCTAAGTAGCCCAATTCTTTGCCCAGAGTACAACCTCGCTGCTGGTTACTTTATATTAGTCACTTGATTCTTTTTAGTTATTTCTCGTGTTTAAGGTCTTGTCTGATATTACGTCGTCAGGAATACTTGAATGTTCTTCGTGCTTTTAGGTTGATCATTCCACGTTAGGTCCTTTTCCTTTATGTTACCGACAGTACAGAGATTAGGTTTTTAGCTTGAACTTGAGTTTTTAGATGGTCTTCAACTTGATACCTGCTTATCGTCGCTCTGACTTACTCCTACCTCTCGTCATTCTTAGCCTAAGCTAGGAATTGATAAAGGGAGTTGAGAATTTCCAACCTTTTGTTTCCTTCTTGGTTGCCTTGACTGCCCAGGAAGTGTGTTCCCAAGCCTGCACTTACTCTTGCTTAGAACGCCTTTCGATGCTCTCAAAGGATCTGTAAAAGTTCCAAAGTTAGCTTAAAGATTTAAATTCCAAAGACAGAACCAATGATTTTCATTCCTGTAGCACACACACTAGCTTGCATAGTGATTTTTAAGAGAACAATTCTAAAGACCCCTGACTTTGATCCCCCTGGGTATGGTCAACTTCAAAATACCCTATCTGAAAATCAATGCATTATCTTCATAAAAAACAGTTGAGGGCGTGAAGTATATGCCACAAGCTATCCAACAAGCCCTAGAGCTCAAAAAATGGATTTCGTATGAAAAAGTTGCAACCGTTCAGGGTTCTAGGGTTACGATAGGGTTCAAACAGGATCACTGTGCAACAGGTTTTCCCCAAGTTGCTTTCCTAAGGCTTCCTCATGTGCTCAAGAGTAAAATATTTGTGCCCAAAATTAGCCCAACTCTTCAATTAACAATCCCTAAAAAATTTGGCTAAAATTGGTTGTCAATCGCGATGGACAGGGCTGTCAATCGCGATGGACACACAGTCAATCGCGATGGACAGAGAGTTCAGTCAATCGCGATGGACACTCAATCAATCGCGATGGACACACAGTCAATCGCGATGGACAGAGGGTTCAGTCAATCGCGATGGACAGAGCGTTCAGTCAATCGCGATGGACACACAGTCAATCGCGATGGACAGAGGGTTCAGTCAATCGCGATGGACAGGGGTTCAGTCAATCGCGATGGACACTCAGTCAGTCGCGATGGACAGAGGGTTCAGTCAATCGCGATGGACAGAGGGTTCAGTCAATCGCGATGGACAGGGGTTCAGTCAATCGCGATGGACACTCAGTCAATTGCGATGGACAGAGGGTTCAGTCAATCGCGATGGACACTCAATCAATCGCGATGGACAGGGGTTCAGTCAATCGCGATGGACAGAGGGTTCAGTCAATCGCGATGGACACTCAATCAATCGCGATGGACAGGGGGTTCAGTCAATCGCGATGGACACTCAGTCAGTCGTGATGGACAGAGCTGTCAATCGCGATGGACTGAAATTTTGCCAGATTTTCAAAAATTTTTGTGGAAAGGTGGTGTGCAGGGTCTCTAGTCCACTCTGGTGCACTCAGATTTACCAACAAGTGAAAATTTCTGTCAATCGCGATGGACAGAAGGCGGCGACTGCGAGACAGTTTCGACGAGTTTCGTACCTGCGCAGGAAGCTGGGGATGGTGATTCAGCAAGGTCCTGCAAAAAGCTCAAGAAACATGCAAGAAAACACACACGCAATATCGCTCTCTCGCTCTCTCTCACAAGTGAAATGAGGGAAATGAGGTGGAGATGGGGATATAGTCAAAAACTGAAATTTTCGCGATGATGAAAATGGAGGTGGAAGATGGTGAAGATGATGATGGTGATGATGGTGGTGAAGTAAGAAAGAGGAAAGATAGGAAAAGTAGAAGATTTACCTACAACGCCAACGTCTACAATCTACGTCTTACCATCACACGCTCGTCCTCAAAACTCGATCCCCGGCAACGGCGCCAAAATTTGGTGTAGCTCAGTGACGAGTAGCACCTCCTTTAATGTCAATCCGGGAAGACGTGAGGATGGTATGGAGACCTCGAGCAAGTGGAAGCACAAGTGCGTGAGTGAGAAGCACACCAACATGCACACACATACACACACACGCGCACACAAGGCAAGACAAAGAGTGAGGAGCAATGGAGTTCTTAGATTACTTTCAAAGAGCTCTTACAAGTTTGTTTCAATTACAATCCAACCTCAAAAATGAGCTCTCTAGCTCTTTTTATAGTTTTTGACTAGGTTTTGGCCCTGTCCAGACCTAGTGTCCGGCCTAGTTAAAAATTAGGTTCCAGGGCCAATTTGAGGGCTTAAACGGAGTCTAAAAAATACGAAAATTGATATGTAGGTACTTCTAAGGCTCCTCAAGCTCAAGGACTCCTTGGCTTGCACAAAATGGAGCTACAAAAATATGAAATGGTATTTACAATGATTGTTAGTGATAAAAATCACTGTTAAAAGATGTTGATTTGGGAAAAATTGAAAGGCCTATCTGCCAGATTTGCGTCGACTGCTTTGTCTACTTACTCCTTCACCTTGTTCTCACTCTCTCCGCTGGATTCCTTGTCTAGTCGGTCCTTGGGTGCCCATACTGCTCTCAACAGATCACAATCACCCTTTGGACCAATCTAGAGACTATCCCTAGAGGAACTTACAGAATTACACAAGAACATTGATGAGAATCTAGCAAAGGGGTTTATCAAACACTCAAAGTCTCCAGCAGGAGCCCCTATTTTATTTGTAAAGAAGAAGGATGGGAATCTCTGGATATGTGTAGACTATCATGGATTGAATAATGTCACTATAAAGAACAAATACCCTCTACCACTCATATCGAAGCTCTTGGAACACCTTGGAAAAGCAAAGCTCTTCATGAAGATTGAACTTCGAGGAGCTTACAACCTTGTCAAGATCAAAGAAGGAGATGAATGGAAGACAGCATTCGGAACAAGATATGGGCACTTTGAATATGTAGTTATGCCATTTGGTTTCACAAATGCTCCAGTTGTCTTTCAACATATGATGAATGAGATCTTTCGAGAGTATTTAGATGACTTTGTGGTAATATATCTCGATGATATCCTGATATTCTCCAAAAATCTAGAGGATGAAGAATATCACGTAAATATATATAGTCCTAGAGAAACTAAGAGAAAAAGGGTTATATGCAAAATTCGAGAAGTGCTCTTTCCATCAGGCAAAATCAGGGTTTTTAGGATACATTCTATCAGAGAAAGGAATCTTTATGGACCCTAAGAAGATCAAGACAACCCTTGATTGGCAACCACCTTCCTGTTTTTGAGATGTACAATGTTTTCTAGGGTTTGCCAATTTTTGCAGGATATTCATAAGAGATTACTCCAAGATAGTGACACCTCTTACCAAGCTTATAGGAAACTCGAAATTCTCATGGACCAAAGAAGCAGAAAAAGCCTTTTAGAACTTGAAATTAGCATTCACCACTGCTCCAATTTTAGTCCATCCTAATTCTAGCAAGCCCTTCTTCCTAGAGACAGATGCATCAAACTTTGCCCTAGGGGCCATTCTATCCCAATATGGAGATGATGGACACCTACATCCAATTGCATATCATTCAAGGGAATTTTCCCCTCCAAAGATTAATTATCCATGATAAAGAACTCCTTGCCATAGTAGACATGTTTGATACCTGGCATCACCATCTAGAAGGAACAGCTCACAAAGTTACTATGTATACAGATCACAAGAACTTAAAGTATTTTATGACCACCCGCATCCTCAATAGAAGGCAATCTTGATGGAGTAACTTTCTATCTAGGTTCGACTTTGTCATCCCTTGCCATCTAGGACATTGTTCGCATGAAATGAAGACCACCGAGTGGATCAGTTTCGACTTTGGGATGGATCTTATCGTATGACTACACGCTGGGTGTTTTGTAGCATACTCTAGGATGTAAGATGTGTTTCAGTGGTGTGAGAAGTGGTTATCTATGATCTAATGGCCTAATCTAAACTATGACCATAAAGTTGTGCAGCTAGAAATCTAGATAGACAATATTCATATGATGGAGATACTAATGTTTCACTAGTAATGCAGTATTTGATAAATTCTTCTGCGTCTAATTCCTCTTCTTCTAATTCTTTATTTGTTACATTCTATTTAGGTTGAGTGGTAGCGTTTATAGGTGGAGACAAAAAATTCTCAAAAACAAAAGATGTTGAAATGTTATTTGTAGATTCATTATTCACGGACTCATTCGTAGATTCATTACATGCAGACATCAGAAACAAATATAGAATAATATAAATTGCCAATTGATCAAAGAATAATTCTAAAATTGTTTTCTTGATAATGTTAAAGATTTTTTGAGTGGTAAGCCTACTAATCTGATCCAGAAATATACTAAACCCTATACAAAAACTCTTATCATTGAGAATTATACACACTCCTTTATTCATTTCTTCATACATATCTACATCTAATATCATGCATGCTCATACATTCCTGCATCTAACATGTATATGGATTCTCACTTATGCTCATGCATGCACTCTCTCTTATGCATACACATGCATTCATGTATACTTACTAATATTCATGCATTTATGCTTACTTATGCATATGCTCTTTTACACACATGCATTTATGCACATGTAAGCACATGCTTAGATACACATGCATTCATGCACACATGCTAACTAACACATTCTTACATGCATGCTAACTCATGCTAACACACATTCACACATGCATGCTAACACATTTTCATAGTCATGCTAACACACATTCACACATGCATGCTAACACATTTTCATACTCATGCTAACACACATTCACACATGCATGCTAACACACTTTCATATGCTAACACAATTTCATATGCTCATACACACACTAACACACATCCTCATATGCATGCTAACACACACTCATGTATGCATGCTAACACACTCTCATAAACTTATATTCATGCTAACACATTCTCATACTCATGATAACACACATTTTAGTACATTTCTCACTTTCACTCATGCACATGTGTTCTAATACGCATATTCATGCATTTAATTCATACATACATGTGCAACCTTACTCATATGCATTCTATATATACTCATAAATATACATACAATTATATGTATATGCATCTAACCTACATACTCTCACATGCATGCATATACCTCATGCATACTCACATGCACTTACTTATATGCATACATACTTATCCATGCACATGTACACACTTCATGCATATGCATTTGTTCATCATGCATATATGCACACATGCTCACATTCACATGCATTCAACCATTCTAATTATTATGCTCATGTGCTCATACATACTCATACTCCTACACTTGTACTTGCATACTATTCTCATATTCATGTTTATGCATATTTCTCTATACATAAGTATTTACACACATTCTTTCTTACTCATCTATGCTTCTATGCACATTTAAGCACATGCTCTCATACTCATGCATTCATGCACACATGTATGTTCTCATCACTCTTATGCATAAATGCACACAACATTCATGCATACTTGCTTCTTCATAATGCATTCTCACTTATGCATGCATTAATCATGCACATGTATACATTCATAGACATGTATTCATGCACACTCATGCACATGCATTAATTTCACATACACATGCACTCATGCACATGCACTTTTACATACATTCATTCATACATATATTTATGCACTTATTTATACATATACTTATACTAACATTCATACATGCATTCATTCTCTCTCTCTCTCTCTCTCTCTCTCTCTCTCTCTCTCTCTCTCTCTCTCTCTCTCTCTCTCTCTCTCTCTCTCTCTCTCTCCTCTCTCTCTCACTCTCTCTCTCTCGTGTGTTGCATGTTGTCTGTAGCCGTGGGAGGGGGGAAGATTCAAATGTATATGTATATATATATATATATATATATATATATATATGTATGTATGTATGTATCTTTGTCTATGCCTACAACCACCATCAGCCATCTGTAGTGCATATATATATATATATATATATCTCTCCATCATCTTTCTGCATGTTAGCACTTTGCGAGCGGAACTTCTCGTGCTCTCTCTCTCTCTCTCTCTCTCTCTCTCTCTCTCTCTCTCTCTCTCTCTCTCTCTCTCTCTCTCTCTCTCTCTCTCTCTCTCTCTCTCTTTGTTTGCACCTACATCCACCATCAGCTCTCTCTCTCTCTCTCTCTCTCTCTCTCTCTCTCTCTCTCTCTCTCTCTCTCTCTCTCTCTCTCTCTCTCTCTCTCTCTCTCTCTCTCTCTCTCTCTCTCTCTCTCTCTCTTTATGAATGTCTCTATGTGCTAGATTAGGCTCCCACTAGAGCTGCCAAGAGGAGGGGGTAGGAGAAGTCTCTCTTACTCTCTCTCTATGAATGTCTCTACATGCTAGATTAGGCTGCCATGAGAGCTGTCGAGAGGAGGGGGACGAGAAGTCTCTCTTACTCTCTCTCTAAGTTCTCTCTCTTTCTCTCTCTCTCTCTCTCTCTCTCTCTCTCTCTCTCTCTCTCTCTCTCTCTCTCTCTCTCTCTCTCTCTCTCTCTCTCTCTCTCTCTCTGCCTTTGCGCACATCGCCACTAGAGCTATCGGGAGGAGAAATATCTCTTTCTTTCTCTCTCTCTCTCTCTCATGCAGCAATGCCCCAATCTGTAGCTGTGAGAGGATCTCTCTATGTATGCATGCTCAACAGCTGAGGGGAGAGGAAAGAAGGCAAGAAACGGAAAAGAAAATGTACTCGCAAAAAAAACATTAGAGAAAAATAGAATTGTGCACACATATATATAGATCCTCTCATGTTTTCACCTTTTCATGCATACCACACTTTTAATCATTTACTTTAATCTGACAACCACATTTTAACACACACACTCACTCACCACACTTTTAATTCTTAGTTGAATCACATAACTTACTCACACCACACTTTAACAAACACATCCACTCACCACACTTTAACCACACATTTTATTCACACAACTCATATACACCATAATTTAACATACTCACATACATACAACTCATTAATTATTTTATTTTTTTTCATTTTATTCTATTTCTTTTGTTTTTTTATTTTTATAATTCTTTAATATATTTAATTTAGGTTCACATTAAGATATACTTTACTTAAATACCTTAATAGTTACATCCACACACACTATTATGATAGATAATTAACACATAATATAAGATATATTAACTAAATATATAAGATATACTATATATTAATTAACTCTAATAAAATATTTTCTAAATCAAATATTCACACACATCCACATACTTACTAAATACTCATATATATAGATAAACATATAGGTTGATATCCATACCCTTACAAATGGGTACCATACACACAATCACACAACTACATAGGCTTTTAGGGTAAACCCTAATACACATATGCACATGTAGGGTTCATATGATGCAGTCTGATCATTCCTCATAGATTTTGCTGCCTACAAGTACTAGAGAGATTAGTCAAATAAAAGAAACTTATTAAAAATGTTTGAAGAGAGATTAAAGTTAACCAATTTGAAAACAATTTTTTTTTATCTTCCTGGATGTCAAGTGGAAGGATGAAATCGTTCCAACAATATCAACAATGTTAGTTAGATGCCTTGTACAAAAGATCTTACCTTGCACCAAAAAAGGGCAAAGAGGCCTTTGATTACAAGAGAGTGTATTACTGAAGCCTGAGCATTTCCAATTAGAAGCTATCTCTTCAAGCAATCATGAAGATTCAACCTTGAATCATTTGATCCGTGAGAATCTACCACAAGATGAATTGTTTTGTAATGTTAAGCAGAAAACTCAAGAAAAAAGTCCAAGAAGTAAAAAAATTTCAAGAAAACAATGGGTTACTATTCTATAAGAACCTATTGTATGTTCCATAAGGAAAGCCCAGGATCCAAGTACTTCAACAACATCATGACAACCTTGCAGCAAGACATTTTGGACTGAATAAAACAATAGAACTTATACCAAGGGATTTTTGGTGGCCTCAAATGTGGAAGGAAGTCAAAGAATATATTCGAATATGTGAAACTTGCAATAGATCTAAGGTACCGGGACATAAACCTCATGGCCTCTTGCAACCTTTACCTATTCGAGAAAGGCCATGAACTTCATTATCCATGGATTTCATCATAGATCTACCAAAGTCATATAAGTATGATGCCACTCTTGTTATAGTGGATAGATTTACAAAGATGGCACACTTCATTCCAACTACCAAGGCAATCACAGGTGCAACTACTACTAGACGTTTTCTCAGATACATCTTTAGGCTTCATGGATTGCTTGATGATATTGTCAGTGATCAAGGTCCATAGTTCATATCCAGCTTTTGGAGTAGTCTTTGCAAGCTCCTTGGTGTTCAAGTCAAACTATCTACAACAAATCATCCATAGACTGATGGACAAATAGAACGGGTGAATCAAGTCCTAGAGCAATATCTCTGTTGCACCAACAACTATCACCAAAATGAGTGGTTTGAGTTGTTACCCTTTGTAGAGTTTGCCTATAACAATATTGTTCCTGCATCTACTAAGAAAACTCCCTTCTTTGCAAATTATGGACAATATCCAAGGATGGATATACAACTCTCAAATCATGTCAAGAACCCAATTGCCAGAGACAAGGCCTAGTACCTGATGGACATTCACAAAGAACTCAAGGAAGAGATCCATAAAGCTCAAGAACAATATAAGTACTATGCAGATCAACATCATGTTCAAAATCCATCGTATCAAATTGGGGATAAAGTATGGTTACTCAGAAACAATTTGCAAACTTCAAGGCCTTGTGCAAAGTTAGATCATCAAAGATTTGGTCCATTACAAGTTAGATCATCAAAGATTTGGTCCATTACACCATCTTGGCCAAGATTAATCCAGTCACCTTCAAGCTCCAACTACCAAGTACCATGAGAATACATCCAGTTTTCCATGTATCCATGTTGGAACCAAATCACATTTCACCATTGACGGGGGAGAGACCTAGTCCTTCACCACCTATCAAGATTGATATTCATGAAGAATTCGAAGTCAAGCATGTTCTAGATTCAAGAATATCTCAAGGAAGATTGGAGTACCTTATTCATTGGAAAGGGTATGACATCAGTGATCGTACTTGGGAACCTACAGAAAACCTTCAGGGAGCACAACCAAGGTCCGATAATTCCATAAACAAAATTCAATGAAGTCGAGACCAGAGAACATGACTGGTCCTCGTGGAACTCATCGCTTGAGGGGGAGGTGATATCATGGACAAAGAAACCTATCATGGACACAAAGAAAACCATCTTAAACCTTAGATTCCATGTGAATTTCCTATATCTCATGTTTGGTTAAGATTTTGGAGAAACTACTGCTACTGTCTATCTGCTAAATTTTGACATCGGGAGGTCCTTTTCAAATTGTTGACATCATTGATGATATCATCAGCTCACAACCGCCCTTGGGAACCACCCTTGAAATCTTATATAAGGAGGTCTTGGCCACATACATACTCAGTCTTGCCAATGCCACTCTTGGGATCTCAAGGAGTCGCGATCTCCAAGTAAGTATTTTCCAAGTTCTAGTTCAAGTTCTAGTCTTGTCCTTGTTCTAGTCTTGTCCTTGTTCTAGTCTTGTATCATGGACATCTTATTGTGTCCCATTGTAATCATGTAGTACGCAATCCTTTCTAGTTATTTCTTGTATCTAGTTTTTATCCTTGAATGGAATTCTTGTAATCAAGATATCTTGTTCCATACATATGGTCCCGAGTTTTGGGATCTCCTGTATCATCTCTAGTCTAGTTTTCCATACCTATTGGTCCCGTGTTGTGGGATTTCTTGCATCTTTTGCATATTCTTGTAGCATTCTCTCTACGTGGGTGTTCTTGTAATCATAAGTGTATTATGGAAATCTTGTCTATTGTAGTCAAAGAGCACAATAGTGCTCCCTTGACATTTTGGCAAGACTACCTTCATCAAGACTAGGCACCATGGATTACCTATGCAAGGAGATCCAATCTACCATAAAGAACTTGATCAAACATGTCCAAGAGATGAAAAGGCTGCTACGACAAGATGATCCTTCAGTTTCAAGCTATGCCTTGAATATCAAGATGTTGTTTCATGGAACTACATATCAAGAAGACTACATGGTTAATCAATTTCGAAGTGGCCTCAATCCTAAAGTCAAATATCTCTTGTTATCCATGCCTCAAGCAAATACCTTGGAGGATGTTATCAATCACGCTGTTCAATGTGAGAATCAATTATTCAAAGAAAGCCAAGTCCAAGAGCTAGAAGTCTTGAATAATGAAGACACTATTCCTCAAGAATTTGAATCAAGAATCTTTGAAGCCCAAGAATTCATTACAAATGATATGGAGTATACATACTATGAAGATAATAAGAAGGTAAAGTACAAAGAGGAGTTCATGTTCATTAAAGGAGGTGTGCTTACTCAAGGATCTTCGACACACCACAATGTACCACTGAAAGCTCAAAGGATCTATCTTGTGAAGAACCCAAGGAAGCTCAAGGGAGACTGTAAGCCGCCGGATTGGCACTTCGTATTTTCATAATTTTTGTATTTTCATATTCCACATGAATTGAAAGGTTTCATATTCCGCACGAACCGAAAGGTCGTTGCGAAGAGTTGTAACTACTTATAAAGCAATGAAAGGACGCTCCGGTGGCGACCAAGAGAATCGCCAGACTCTCTGTCTGGGCGATTGCATTCTGTGAAGTTGTCGTGGTGCAGTGTTGAGAAATCTGAGTAGTACTGTCTTTTTTCTCATTTTTTGTTTCATTACATTAACTTGCGGTTAATCAAGCTCCATTGAATTACGGTTATGAAGTCGGTATTATGGTAATGAATAATTTTGGTGTTATGTACTGAGAAAATAGTAACCAGAGTACGAATAGTAAGCCTGTGAGAGAACGAACCGGAGTAGTGACAGTAATTCGTAGTAAACAGAGGTTTGAATGTTAATATACTACGGTGGGGATAAGTTAATTGGGAAAATTAAGTAAAAGGGCCTCTGATTAGCAGACCCCTACCACTCCCAAGAACCCGAAAGAGTTTAAACGCGCTTGTGATGGCAACACGCGTTTAACACTGGTGCCGTCTGTGGGAATGTGGCAACAGAGTGTTGCAAATTGATTGTGGGAAGGTGGCCACGGATTGTGAATCAACAGTAAGGAGAAGTAGTATGCAAGTGTTGCAAAGGTGATATATGCCGGTTACTCGGTCCGGCGAGTTGTATCCGAAGTACAGGAGAGACTGACAGCCTTGGGCGGTACCAAATTTGTTAGGGACACCCCCAGGAGGCAGAAGCAGAGATCGGTTAAGCCCATTCATCGAAGAAGTGAAGCACATTAGCAGTGATTCCGGTAGCATTCCGGTGGAACATACTGCAATTTTGGTAGATTCTGGTGTAATTTCGGTGCAGTCTGCAGAAGATACAGTAACTTCAGAGTATGCAAGAATGCAGTGTACAGTTGGCCCGACACCATCTGGTCAAGATTCGAACCTCTCTGAGGATAGAGGTGTGTTATCCAGAGAGACCATTGCTGGTGAAAAAATATCCTAGGTTGGGGAAAGTTCGACTAATTTCGGTGACAGTTCAGTCCGAGTTACAGAGAATCTACAATTTTCCGGTGACAGTGTGATACTTCTTGGTGAATCTTCATTCCGGACACCATTGTTCGGGGTAAGCTTGCCTACCTTTGACACCAAGGAAGAGGACAGGCTATTTGAATTAGAGATCCGTAAAAGGCTGAACGCTATTTTCAAGGCGGAAGGTGAGCAGTCTAACCATACAGACTCCGAAGGACAAGAAACACCTCCTCAAAACTTAGGAGATAGTAACAGTACCACTACTAGCACCATGAGTGGACAACAGCAACAACAAAAATAGCAACAACAACAACAGCAACAGCAACAGCCACTTCCACCTCAACCGGTTCCAACAGGGGTAACATACACCAAGTTCGGTGGATTTCCAGGTGACGATCCTGATGCCCATGTACGCACCTTTGAAATAAGTTATGCAGTGCTGAACCATCCACCCGATCCGGCATACAAGGCCATCGTGTTTCAGTCAACACTAGTCAATGAAGCAGCGTGATGGTTAACAGAGTATGATTTCAATCATTTTGTTACCTATGAAGCGGTAAGAGATGCGTTTTTACAGAGATTTTGGTTGAAGAAGAACCGTGCTGAAATCTTCGATTACTTGCAGAACAATAAACAGAAGCTGCACCAGACTGTGCAGGAATATGCCACATTGTTTAGAACTCATTTAAGACAACTGTTGCCGGCACATGCCAATCTACCAGATGATGTGATAACTCAATGGTTTATTAATGGGTTAACTCCACGACTAAGACAAATTATGATCGTCCGTTGTGTGGGAGCTATGACACTGGATGCAGTTATTGCAATGGCCCGGCAACTCGAACATAAGGTTGGAGGATTCACCGAAGACTTAGAGTGGCTGAAAGCCAGTACAAATGTTGTAGAAGATCCGACTAAACAGATGTATTGCACCAAATGTAAAAATCTAGGGCATACCAGTGCCATCTGTGCCCTTAATCAGATGTATTGCGCGATCTGTAATACCACCGGACATTCCACCAAAAATTATGCCTATAACACCAAAATGTAGGGACAAGCAACTATAAATGCCATTATACAAGAACCAGGGCAGCCAGCTACTCACTACGTGCCACCGCAGATGCGAAACAATCAACAGCAAGGATACCGAAATTACCGGGGACAGCGGAATACCAACTTCAACGCAAATCGATGGTAGGCTAGTACATCAACGGAGAATACTTCTCTGCCACCACCTCGATGTCACTTTTGCGGTGAACTTGGCCACATCCGGAGATTCTGCAAGGATGCAGCCGAATATGATCAAAGAAAGAAAGAGCGTCAAAACCCAATGACCAATATGGTCTATATTTCACCAGTGGAAACTCAAGCAGCAGTGGTTCAAACAAGATCTGGTAAGCAGTTGCAACCAGCAGCGGAGGTGTTTGAACCTAGCATCCGTGAATAGCAGAGAATGTATAACAAAGCTAGCCAATGGACCACCAAAGAGCCTACGATGTTCCCTGATCTAGTTCCAGTGACACAGGTTCCCTTGCCAAAGGTGGGATCACAAGAACAAGATTGTACCCTAGTAATAGGAGAAGCATCATCACCATCAGAATCGGGGAAGAGTACAATTCAAACAGAGCAAGTATGGGATATTCTCTCTAAGGCCTCAATTACACTCCCCTTGGGACAACTCCTCGCTTTAGTGCCAGGAGTTAGGCAGCAGTTTCAACAACAGGTTAGTCCCATATCTCCCAGTACTCCGGAGACTACAACAATCCAACCGAAAACTGATTCTACAGTGGATCATTCTGTTCCCTTAATCACGGTCTGGCATAAAAATCACAAGATTATGCAAGTGCTAATTGATGGTGGTTCCGGTGTGAATATAGCAGCTGCAGCTCTCTGCAAGAAGTTAGGGTGAACCCAAATCGAGCCTGTTCAATTCTTTGTCAGAATGGCAGATCAATCCCGAGTTCATCCAGTGGGGCTCGTAAGAAATATTCCGATCACTTTGCAGGGTACAACGTTTAAAATGACTTTTGTAGTCTTAGAACTACCGGAATCTAGCCTTGATTACAATCTCCTTTTCAGTCGACCATGGTTGAAACAGGCTAAGGTTATATAGGATTGGTCAGCACAAGAACTAACTTTTAAAGATAATCACCGTAAATATGTTGTCAAACTTGATGCCATTCAGCCCTGTGAACTCCATGCCAGGCCTTATGTAGCAGAGCCGGTCCACATGTTGGATGGCTTATCTGACGATGAAGAAGAAGCATTTCTGAAACACAATGAAGATCTGATTTCCTTAGGTACTATAGACCTGCAATGAGTAGTGGACACCTGGAGTCCAGCAGCATGTACAGTTGTTCCCGTGACCAGAGAGGCAGATAGAGATGATACTGATGCTATGGATAAAGCCACTCTACATCACCTTTTACAGTCAGCTGACGACCCGGTGAAACCTCGTCAATTCTATGTCCCGGAAGACCAGTTAGTCACCTACAATTTGGGTAATGAAAGTAACCCGTGTCATGTTAAGATGAAGGCTGGATTGTCTGAGGAATTTCAAGAAGATTTGATCAGACTCTTGCGTGATTTTTCTGATTTTTTTGCCTGGGATTACCGCGATATGAAGGGTCTGGATCCTCGGATCTATCAACATCGAGTCATGCTTAAACCAAAAGCAAAGCCAATTAAACAACCCAGTTACCGAATGAATCCCAACTATGCAACACAGGTTAAAGCAGAACTGGATCGCCTATTAAAGGTAGGATTCATTGTACCCATTGAGCACGCTGAATGGATCTCCCCGATTGTGATCGTACCAAAGAAAAACAAGCAGCTTCGAATATGTGTAGACTACCAGAAATTGAATGCAGTCGCGGTACCTGATCCATTTCCTCTTCCATTTCTTGACACAATGCTGGATAGAGTGGCTGGGCATGAGATGTATTCATTTCTTGATGGTTATAGTGGTTATAACCAGGTCCGAATGGCTGAGCAAGATATACCGAAAACAGCCTTTATTACGAATTGGGGTGTGTACGCTTGTAAAGTCATGTGGTTTGGTTTAAGGAATGCTCCAAGCACATTTCAGCATTGTATGCAGGAAATCTTTTCACCTTACCTCACTTCTTTTATGCAAGTATACTTAGATGATTTTTCTTTATTCGGTAAGATTGTGGCACACCTGTATCATTTACGGTGTTGTTTTGAGAAATGTCGTGAATACCGACTTTGTTTGAACCCGACCAAATCTGTCTTTGCGGTTTCTTGTGGTAAACTCCTTGGCTATATTATTTCTGCACAAGGCATACAAGTTGATCCAGACAAAGTTGCAGCTACGTTGAAAGCACTTGTGCCTACTGTGAAGAGATGGATAAGTATGTGTTTGAAGATGAAGAGGTGTTGCAAAATCCTTGATCTACACCAGCCAAATGAACTCCAGGAGTAGATGGTGGGCCCTTTTAGCTTGCCAATGGATGTATTAGACACCCTATGTACCTTGGAAGATCACTCTCAAAAAGATAGATCAAAACAGATAAGTTGGAGTTAGCTCAGAGGTGAAAAATTGCTATTCTTGGTTCATACACCTGTCCAGTGTTTTACATAATTCTCTGAGCACAGCAGCAATTAGCTTAATTCCTCTTGGGGACATCTAGGTAGCTTAAAGAGCTAACTTTCAAGAGTAATCTCATCAAAAATAACAAAGCACACACTGAGAATGAGTTTTAACAAGTGATGACATCATCCCGATTTTCATGGGCTGCTACAGAAATAGACCAGTGAGCAGACAAATCACCATAACTCAAAACGTAGAAATCAAATGATTATGAACATTTGTATGCTTATACTAGACAGTAAGCTGAATCCAACAAACTTTAAATCACTGAATTTGGATAAGTAACCACTGAGAAACACCTCTGACAAGATGAGTAAAAAAGTCGGGTACCTGACAGAGAGGTGAAGATGAACAGACCCTGTTGACTTCAAATGAACATAACTGAAGATTGCAAGATCCAAATGACATGAAAATTTATGAGCATATAGTAGACTTATAGAGCTAACTTTACCAAGTTAAATCACTGAAAATGATGCACCAAGCTCAGAGAACACATCTCTGCAAGCTGACTGAGAAAACTGAGAGTAATGGCAGTGAGTAGTACACTTCACAAGAACATGGAAAGATGAACTCAAATAATCATGAAAATGAAAGTATATTGCTTGTACAATACAATGACTTACTGATACATATGTGTGCCTTGTAATCACACCTTGATATGGCATAAAGCTCAGCTCTTGGAGGTCTTCACATAGATCTCTCTAACCACGACTAAAACTGCCATCTATTTATAGTTGAGTTTGGGAGGCTAACTTCCCTCAATCACTCTCCAATCAATCAATGATTGATTTGATTCTCATCCTACCACAAATCACAAATTCGTGGCTCCTCTTTCCATTCTTGATCATGTGGACTCAACCACTTAAGATTCTCTTACTTTTACATTAAGTAAACTCTTCAAAAGTTACAAGAGGTAGTTCACAAGTGAACTTTACATAGTCTTCATTTTAAGGCTTTTTCTATGACTTTGTGGGACTCAAGCCAATACTTAGGCTTGTCATAGACTTGCTCCAACAGCTCCCCCTCAAGCCAAGTATGCTTGAGGTCTTCAATCTTCCAAGATTACCTGCAAACCAATCATAGCCTTGAATTTGCAAAGCTTTGTACCATCCAATGCTTTGGTTAGAATATCTGCACATTGTTGATGAGTGGACACATATGATATTTGAATCTCTTTGCTTAGAACCTTTTCTCGTACATAGTGATAATGAACTTCAATATGTTTAGTCCTTGCATGAAAAATAGGATTAGCAGCCAAATGAATAGAACTCATATTGTCACCAAAAATAGTTGGAGTTCCAAACTCTAATCCAAGATCTTTGAACAATGTCTTCATCCACATAGCTTCTTGTGTAGCTATGGCAAGACCTCTATATTCAGCTTCAGTAGAAGAGAGAGCAACTGTGGGTTGCTTCTTGGATGACCATGAAATAAGCTTTGAACCTGCAAAGGTAAGATAACCTGAAGTGCTCCTTCTATCTTCCTTGGAGCCAGCCCAATCTGCATCAGAAAATAGCTTCAAACCTAAATCAGATACATAAGGATAATAAAGTCCTTCATTTATGGTTCCTTTGAGATACTTGAGAATCCTTTTGGCAGCATCCATATGTGGTTTCCTTGGTGTGTGCATAAATTGGCTTAGCACACTCACACTGTAACATATATCTACTCTTGTCAATGTGGCATAGTTGAGACTACCCACTAGACTTTGATATGATGTGATGTCCTCTATGAGTTCACCTTCATGTGAGCTCAATTTGTGATTGACCTCCATTGGAGTACCTGCAATCTTACAATCTTGCATCTTGAATTTTGCCAACATGTCCTTAATGTACTTCCTTTGAGTGAGAAACAAACCATGATCTTTGTAGACAACTTCCAAACCTAGGAAGTAGGTAAGTGAACCCAAATCACTTATCTTGAACTCTTCTCTCATCTGATCTTTGATCTTCTTCATACCATCTGCATCATTTCCTGTCAATATAATATCATCTACATATACACATAGATAGATGACCTCGGAATTACTCTTTTTAATAAAGAGTGAAGGATCTGCCTTGCTTGGTTGAAACCCTTTGTCCTGCAAGAATGAAACAAGCCTGAAATTCCAAGCTCTTGGAGCTTGCTTGAGACCATACAATGCTTTGTTAAGTTTACACACATAATCAGGATAAACTTGATTCTCAAAACCAGGTGGTTGTGCCATATATACCTCTTCTGTTATCCAACCATTCAAGAATGCATTCTTTACATCTAGTTGAAGTATCTTCCAATTCTTGGAAGAGGCAATACTAAGCAAAACCCTAATAGTAGGCATCTTTGCCACAGGAGAGAAGGTCTCCTCATAATCAATTCCCTGAGTTTGTGCAAAGCCTTTTGCTACAAGCCTTGCCTTATACCTGTTAATGGAACCATCAGAATTCTTCTTAAGTTTATAGACCCATCTTGAGCCTATTACCTTCATGGATGAAGTCTTGGGCACCAAATCCCAAGTGTTGTTTTCCTCAAGTGCTTCAATCTCTTCCTTCATTGCATGCTTCCATTCTATTTTTGCTTTGGCCTCTTCAAATGATGATGGCTCCTCTTGGTTTATGTCCTGTGCTATGTAGATAGAATGTTTAGTTACTAATGAGGTGTCAAACCCATACCTTTCTGGTTTTTTCTTTTCCCTCATAGATCTTCTTAGGCCATGATGTGATGATTCTGCCTCATGTCCAAGTTCTTGCAATTTTGCTTTACCTTTAGACTTCCATGCTTTGATCTTTTCCATGTGAGATTCTTCATCATCCTCTGAGGTCTCTTGTTCTTCAATCTTTGATTGTTCTCTACCACGCTTTGGAAAATCTTCTTCAAGATCATATGGTAAATTGATCTTCCTGCATGAATCTTCATACCATGAATTGTTCTCATCAAAAACTACATCTCTGCTTACCAAGAATCCTTCGTTGGTAGGGTTGTATAACCTGTAGCCCTTTTGATTGTTGTCATATCCAATAAATACACACCTTTCTGCCTTTGGATCCATCTTGCCTCTAACCTGTGAAGGAACATGAGCAAAAGCAATACATCCAAAAATTTTACAATGATCTAAGCTTGGTCTTCTTCCATTCCAAGCCTCATATGGAGTCATCCCATCAAGGGATTTTGAAGGCAACCTGTTAATCAAGTAAGTGGCTGTAGATACAGCCTCAGCCCATAAGTTGAACATAGACCTTGCAGCTTCAACAATTGTCCTATTCCTCCTTTCTGCCACTCCATTTTGCTCAGGAGTGTACCTTGTAGTTACCTCTCTTTTGATTCCTCTTTCTTGAAGAAAAGAATCAAACTCATGGGAGAAATATTCTCCCCCTCCATCTGACCTTAGCCTTTTTAGTGATTTACCTGTTTGATTCTCCACAAGAGCCAAATATCTTTTGAAACATGAAAAAACTTCATCTTTGTGTTTCATAAAGAATAGGATAGTCCATCTGCTGCAATCATCAATAAAGGAAACATAATACCTTGATCCAGATATTGAAGCTTCCTTGCTAGGTCCCCATACATCTGTATGAACCAACTCCAAGAGATCTCCATGCATATAACCTTTCTTCATGAATGGTAACCTGTGAGACTTTCCAAATTGACATGCACTGCACTTATAAATCATATGTTGTTTTGACAAATTAGGAAGTCCAAGTACACTTTGGTCCCTGCAGATTTGCTTTAATGACCTTTCACCAATATGTGCTAACCTTTTGTGCCATACTTCCAATTCTGTGAGTGTCTGACTACCATAATTAAAGAGAGCAATGTTTCTAGTGTCCTGTAATTCAAATGTGAACAATCTACCTGTCTTTTCACCTTTTGCAATTTTTCTGAATCCTTGACTTGGATCTTCAACAAATGCTCCTGCTTTTGTGAACCTGACTTGCAACCCTTTCTCTACTATCTGCCCAACACTTATCAAATTCTTTGTAATGGTAGGGACATAGAGTACCTTACTGAGTAGGTTGATGTTTCCATCAGGTGCTTTGACATTGCCTATTTTCTCCACAAGATGTTTTGTATCATCTCCTGTTTGTACCTCATGCTTATTCCTTGGATCTTCTAAATCTGATAGGAGTGCCACATTTCCTGCCACATGATTTGAACAACCTGAATCTATGTAGAAAACATGCTCATCAGATTTACCTTGTGGCATAGCCATGTTCATGATCAATAATGAATCCTCTTTGTTTGAGTCTTCTGTGTAGTTATTGTAGTCTCTCCTTCCTTTGTAGCCTCCTTGATAGTTTGAATGATTGTAGTTGTTGTAGTTGCCATGGTAGTTGTTGAACCTTCCTCTTGAGTATCCATAACTTCCTCTATTGTATCCTCTGCCTCTTTGATTCCTGGAATTCCTAAAGCAATTTTCAGTTGTATGATTAGTTAATCCACAAATAGAACATGAGTTGGAGTCTTGGGATCTCCCCCTGCCTTGTCTACCTCCTCTTCCTCTACCTCTGCCATGTCTTCCTCTACCTGCATAGTTAGCTTGATATGTACCTGCTTCATCATCCACTTTCTTTGCCTTTCCTTTGTTATCTTTAGACTTGCTTTTATCCGTGTATAAAGCTGAAGATTGATTACCTTTAGAGCTTTCTCCATTTTTGATAAGCTTTGCCTCTTGAGTAAGTAGTTGTCCAATGAGTGTGTTGAAATCAGGTACATGCATGTCCATGTACAAATCCATAGCTGTGGTGAATGCTTCCCACTTATCATCTGCCTTCAAGCCATTGATGACCTGCCTTACAATTTGCTCTTCATCTATTACCTCTCCAATGCTTCCCAACTGATCCGCTATGTCCTTGAGCTTTGTGACAAAATCAGTCACATTTTGTTTGGAAGCCTTCTTGAGAGTTGTGAACTCCAGCCATAGTTGATGCTTCCTAGCTTTGGTACTTGAAGAAAAGAAAGCTTCAAGTGCATCCCACACTTCCTGAGATGTCTTACAACTTCTAATGTGAGGCAACAAAAAATCTGAGATAGAGTTGAGGAGATAAGACCTTGCAAGTGCATCCTTGGAGCACCATGTGCTCAATCTTTCTTGCTCTTCTTGTGTTGGTTGACTTTTGTTCCTGAAACTTGGCATAACTTCATCTCCAGCCACATAACCATATAAACTTCTACCTTGGAGATAGGCTTCCATTCTTAATGACCAAGCTGAGTAGTTACCTCTGTCTAATTTGTCAATTGATGAAGGAAATCCATCTGCCATGTTGTCCAACCTTGCTCTGATACCACTGTGAAGAGATGGATAAGTATGTGTTTGAAGATGAAGAGGTGTTGCAAAATCCTTGATCTACACCAGCCAAATGAACTCCAGGAGTAGATGGTGGGCCCTTTTAGCTTGCCAATGGATGTATTAGACACCCTCTGTACCTTGGAAGATCACTCTCAAAAAGATAGATCAAAACAGATAAGTTGGAGTTAGCTCAGAGGTGAAAACTTGCTATTCTTGGTTCATACACCTGTCCAGTGTTTTACATAATTCTCTGAGCACAGCAGCAATTAGCTTAATTCCTCTTGGGGAAATCTAGGTAGCTTAAAGAGCTAACTTTCAAGAGTAATCTCATCAAAAATAACAAAGCACACACTGAGAATGAGTTTTAACAAGTGATGACATCATCCTGATTTTCATTTTTCTGCGTGTTATTTACTTTCTTTTTATTTTTGCGTGTTAGTTGAATAAGCCTGTAAATATCCTCGTTTTGATATCTAATTATGATCAACAACCGCCCTGCATTATCAATTCTACACATGCATGCACGCCATAGTTATGAAGGTATCATCTCAACATCGCACGATGATTAGCAATTTCAATCGCCTCCCGTTGCCGAGTATCTACTTAATCTTCTTCTTTTCGCTGTTAATTGCTATTGTGTCTGTGTGCTTTGTGTGATCTGTATTTTCTGTGATTACTGTGTATTCGTGACCTTGTGCTTTCGCGTACGCATCATGGAAGCATTGGCTAATTTCGCTGCCTTCCGTGTTGGACTCCCTCACGACGTGAGTGATTTCTTGTGTATCCGAGGTTTGTCAAACTTTGTTGAATTGCCTTGGCATTCAGTGGAGTGTCATCCGTATTATGCCCAAATTATTGCTCTAATTGCCGCCACTTCTGCTACAGAACAGAGTTGGCCAATTACATGTTTTCCATCTCGTGTAGTAATCACCTTACAGTCATTTGCTACAGCTTTCCGACTCTCTCTGGAAGGATGAGAGAATGGTCCTAACCTTCCGGTAGCCACTATGCTTGAATTGTTCCCAAGATATTCATCGAATGAGTACGCTATCTTGTGTCGCCCTAACCGTGAACGAACAGCCTTGCAATTTTTGGTTGCCATACTAAACGTGCAGAAACGTACCTACGGGATTTCTCACCCATTCTACTCAATGATTGACATGGCTTCTTGGGAGCCTGTTAATTTTGCTTCCTATTATTTCCGGCGCACCTTGAATGCGTTAGGGTCATAAAGCATGTTAACAAAGGATATCTGTCGCGTTCTCATCTTCCGCATATTCTTACATTTTTGTTTCCGGCCCTCCAAGCAGTGCAACCACCTCCAAACGCTCCAATCTTATATCATGAGGAATCTGCTCAAATACTTGAAGATACCGAAGAGGATGATGAAGACCTTTTCCAGCTTCTCCACCGAAAACGTAGATGGATAAGCCCATCTGAGAGTCAAGTACAAGGCTCCACCACCGGACATGAGGAAGAGACCTTTCACAACACAGCTACTTCAATACATGTGGAATCTTCTGGTCAATCTTCTACAGATAAGCAGCAAGAACAAAGTGTTTCTAACAACAACTCTGATGAAGTTTCTTCTCGAGAGGAGTCTCAGCACCAGTCCAAAGAAAATGTGCAAGTCATGGTTGCAGAAATTTTCGAGGAAGTAATTGCGGTAGTGGATTCTGCTATTGCCAGAAAGGACGTGAATACGCAGCAGCCTACTGGAAATGTATTGGTCCCCACCACTCTTCTACCCACTCCTCCACTCATACCTCCAATCGAGCCCATTATCCCCATTCCACCTATTGTCCGTGAAGCACCGGATTCCTCATCCTCTTCACCTAACTATTCTCCATCCTCTTCCCAACACCTCTTGACAGCTTCTTCATCCCAACCACTTTCTCCTCCTCTTTTTCCTCCAATTCCCATGTTTACTGAGTTAGAATCGATGGGATGTATGCCGATCCATTTGTCACAGCAATTACCAGTGCAGATGAAGGAGGTTACTGATAATATCCGATATGAATTACAACACAAAGTCGATGTCCTTGAAGCAGATATTACTCCACTCTAGGAAGAGGTAGATGTAGTAAAGGCAGAAAATCATGCTCTGCACGTACAAATTCAACAACTTCAGGCTAAACTTGCTGAACAGGAATCATTGATCAGCCAAAGAGATGCTGCATTGGCTAAACTAAGAGACAAAGATGAGTTATTAAGTGCTGTTGATGCGGAAATTCTTCAGTTAAAACAGTTCGTCTGAAGGGCTTTGGTGTGCAGAACAAGAGGAGGAAGGAGGAGATGGAGGGAGAGAGAAGAGAGGAGAGACATGCGGACATGCGTGGGAGCCTCGAAACCCACATAATGGCAACGCTCTATATATGATGTATATATATAAATATGGGGGTAAGGTCACATGACCCTTACATCCCCAACAATCTCCCACTTAAGGGTCAATGTGACCATAAGTGGTAACATATACAAAGAATGATGTAGGACTATACAATAATGTATAGGAAGAGTCCGGATCTCAACCCATACCAATCAACCTACACCAACTGCCTCGAACAAGGTGTATCCATGCACCTCAAACTGCTCTAGACTCATATCGACAAGAGTCGAGCTCACATATGACTGATGCAAGAACTGACGAAGTTCCTGCAAAGCTCCCACTCACTCCATGCCTATGTCAATCATCGAACGACTGACAACTCCAAGTGCAAATGCTCCAATAGCAACTGCAATATCTGGTCTCGAGCATAACAACTCGTACATCAGACTCCCGAATGCTGACGAAACATGTGTTATCCTGGCTAACCTAATCATGTCATCCATGCCTATATCCAAGGCATCCAAAGCACCATCATCAAGACCAACATGTCCTGACATATCTGTGTCAACATCTGGCATGAGCGAATCCAAGAATGACTGCATAACTGCTGACTCCTCAGCATCTAAATCAGCCATGCTCGCAACCAAGGATGTATCTAGTTGTGCATCTTGAGAGCTAGAATGCTCTGGCATACACTGTGTATCATAAGAGCTATCTTGCTCTACCACACTAAGTGTATCATCATGCTCCACATGAGCTAACTGCACAACATCAACACCAAGGTCAAACTGATGATCACACTCTAACTGAGTATCATCATAATGCTCTACATGAGCATCAATATCATGCTCTAAAGCATCCAACTGATCATCCAAAGTGTGCTCCACAAGAGCATCCATATGGTCAATAAAATCATGCTCTATATAAGCATCATGAGCATACAAAACATGCTCTACATATGCATCCATCTGAGCATCTGAATCCTGCCATACATGTGCATCATGAATGTCAATAGACATATGTGTAGGTAGACAAAATGAGATATGACGAGTCTCACATCGCACATAAGGCTGAACTCCCACTGAGACGAGACTGTCTCTCACATGAAGTACCTGTAGTGGATACCTGTGCCCAACCGTGGCACCTCTGACAAGCATAAGCTGTCCCAACTGCAACTGAAAATGATGCTCACCAAGGAATGCATAGCATCTGCTCTCCTGTAACTGGCTAACTGAAATCAAGCTCATAGGGAATGAAGGCACATAACGTACATGTCAGAGTATAAGTGATGCTCCACTAGGTAGCATAATGCATACATCTCCTGCACCCTCAATGTCATATGCCATACCATCAGGCATGTGCACACATCCACGACTCTCACCTGAGAATCGACAAAACCACTCACGATGTGGAGTAACATGAAAAATGGCTAATGCATCAAGCAACCAAGCCATATGTGTGCTATCCAATGAACAAGAGGAATCCTGAGATGAACCATAGGAGAAAGTGATATCACCATCACTAGCATAATCAACTGCCATAGACTCTCCTGAAAATCGCTACCTGACCTGCATCACGTGCATATCTCTGACGTCGTCGTCGCATCCGCCTGAAGCAACGTCGTCGAATATGGCCCTTATGACCACAATTCCAACATCGAAGTCGTCGATGTGATCTATGTCTCACATGAGTCAATGGACTCACATACATATCATGTAGTCTCTGCCATAATGCACTACTCGTCTCCTCATACATAATAGACTCGTATATAGAATCCACAAGCTGTAACCGGATAGTGGAGCTAGCCAATGCATCCATATCCATCCATACATGGTCGGGCATGTCATGAGACCTCTGTGCATCTCTATGCACATACATATGTAACCCTGCACGAACCAATGTATGCCACATCTGAGCTTTCCATCTCGAAAAGTCAGTGCCATCAAATCGAGAAAACACCATGCTGGCAATCCAAGACTAGCAATGTAACAAGAGACTAAAAACGATACTCTATCCTCAATAGGATCACGCCTGCATATCCATATGCATAACTCACATCAAAAATGTCTCGATGAAGAAAGAACCATGTGAACCACCTGTCACATAACCATGCATCTAGCATGCACATAAAACCATGAGCATAAGCCTGCTCACCAAGTCTCCAAAGTGACCAAATAGATATGAAAGAATCCTGGGAAAAATTCGACAGAGTATCCCCTGTAAACTGAGCAATCAAACAATATAACCAATATCAAAAGAATAATGAGTAATCTGTCACCACCTGTCACTAATGTAATCAAGGATAATGGAAAATACATATGCCCATAAACTAATGGCAATACATGCCAATACAATGGCAATACAACTCCCACTCAAGAATAAATCATGCAAGATGGTCCAATCTATCACAAATAACCTGTGACCAAGTCCAAGTGAATGGAGATAGTCAATGATCCAAAGCTATCGCACAAGCTTCAAGATCCACTAGAGCTCTCTTCTAGCATAAAAGCAGATAAAATTTCGGCAGCATCTCCTCTGTAAAATGGACTCTAGAACCAAAATAACCATGTGGGAATCACCATCCACATATGCCAAGAATCACACTGGCAAATACATATCAATCAATGACCAAATGCTAATAACGGTGACAAACAAACGTGTAACTGAGGCTCCAATCTGGATCATGTACCTGCAAAGAAAACGAAGATACAAGTACCAACCAAGATCCACAATCAAATCTCAAAGAATTGTGTGCAACCGATAACTAAATCCATAACCAAGTGGCATAAGCAAGATATAGACCACAATGCCACTATACATCCATGATCGAACTCATGATGACATAAACCTCAAAAAAGAGTATACCACAATGTCATCTTACATGTCAAATACGTGACAAGATCATGCTCTACTCTCATATGGAGGAGCTACCACAATGATCATACATGTACAATGCTTTCAAGCTCTAAGAATAAGATCTTGCACACCAAACATTCTCTCTCGAAGAAGTTCCAAAGCAAATTCAACCTCCAAGTGCAACTAGGGTTCTTATAGTGAAAATGTATTGCTCTGTGTTTTGCTGTTTCAGAGGTGATAACCTCTGAATCTGAACTTTTGCTCTTTAGCAAACTTCAAGATCGGAGATAATGAGATAAACAACACCTCAATCGGAGGCTACGTAACGAGATAAAGAACACCTCAATCGGAGGTGTGTAGCTCAAGATATGTTCAAAACAAGCACCTGCTGTGAATTTCACTTTCACTTGCAACAATACTGCTCTGTATTCTGCAATTTCGGGAATCTAAAACTCCAAATCTGGATCTGACTTCTTCTACAAAGTTGTAGCTATCTTTCCAAGCTACGCACAGCAAGTTGAAACATCACATTCCGAGCTGTAGAACTCAAGTTATGACAAAAACACCGACCTGCTGTCCTACTCAATGTAGATTCACCTTCTGCAATACTCTGCGTTTTTCGAATTTTCGGCAGTTTAAAACTCCGAACCAGGTTCTGCACCCTTCTGTGAAGTTGTAGCTCTCTGTTTTAGCTACGCACAGAACTTTAAAACGCATCAATCTGAGCTTTCTAACTCGAGTTATGATCAAAATACTGAACTGATGTCAAGAGATGCCGATCTGCACTTCTACCTCTTCTCACCTAAGCTTCCATTGAAGCTTTTTGCACACCAGCCTTCAGCATGCTCTGATACCAATGAAGGGCTTCGGTGTGCAGAACAAGAGGAGGAAGGAGGAGATGGAGGGAGAGAGAAGAGAGGAGAGACGTGCGGACATGCGTGGGAGCCTCGAAACCCACATAATGAACTCTCTTGAGGCAATGCTCTATATATGATGTATATATATAAATATGGGGGTAAGGTCACATGACCCTTACATCCCCAACATCGTCTAGGATAAAGAAGATGCTCGTATAGCGCTCGGGAATTTATTGGAAGAAACGCGAATTCAACTAGATGAAGTTGTACAGCGAGGACAAGAAATGGCAGATTTAGCTAAGCGGACTAATGAAGAACTCCAGAGAGCAAATGCCAACTTGTTTGAAACCAATTCTGCTCTTAAAGCTCAGATGAATTCAACCAATCAATTGCAGAAGGAGATAACAGGGATCAGAAAAGAAAGAGATGCATATTATCGGACAATTCAATACCAGGCTCAGGAATTGGAAAGGAGAGAGACACAATTAGGTATTCAAGCATAACGATTATCTAGAATTGATAAACAAATTCAAGAAATGAAATTGAGTCGTGATGCAGCTCTGGCGAACGATTTTTATTTACTGGAAGCATTTTTGCAGACACAGGCTGACATTTTAATGACACAAGTAATTGCAGCAAGCTCTGTTCGTATTGACGCCCAGTTATTCGAACCAGATACTTTAAAGAAAATGCTGGATAGTCTGAAGCAGAAAATTGCCAAAACATTTAAATTAGCTAGAACCATGTATTTACAGGGTATAGTAGATGAGCCCTAGATTTTATTCCATTGCGGGTTCAAGTCCACCGTGCATGCCAGTGTAAGCCGCCAGATTGGCACTTCGTATTTTCATAATTCTTGTATTTTTATATTCCGCATGAATTGAAAGGTTTCATATTCCGCACGAACCGAAAGGTCGTTGCGAAGAGTTGTAACTACTTATAAAGCAACGAAAGGACGCTCCGGTGACGACCAGGAGAATCACCAGACTGTCTGTCTGGGCGATTGCATTCTATGAAGTTGATGTGGTGCAGTGTTGAGAAATCTGAGTAGTACTGTCTTTTTTCTCATTTTTTGTTTGATTACATTAACTTGCAGTTAATCAAGCTCCATTAAGTTACGGTTATGAAGTCGGTATTACGGTAATGAATAATTTTGGTGTTATGTACTGAGAAAATAGTAACCAGAGTACGAATAGTAAGCCTGTGAGAGAACGAACCGGAGTAGTGACAATAATTCGTAGTAAACAGAGGTTTAAATGTTAATATACTACGATGGGGATAAGTTAATTGGGAAAATTAAGTAAAAGGGCCTCTAATTAGCAGACCCCTACTACTCCCAAGAACCCGAAAGAGTTTATACGCACCTGTGACGGCAACGCGCGTTTAATAGAGACCCAGCCCTTCACCACCTATCAAGATTAAAGATCATGAAGAATTCGAGGTCGTGCATGTATTAGATTCAAGGATCTCTCAAGGAAGATTGGAATGCCTTATTCATTGGAAAATTTATGGCATCAGTGATCATACTTGGGAGCTTATAGAAAATCTTCAGAGAACAAAAGTGTTGGAGTTAGATGTCTGCGGTAGCATGCGAACAACACAAGGAAGAAGAAGAAGCTTGGAGCACAACACACAATACTGAATGTATTACTAGAGAATGTACAAAGATAAGTAGCCCATTAGGGCAATAGGCGTATATACAAGCTGGGGGGAAAAACCTCCTAAAGAGGGAAAAAAGTGCCCCGGTGGTCCTAGTGTGTTCACACACATCACTACCTAAATATATCAACAAATCCCCCCTAGGAGTGATGCGGTGAACAACAAGCTGGCACTCATGTATAAGGAAGTGCCAAGCTACGTGGAAATCACTCCACAAGAGGAAGTAAGCCCAAAGCTTTGCGGAAAGCTTCAAACTTCTCCCTAGGCAGAGCCTTTGTGAAAAGGTCTGCAATGTTCTCCTGCATGGGCACATATGCCAAGTTGGTCTCCCCAGTAGAGCAGCATGTCGTCAACATAGATAACAATGATCAGAAGCACATCATTAGCATGCTTAACATATAAGGTGCTTTCAGTGGGACTGTTCTCAAAACCATGTGCAATCAAATAGGCATGTATCTTCTCATACCAAGCACGTGGTGCTTGCTTTAAGCCATATAATGCCTTCTTAAACCTGCACACGTGGTTTTCATGCCCTTTCTGCACAAAGCCACGGGGCTAAAAACATACACTTCTTCATGTAAGTCACCATTCAGAAATGTTGTTTTAATGTCCAAGTGATGTACATTCCAACCATGATGAGCTGCAAGTGCACAAATGCTCTGAACGGTAGTAATACGGCATGTAGGTGCAAAGATCTCATCAAAATCAATGCCTCTTTCCTGTGCATAACCCTTTGCAACAAGCCTAGCCTTATACTTGTCAACTTTACCATCCGGTTTATGCTTTAGCTTGTATGCCCACTTAGTGCCAATGGCCTTCTTGCTTGGAGGCAAGTCACATAAAGACCAAGTACCATTCTTCGTTATAGCATCATATTCAGATTGCATAGCAGCCATCCAATTTTCTGAATTTTGTGCTTCATCAAACAAAATAGGCTCATTCTCATCACAAAGACTAGATGCAGCCATAGCATAGCAATCTGATGCAAAAGAGGCACTATGAGAGCCTGAACAAGTACGATATGACAGACATGCATCTAATTTGTTGTCACGCAAAGTCTGCACCAGCCATTTTGGCATAGTTTCTGCCTGCTCAATATCAAGTCTCTCATCAACTAGTGCATCATGTAAATCTGCATAAAAAATGGAATGCTCTGCATCATCACATGAAACCTGCAAAGGTTGAGAAGTTGCTTCATTGGGACCAGCACTAGACTCTCCACCTATAAAAAGAGGCAACAAAGTATCATACATGTCTTTGGAGCTAACAGATGTCTCCTTAGTACATGAAAGCAATGGCTGAATAACATCTTCCACGAAAACAACATCACGGCTAACCAGAATGTGTTTAGTCTGTGGATGATACAGATGATAGCCTTTACTTTCAGAACTGTACCCAATAAAAATGCATTTTACTACTTTATCATCCAATTTTCTGCGATGTAGTTCAGGCACTAATGCATATGCCAAACAACCAAAAACACGCAGATGAGCAATAGATGGCTTGCGATCATGCCAAGCCTCATATGGAGTGATAGACTGCAGTGCTTTAGTGGGACACCTGTTCAGTACATATGCTGCACACATGACAGCCTCAAGCCAAAAACTATGTGGTAAAGCCTGTCTCTTGACCATACACCTCGCCATCTCCATGAGTGACATGTTCTTTTGTTCAGCAACTCCATTTTATTGAGCTGTATACGGCATTGTACACTAATGTTTTATCCCACGTTCAACGAGAAATGCATTAAAGTCAGAAGACATATATTCCCCCCCTCGATCTGAACGGAGGTGCCCATTTTACATGCTGACAAATTTTCAGCCAAAACCAAAAACTGTTTGAAGCACATGAACACTTCAGACTTTTCCTTCAATGGATATACCCATGCATGCCTGGAGAAATCATCAATGAAAGTCACGAAGTAAAGATAATTACCAAAAGAAGGTGTTTGCATAGGACCACAGACATCACTATGTACAACCTGCAATTTCTGAGTAGCCCAAACTGAACCATCCTTTGGAAATGAGGAACATTGCATTTTGCCTAAAATACAGCCTTCACAAACATGTTTTCTAGGTGCCTCAAGTTTGGGCAAAGAGGATACCATTTCAGATTTCGGAAGGTGTAGCAAACTAGCAAAATTCAGATGACCAAAGCATGCATGCCAAAGCTTTGTATCTGAGATAGCCTGAGAATCATGTACTACACATGTCGAATCATTCACAGATCTTTCATAGTCTATGAGCTTATACGACCCACAAAATAAAATGCCAAAAGCAATAATCACATCGACATTTGACAGATCATGAATTGTACACCTGTCATCAACACATTTCACAACCAAGCCAATCTTGGCTAATGTAGAAACTGATAACAGGTTCTTCTTGATCCCTGGCATAAATAAAGCATCTGACAAAGTTAAAGAACTACCATCAGCAGTAGTCAAAATGATCTTACCAACTCCCATAACAGGATAAGAGGAGTTGTTGGTAACAGTATTCCCTGTAGGGGCAGGCTCGAGTGAAGAGAAGAAACTACTCTGCGAGGTAATATGTTTTCTTGCCCCACTGTCAAAGTACCAAACATCTGAGTCTACTGCAGACATGCACTGCTCATGAGAAGATGGTTCAAAACGGCAAACAGTAGTAAATGCCCATTCTTCTTCCTGCACAAGATTAGCAGACTCCGTTTTTGGTGTAGAGGCTTCTACAACTACCATTCCAGCCTCTTTCTTCTTTGCCTCTTTTGCAGCCAGTTTTGGACAATTCTTTATGATATGATCATTCCCTTTATAGTACTTACAAAACAATTTCTGCTTTTCTAATGTTCTTGTCATCTTTGTCTTGGTTCTTTGAATGTGCAACATTTGTAGATTTCTGCTTACTAGTAGAAGAGCTCCATTTTCCTTTGCCCTTTTGACTAGCAAGGAAAGCTTGATCTAGAACACACATAATGGACCTGTTTTGCCTGGATTGATCTTCCTCTAACAGAACAGAGACTAACTCCTCAAATGACAAGGCATTTGGATTGCCTTTCATCATCAACCAAAGAGTAGAAACAAAACTCTAATATGAATCAGGAAGACCATTCAGAATGGTCTCCACAAGTCAGCTATCTGGTATAACCTCATCAGCAGAAATCAATTGTTCCTTCAAGTCTTTGATCTTTGTTAGGAAACTGTCCATAGATCACCTTCATTCATGTGCTCACTCTCCAACTGTTTTCAGAGTAAGCAACACTAGCCTCATTCCTAGCTTGGTACAATGTGGTAAGTGTATCCCAAGCATCCTTAGCTGTTTTGCAAGAGCGAATATGAGGAATAATGGCACGTTTGACAAAAAAAAACTATCAATGCATGTGCCTGGGCATCTCTACCATCCCAACAAATTTGCTCTATAGTAGGTGCAGTAGAAACTACAGCACGAACAGGAATATGCAGAATACCATCATCTTCGACACCTTCTGCATCAGCTTCAGTACTTGCAGTTGTAATAGTTGCACGTGTGATAGGACGTTTTTCGACACCGTGCACAATGTTCCACAGTCCTTTTGCAACCAACACATGTCGCATCATATAAGCCCATAATGGGTAGTTGGTACCATCCAACTTATCCTCAATAGCCAACATACAAAATACATCACTGCTTTCAGCCATGGCCGGTGATTAAAATACCTTGATGCAAAAAATTAACTGTATCTCAAAAAGTTGAATAGAACTGCCCAGATGAATTCTGCTACACCTATACCAGACTTCGAGATGCTTATAATGGCAAACAGAAACTGGTATATACCTTTGGCACAAAAAGACAAAATAGCCTACACAAGCACTACGATAATGCATTCGGAGGCCGAAACGAGCTCAGATCACGATTTCTACACCAGACAACGAAGCAGTTTTGATCTTTGAAACACCTTGAGTATGCTCACCAAATTTCGTGTGAATCTGAGACTGCAAACGGAGGAATGTCGATGGCACCCTAGATGAAGCGACGACCTGCTCTAATACCAATTGTTGGAGTTAGACGTCTGCGGAAGCACATGAACAACACAAGGAAGAAGAAGAAGAAGCTTGGAGCACAACACACAATATTGAATGTATTACTAGAGAATGTACAAAGATAAGTAGCCCATTAGGGCAATAGGCGTATATACAAGCCAGGGGAAAAAAACCTCCTAAAGAGGGAAAAAAGTGCCCTAACAGTCCTAGTGTGTTCACACACATCACTACCTAAATATATCAACAAAAAGTCAAGGATCGTGAATTCCATAAGAATAATCCAATGAAACCAAAGCTAAAGAACATGGCCACTCCTCGTGGAACCTATCGCTTGAGGGGGAGGTGATGTCATGGATACAAAGAAAACCATTTTAAACCTTAAATTCTAAGATTGACTATCTATTTGCTAAATTTTGACATCCCGAGGTCTTGTTCAAATTGTTTACATCATTGGTGATATCATCAGCTCGCAACCGCCCTTGTGATATGCCTTTGAAATCCTATATAAGGAGGTCTTGGCCACATACATACTCAGTCTTTCCAATGCTAGTCTTGGGAGCTCAAGGAGTTGCAATCTCCAAGTAAGTATTTTCCAAGATCCAGTTCAAGCTCTACTCTTGTTCTTGTTCTAGTCTTGTCTAGTCTTGTATTGTGGACATCCTATTGTGTCCCATTGTAATCGTGTAGTACGAGATCCTTTCTAGTTATTTCTTGTATCTAGTGCATATCCCTGACAAAACCATCTTGAACCTCAGATTCCATGTGATTTCTATATCTCATGATCGGTTCAGAATTAGGAGAAACTTCCATTGCACCCAAAGCATGCCAAAACCCTAAGATCGACTATCTATTTCCTAAATTCTGACATCTAGAGGTCCTATTCGATTTGATGACATCATTGATGACATCATCAACTCACAACCACTGCCACTGTCTTTGAAATCCTATATAAGGAGGCCTTGGGCACACATATACTCAGTCTTGCCAATACCAGTCTTGGGAGCTCAAGGACTCGTGACCGCCAAGTAAGCACTCTCCAAGTTCCAGTTCCAGTTCTTGTCACATTCCTTGTTCCAATCTTGTCTAGTCTAGTTCTTAGAGATCATTCTTGTCCTCTTGGAATCTCATAGTGCAAGCTCTTGTCGAGTTCTTTCTTGTATCTAGTTAATATCCCAAAAGGGAAATCTTGTAATCTCGATTTCTTTTTTCATACTTACGATCCCAAGTTGTGGCATCTTGTATTTCATCTCTAGTTGAGTTATTCATACCTATCAGTCCCGGGTTGTGGGACATCTTGTATCAATCACATATTCTTGTATCATTTTACCTACAATGGTGCTCTTGTAATCAAACATATATTTCCAAAATCTGTCTAGTGTAGTCAAATAGCACAATCCAATGCTCCCCTGATAGAGATGAAGTAAGAGCAAAGAAATGTAAATGTTGAAAAAGAGCTACACCCTTCTCAGACCTCAAAAGAACAACTCTAATAGTTACTTGATACAAGATAATGACAAGAATGCTCTTTATGAAGCTCAATATCAAAAGATGTTGGAAGACTACTTAGATAAAGCCACTAATTAGACTCAAGTAGAGATAATCATTATGAGGACCTCCATGAACAAATGATGAATGATCAGATAGAGGTGTTATTCATAAAGAAAGAGGAAGTTACATTGGTCTACTCCAAGAAGTACAGGGACCTTTTGACAAGAGGACTACTGTAGTAGTCATGAAAAAGAAAAAGAAAGAACTAAATTGAAGTAGAAGATGAAAGAAACAAGGCAAAAGGAAAAGAAAGATAAGGAAAAAAAGCATGGATGAATTAGCAAGAGGATCAATTTTGGTCCGAAAGTTAGATCAAGTTATTAAAGATCAGGAAACTCTGAAGACCTCCATAGCCATGAAGGAAGAAACACCAAGGAGTGAAGATAGTGATGTAGAAGGGTTTTTACTCAGAAAATTGAACTTATAAGAGCCGAACACTCCAAGTAAGGGCATAGGGACAAAATTCAAAAAATTATAAAAAGAGATAAAGATCACAAAAGAAGAAAGCGAAGGGCAGTAATGTCTGAAAAATGTGAATACACAAAAGATAGAATTAGATTATATACCTGATATTTTCAAAGATATTCAAAATGATAGTACTTTACATGATATGGAAATGAAAGATGTATCAGATTTGGAACAAGAAGAACATGAAGAAAATAAAGATGATGAAAATGAAGTAGAAACTAAAGTGGAAGAAAAGTATAATCAATAATTATTGAAAGATGAAGAGGATCAGGGAAAGGGAGAGTACTCACAGGAAATAGAAGAAGAAGCAAAAAATCAACTAGAGTTAACTCACCAAGAAGAACAAAAAGAGATGACATTTGCTAAAGACATAAGAGGTATATGTGAACTAGTGATGACTCAGGTAGAGCAATTCAAACTAGCTTGTAGGAATATGGTATTATGTGGTATTGCTGCTGAGTTAGAATTTGTTAACAGGGAGAGAATATTAGATGCGTATAATAAAGAGCAAGAAAAAGTAAAATGGAGCTGAGAGATCAAGAAAGAAATCATAGAATCTTACAAAAACAAAGTAATCAAACTAGAAACAAAAGTAGTTCTGCAAAAAAACAAAGTTTCATTTTTGGAAGGGGTGCGGAAAACAAGTTGAAACAATAAAGAAGATCTTATTGGATGTTTTGTTATCTGGAAAATGTCACATCTCTCCACGTAGGTTTGGGCATCTTGGAATAATGGTGGCCACCAAAATCTAGAATAGAAGATTAAATTAACAGTTCTATCACTTGAAAAGTGTACTCTTGCTACTAATGAATGAGCTAGTTTAACATTTCCAAGAACTTCTCTTTAGGAACACAAATTCTAAGATTACCATCTACTCCCCTCTTGTACAACCAATTAGTTATCAACACAAATTCCTTACACATCTCTTGTAAATTCCTTGTGTTTGACACATTGACACACATCCTCATTCACATATCTTTCTTTATTTGGCCAATGGGATACCAATCTTTCCAAATTATTTAGTTACTATCTTTTAAGCATGCAAGCATGGATTCCATAGATGTTCTTTCTCCAAATGTTTTGTTGCTCCCCTTCAAGTACATAATACTCCGATACTCTAATTGAGTTCAAATGATACATATGTCCTAATAGTAGAAAGAATTTCCTACTCTACAAGATCACATGTTTAGACATAGCATCTTTGCTTTTAGGCCCAAATGACAATATTGGTACCAAAGAATTTGGCCACTCTATTATGCTTTCTATTCTAAATAGATAAGCATATGGTAGATCATCATCTATGTCTTGAGGTTTATCTCCTATCATTATTCTAGATAAGTGATCTCCCTCATGTGAGTTTGTCCCTTTTTAACCACAACCTCAAACACAAAATTCATAAGAAGTAAGAACCATCTTACTATTCTTCCAGTTAATTTCGGCTTCATTATCACTTTCTTAAATCATGGCTTCCACAGATTTTCCTATAGACTCTTGATCATAGTGCACTTTGTTCCATTCTCTTGGAGATACATCATAATAGGTTCTTCTTCTTAGATTCATCTGGTCACATTTCCTTAGTATTGTAGGTAAAGGCAATCTTTTCCTTAATCCTGAACTACATGCAATTGTCTCATAAAGGCTCTTCCCATAATAATCTCATAAGAGGTTAAATGAGGGAATTCCACAACTTCAAATATATGTCCCATATCTATTCCACACATCTTTATTATTACCTTTTCCCACAACCCAAAGGTTTTTCTATGTTTCCATCTACCAATTTCAATCTCATTCTAGTAGGTTTGAGTTTTGTAGCTCCCCACTCTTGCCATATTTTCCTTGTCATTATGGCGACTCCCCCTCCACTCTCTAGAATGGCATTTGCTTGTTTACCTTTGGACTGAAAGTATTGTATTTCCTTCTTCTCCTTCACAATCTTCTCCAATCTTTTTTGCTAGTACATGAATCAATGAGTCTATTATAGATTTTCTCTTCTTCATATTTGATTCTTCTCCTTGTTCATACATTCTTGCACATGAGAATTTTTCTTGATTAGCTCTCCTTAAAGTCATTTGTCAAGAAATTTTGAATTGCTCATTTAATTTCACCTCTACATTGAATGGTAATTCATTTTGTAGATCTTGCTGACTTGTTTGTTCATTATGCTCTTTGGTTTTGGTGTATGGAAGATCATCATCTTTATATGATTCTAATTTTTTTCCCATTACTTGCTTCCATAGCCCTTCATGCAGATTTTCTAGGGTTTTTAGTCAATCCATAAAGGCTCATTTTCTACAAGTTTTTCTGTTAACTCAATGATTTTCCTACACAATTGCATTCTTTCTGCTTCCATTTATGGCATTGGATATACTTTATCTTGTTATAATGGTGAAGGTCCTTCTTTTATTCTACCTTTATGAGCTCTTATCAAAGTCTCTGATTGTCTTGGCAAATCTTTTGTGGAACTACACTCTTCCATTTCTACTGACCTATCTCTAATGTCTTCTTTTGATTGTTTTCTTGTAAGGTTTTCTGCAATTCTTCTATAATTCTCTCCCATTTTGATTTTTTCTTTGTTATTCTATCTTTCCAAGACATATTCTTTCTAGTGTTTTTTCGTGATGTCTCTATTTCCTCTTGATCACTACCAAAAGTTGATAAAATAACCACCGTCTTCAAGGATACTTGATTAGTTGAGTTTTGCCTATTTGGGTTCTTTGGAAAATCCTTGATCAATTTTTCTCTCCCACAATCCTTACAATAGGCTCCATCCACTCTGAAAGTAGAAGGTTGAGGAAAATATCTCATGAAGTGTTCTCCACCACACCTATAACAATTCACCTTTTGAACAATCCTCAATTGGGGTTTTGGATTTGACATATTTTTTAAAGTTATGGATCAATGTAGCAATGCTATGTTTGATCCCAGTTTTGGAGAACTTCCCTATGAACTCTTCAAAAAACCTCTCAATGTTTACAAACATTTCCTTCCCAATGGTAAAAACCATGACAAGGAGGGTCTTGTTAGGGTTAATCTAAAAGCCTCAAATTATGTGTTGTATTCAACCACTTCTTCTACTCTCAAGATTCGCTTGTGCTCAACTACATTTCAAATTAAAACCTAATTTCTCCTTGATTTCCTAGAGCCAGGGTTTCCATCTTCTTCTCAATTTCCAATGAGTTTTTACCTTCAATCATACCTCCCAAGCTATGACAAACTCTTATTTTTAATGTCCACTTGAAATATTTTGAAATTTATTTCACTTGAGAAAATCAAAATTCTATGCACAGAATTGTGATTTTCACTAGAAGTCATGATTATTAGTTTCTTGATGTCACGTCAATATTTTTCCATTTTAGGTTTTATAGTGTTTTATTATTTATAGATTTGATGAAAAATTCCAAGTTTTTTTTAAATCATGGTTTTTGTTTTTTTCCCTCAAAATCATGATTTTGAGATGAAAATCATCTTTTTTCATATGAAAATCATGATTCCGTGAAAATCACAATTCTTTGAAGAAAACTATGCTTTTCAATTTCAAAATCACGATTTTATATCAAAAACATGATCCTCAGGAGACAATCATGTTTTTTTCAAGAAATCACAATCTTGTGTAGGCAATCACGTTTCTATGTGAGGAGAAAATCCCGATTCCCATTTTTTCTCAAAATCATATTTTTTTTCCTTGAAATTTGCATTTTTTGGGTTTTGACAATACTCTAGTATAGAATCATGAAATTAATGTCCCAAATAATTGTGATTTTGACCCAAAGTCGTGTTTTTTTGGTCACAATTGTGATTTCTCACAATCATGGTCTTTTGCGATTATTTGTAGACAATCCTATTTTCAAAATCGTGTTTTTTTGTTCTTTTTTAGAACATATATTTTCTATTTCTGCATATGTAGTTTTTTAAAGTCTTTTTTTCAACATTTTTTACACTCCATACATGTAGCTCTCTCTTATTTAATTATGCAATAGATAAATATGATTTTCAAGTTTTCCTTATTCCTATCACTTTATACATGAAAATGACAAAACTTGTATCACAACATGAAGTCCAAAAATTTAGCTTTTCTTTTTGCACACCTTATTGTTTTCAAAATGAATATTCTAGAAAGATAAAACAACTGATCACAAAGATAAATCTATGAAAAAGACTCACAACATCCACTTGAAAATACCATGAAATCTTAATGATGAGAATATATCATTGCAAAGAGCTATGTAGTTCTCATTAATCATCCAAAAAAACAAGTCTCCTTACAAAATGACTTCAATTGCCGTTTATACTATTTGAAGTGTCCATGTTCACACTTAAAATAGGTCCTTCTAAGCTTTTAATCTAAAAATCTACCATCTAAAGAGCTCTAAAATTTCTACAAAAAATATGTATGATACGTCTCATCATGAGGAAGATTCCTCCTCATTTTTACAAAGCTTGGGGTAATTTATCCTAACAAAAATAAAACTTTCTATTTTTCTCTTTTACAAAAGCTTGCTCTTGGTAGCTCATTTTTCATTCCCAACATCTTGATAAAGCATTGTTCCTCAATTGGTTTGAGGATTTTAAGGAGTCGGTTAGGTAAAAATTGGTTTGTTCCTATTTGCAAAGCATTGGCATCCTTTGAGGTTAGCATATGTAACTATATAAGGCTATGAACCAAAGTTGGTTCAATATAGTTAGTACTAATTCTCTTTTGGAAGAAGCTACTAAGATAAGATGAAGAAGGAAATTGGGTAAAGTCCAGGAATAATGGTCTACCAAATAATTCCAATTCCTAAAGATGCAATTTTAGTCTTTGGATTGTGGAAGTCTTGAAGATAAACAATTTTTCAAAAAGATTAAACCCGGCAAGAATATGTTCTAAGGGAATCTAGGAAAAATCAAGCAAGATATGGACAAAGATCCACAAATTCAAGCAAGATATGGACAAAGATCCACAAAGGATACAATTGGATAGGTACCGAAGTATTGCCTCTCAAGTAGGGATCATAAGAGCTCTATTATGTGAAATTTTCTTCCATGGCTTGCACCTATCCTTAACAAGAAAATGGATACTTTGGAGCTTCAAATATTTCATGATTTCATGTCAATAAAACATGTTTGCTTGTATCTATGCATTGTAGCTAAAACAAATTATTTTTTATTTCACATGGCACGAGGATTATTTTACCAAAAAATTTTGATGTGGTTGATTTTAACAATGCCCAACGGATAATAGATTGTTTGGAAGAAACTAAGAAAACGGCGAGCATTGAGAATAAGGAATATAATTTTGCTCTAAGTCCCTTTATCATCTATCATAAAAGAATCTCAACCAAATGCCATACAAGATAACATTGGACTCAGAAAACCCCTTATAATAGAAGATATAAAACCTCAAAAAGAGAAATAGTTGCGTTTCTACTGTAAAAAAACATGACCACAATCCTAAAACCAGAAAGAATATTGGATTTAAGAGTTCCAAAAGCGTCATACCTTATCACAACGATCATCATAAGAATTAAAAATCTAATACAAACAATCACAAAAATCATGTCCTTGATTCCATACCTGCACATAAGCAATGAAGCCATTTTGATTCCATCATGGATATGCATCATCATCACTTTCTAGTAATACATATAAATGAATCTAGAGAGACCATGAACTATGAAGAATTAGCCATGATCAAGTCTTCCAAGACCATGAAATCATGAAACATTTTCCTTCCAATACTTATTACTAGAAGCTAAGGTGATTTTCGAGATACTAATCATTTCCTGTTGATTATGATATGAATTATTTCAAGCTTGAACACATGTATACCTTGTATTTTGCATTATGTCTTGAATACTGTGCAAGCATGACCTTATGAAAAGCATGACCTTATGAAAAACATGACCTTGGATATTCCCTTTTCATGTCACAATGGAGCTTCTAGAACATATTCCACATTGTTGGTGATACTATCATGGAAGTTCATTATATACCACTCAATGCAAGCCATTGAAACATTCTTAAGTGAAGTAAAAGGTGAACATTTTCATCTTCACCTTCCTTTTAGATTTTGGCATGACCATCACATGAGATGTCCCCATTCGGATTGATAATTGGAGTCTTATACTCCATCACCGTTCAACATTTACACTATCATAAGAAAGTGTAGTACCATTTATGTTCATTTCAAAGTTTAAGGGTTTATGTGTGCAACATTTACACTATCATAAGAAAGTGTAGTACCATGAGACTAAGTGATCGAGAGAACTTCGGTCAATGTTTATCTTTCGTTACTTCCTCAAGCCTGTATCAGATCAAAAGCTTGGAGTCCGAGCCTGCATAGCCTAGTGGTTGATACTTTGAGTCTCAAGGAGGAAGTCATGAGTTCAAATTCTGGCTGGACATATCCATGAGTTCTCAAAGATGGGTGTCCATGAAGTTCCCCAAGATGGGTGTCTCTACCTTACAAGGTCGAGTGTGTGTGTCTTTCCAATTCATTGTTCTCTAAAAAAAAAGTGATATTCTTTTACTTTTTCAGTTCATTTTTTGATTATCTATACAAAATTGTGACCACAAATTACTGTCCAAGTAAAAAATTCAGCCCTGCTTCCGTTATAATGTGTACAAGGCCACTACCACTTGGTTGTTAAATCAGAAGAAGCCTACTACAGTCACTGTTCAGAACAAAATGGAACATGCCTTTATGCATGCTGTGACCTTGAAAACACTTCGAAAATAAGGCACAAACGCGATTGAACGAGCACCTGATTCGGATGGCGATAACGCGGGGGTTTAAGGGGGCTTTACATGAGAGTGAGGGTCTACTTGGCGCTGGGCTTTGTCTTCAACAGTGTATACAAGTCCCGAACTCGCTGGCCTGCTGTTACGAAGTCGGAATTTTATCACAGTCACCCTAAGAGATCTTTCAGGAGTCGAACGACAGGCAGATTGGATTCTCGCCATTTCCTACCAGCTGTAAAGCCTACAGAAGAGGAACAAAGTGATATTTTTACGCAGAATCTTACTCAGCTTTTTCAAATATTAGCTGTCTCCAGTTGGAGCTTTGAAGTAGAGCAAGCTTTACAAAGTCTTTCCTTCCCGATCACCATTCCTCTGGTGGTTCAAGTACTAAGAAGTCAATGCGATTGTAGAGTAATTTTTTGTTTCTTCTTCTGGCTTAGACGCCTGCACGGTTTCAGGCACAACAACTCTACGTACAACAATGTCGTCCATGTTCTGATCCGGACTCGTGAATGCAAGTTTTTTGAACAGATATACTTCTGTTTGCAAGAGGACAGGTGTTTCTTGGGCATCATTACATGCAACGCGCTCATAAAAGCATATGGAACTCTCCACAAAGTTGAAGAAGCTTTCAATGTGTTCTCTCGCATGAATGGACAAGTATTATCCAAGCCCAACATATTGACGTGCAACTTGCTTCTCCATATATTGGTCAAGGCAAATGAGTTCGATTGGGCTTATGAATTTTACTACAGGATTTTGGATGGTGGGCTTTCCCCTGACATCTTCACGTGCAATATATGGATGCTTTACCTTTGCAGGTCACAGAAGCTCAAGGAAGCATATGCATGGCTTGATGAGATACCTTATCCACCCAATTTTGTCTCATATAGTACTTTGATTGATGGGCTTTGCAAGGCTTTCAAAATGAAAGAAGCTAACTCTATCTTTGTAAAGATGCTGGACAATGGTATCTCCCCAGATGTGTGTGTCTTTAGTTCCCTCATTGATGGTTATTGCAAGACAGGGATGCTAACAGAGGCATGGAGACATTTTAAACTAATGGATGCGAAGGGTATTCCTGCAAATGTTGTAACATACACATGTCTACTTGATGGCATGCTTAAGGCAGGAATACTGGATTGTGCACTGGAGATCTTGGAACACATGGAGGCTGCAGGCTGTGCTCCAAATGCACAATTATGTACAGTGAGGATTGATGCTTTATGCAAACAACAGCATATGGATTCTGCTAACACTTTGCTGAAGCATATGAGTGAAGTAGGATGTACACCTAATATAGTGACATATTCAACTCTGATTGATGGGCATATTAAAGCTAGAAACGTCCCTGAGGCAATAAAGTTAATGGCTGAAATGAGGGCATCAGGCTTTGCACCAGACTCATTTATTTATGCCTCCTTACTCTACGGATTTGGAAATGCCTGTGAGGATGCAAAAGCACTTGTAGTACTGGAAGATAGTTTATCTAAGAGCTCTGTGCTGGATACCAGAGTTGTAAACTGTTGGCTAAGTGGACTCTGTAGAGCAGACAGAGTAGATGATGCATACCATCTCTTTTTGCATTTGAGGGCGGAAGGTTTTTTGCCTAACACAATCACATACAATATCCTTATCACGGGCTTTTCCAAGGCAACTAAAGTTCAATTCGCTAAAATATTCTTTGAAGGTATCTATAACTCCAATTGTCTAGCAGATCTGAGCTCTTATACCAATCTGATAAAAGGTTATTGCAAGATTGGTGCAGTGAGTCATGCTTCAAAGTTGTTAAAGGAAGCATCAGCCGAGGGTTTTATTCACAATTTTCGCTTCCATGTATACACAATAGTGAACATTTTTGAAACAAGGCGTGCACACCATGCGAAGTCTTTTTTGAAACTACTTGCCTGTTGCTGTACATTCAATGTTGAGATTGATAAAATGCTCTTTCACAAGCTTCTTGAATGTGAAGATGCGACGGCAGCTTCTGCAGTGGTTGCTCACTGGAAGAGTCTCAGAAGAAGTCAACAAGTTGTGGTCAAATAAGTGTCTGCTGGTCTTCGTTATGGATTCTAAGCTCATCAGTACAGGTTTACAGCATAAAATTATTGTAGTATTTTGACTTATCCTGATCTCAGAGTGACCTGAATTGCCGCAAACTATTTTGAATTGCTGCAAACTATTTGAAGGTGCAAGTTTATCATTGTTATTTCTTGACATCTCTATCTCTCCTTGCTTGTTCGTTTTCAGCACCATATCTTATCATACAAGGCAGATTCTTAATTTTGAACAGTAACTGTTAAGGAATCTTATTAGGAGTCAGATTTTCCATATGTCCTGCATCAGTTGCTTTCAGTGGCCTTTCATATATTGTGAGCAGCCCGTGATTCTTATATCTTAAAATCTTCATATTCTCTATACTATTGCAGGCAGATGCTGAAAGTATTCTTGGTTAAACAAACAACTTTGTGCAATGGAATTAAGGACTTCTGAAATACCAGGATGGCATGCAAACTGTGTATAATGCAGTCCTTTCATGAAGACAGAAACTTCTAACATGATTTGCCATTTCTATAACACATCAATGTAGGATCTTTTGAAATACTGCTTTGGTATGTAAACAGTGTTCAGCTTATTCCATTAACATTTGAGGCAGACATCTCTAACAAAATTTTTGCTTTTTTTGCTAGTTGATGGATCAATCATGTCTGAATGTAGTGTGGGTGCAAGGAATCTGGGCATATCTATTCCGTTTATAAGAAAAATAGATCTTCATATTCTCTAAACTTTGCAGCAGATACTGCCCTCACTAAACATTTAATGTAACAAAGAGTATACCATGTAGATTAGAAGATCTTTTGCAGACATGATTTATCATTTAATACAGTTCACACTGTATGATTCAGTGATGCTGTATTATTCATCTGGATATGTGCTGTGTTAATGGACATGTAATGTGCACATTATTTTTGCTTCAGTTGTGATAGATTGAATTGAATTGGCAGAAATATATGCATTTCAAAATTTTGTATTTTTTTGTTTTTGCTTGTGCTAGGCTCATATTGTGGAAGGAAATCTTACATCTTTGAAACAATTAATGAAACTCTATTTTAATCATATCTTGAGTTCATGCTCTTGTGCGTATATGTTTTTGTGACTTTGTGTGGAGTATAGACTTGTCCTTCGTCTTACAGCACTATCTCATTAATTTTCAGCTTTTGAGAAGTGAAAGAAAGTGAACAGTTTTCTTGGATAGAAGTGCTCAGATTGCTAAACCACTAGCATCACGCTCAGTTTGTCAACCCACTAGCATCATTAGTTACTTTCTTAAACCCTTTGGTGTTTATAAGATGAAGGGAAGGAGTCAAATCTAGAATTTTCGCACTTTAGGAAGCTCTTTCTTGAGCTTGGTCCGATTCCATGTTTGAAAATCTTAGAAGAAGATTGGACAAGAGAAGTAAAACAACAGAAATCTTCACATTGATGTTGTATTAGTCAATGATTTAGAGGAATTAATTTAGGTTTTTTATTTTTGTTGGGTGAGCTATTCAAATGTCTTTGATCTCAAGGGAATTATGAGAATGCTTTCAATCATATGTGATGAAATCCAAAGTTTTGTTAACTTTTAGTGCAAAAAGAACAAGCACTCTTTTTGGGCATATACCTTTTGCATTTAGAGAAGAGGAATCAAACTTCATTGATGAATTCATGTTATTTTTGCCTATTTGAGTAGATCAAGGCATTAATAAGAAGACAAGAATGGAGTCATCTTACTAATTTAATGAAGTGGGTTGGAGCATTGGCCATTCCTAAAGTCATTATTAGAGCGATATTGCTTTTCACTCTTGAATATGGTAGTATCCAAACTTGAGATATGTCTTTGAGAAGATATTGGGCTCATGAAGTGGATTTGATAAAAGATCAAATCTTGAAACAAGGCATTTATTCTTAATGGTCACTTGATCCGAGTTTTTATGATTGATGAATGCTTTAAAGTACTTTTTTTTCTACTCTTAGGATAAATATTGAAGCTCGCTTGATTAGGTCTTAAACAACATATGATGACAAGGCTTATAACTTTCCCTTTAAGTTCCAAGGCATTCAAGTAAAGACATCTTGTAAGAACCTTTTGATATAGGTTAGCATGATGAAGTAGATCAATCTTTTTACATGGGGTTGAAGGTTGTAGTTGGCCTTAAGTTTGGTGGTCTCATGGTAATGCTTTGGCCAAGGGGTGTAGAGGGGCTAGGAACCTCACATGCATCGACATTTTTATTATAGTGAAAGGTTACAATTATTTGTGTCTACCATTTTGGCGAGAATGTTTAATTTGTTTACAAAATATCCGGTGGCACTAACACTGGCACACTCGGAGGACCTGAACCCAAAATACGTGTAGAAATAAAAATTTAACTTGCATCCATTTCAACATTCGACGGGTAAAGACTTCAATCGTGAAAGAAGTGCGAGCTTCTACAAAAGTCTGCTGAATGTTTTTAGCAATAGACTTTAATAAACATTGGGCTTCGGCCAGATTAAGAGTGACTCCCTCTGTTTGTTCAGAAGTTGATGCCTGTGAAAAAATGGCATGACGATGTGCTTCAACCTACTCAAGAGTGAACTCTTGCAAGTAGAAGTCCTGCTGTGAAATATGTCTCTAGCATTGGCGTTCTTCTCAGCACGTTGTTCGGCTTTGTGTCGGCGAAGTGTGGCCACTTCCAACTGAGTTTGTAAACCTTGAATTTGCTCAGAAGTTGATTATGTAGCTTTCGCCTTTGAAGTATGCTCCTCACTAGTGCATTGTAGTGTCCCAACTTGCTGTTGAAGAGATCGGAGGTGTAAATCTTGCTATATAAGTTGTAGAGAAAACTGCTCATTATACTTTAACCTCATACATGGCTAAACATGAACAACCTTTAATGCTTCAATATCATACTAACAATCTACATAAGCATGTATGCAAATCAATAATCATCTGAGCATATATTCAACTTACTTTATGCCAATTCATATGGCTACATAAGCCTGAAAATGTTCAACTTGTAGAGGCTTTATAAAATAGCGTATTACTCATAAACACCATGCAACATGCATATATATTTCCCTTGACCACATGTGCATACATTCTTTCATGTTAGACATCAATCGTCAACTCCAAATTCAACTTATATTCAACCTAAGCAAGGGTGTCCAAAATTGTTATACATCTTGAGCATAAACTTCACAAGCATGCATACATAAGCATATCCAATGCATAAGCATATTAATGCTATCATCAACCTTACATCAAAGCTTCAATATTTAGCCATGTACATAATAGAACCTTGCACTTCATTCAATTGAGTGTAATATCTCAAACATGCATATAATGATAATGTACAACTCATAGTTGTGCATCCACGATTCTTTGCTTGAATCTTCATCTCCTTCTATAGGCTACTCATAAGGCTTCATCTAAGTATTTATTATCACTTATGGCATGAATTAATGATAAAGAATATGTGGTAGAGACTAGGACAAGAGAATGTATCACCTCAAAGCATAAAGCAACAAATTTTTTTTATAGACAAAAGCTTCATCGCCATATTGCATTAGTGGTACATACTCCATTAGCTCATAGCTCCAAGATTTCCTTTTTCATCTCTACATCTTCTTCAAGATCTCTTTGTGCATCAATGGGCCCAATCCCAATGCTCTACAACCAAAGCTCTCATACCAAAATGTGGAGAAATTTGAGTCCAACATGCGCAACGAAAGTTAGAGAACCTCTTCTAGAAACTACCCTGTAAGACACATGATTACTAAAACCTGATTCAATCACAACACAAAGATCCAATAGACCTCAAATTTTTTTTACACATAGCAGACATTTGTAGCTGTCAAATAAGCTAAAGAACACTCCATTTGGAGTTCATATGACCAGGAAACAGACTATCTAATAATAGACTACCTCTCAACTTTGGTTAAACAGAAAACTGAGGTTCACAAGAACTATTCCCAATGGCTACTGGAGAATCAACAGACGAAAATATTTGAGATATAGAGAGTATGAGAGATAAGCTTTTCAAAAAGATATGATATGCATTAAAAGAATAACTAGATAGAGAGTTATCATCTTAACAAGGTGGTTGTGTACAAAAAGTTATGCAGCTGCAATAGCTATGTGCCTTGTAGCACACTATTGAAGGATCTTCTGATATCCATTGGTGAGAGAATGACTAGCATTCACTTCTACACCATCTCCTTATCATCTCCACATAGTTTCACATTCAAATGACTTGTATATATAGAGAAATTTGCATGGGAGTCTTTGTCTCTTCACCTACCCTTGCATCTTCCCTCACCTATTTACTTTTCACTTCTTGTCCTTTGTCCTTTTTGCTTGGGCTGAATCTTGGTGCTCTAAATCCCTCCATATGGAGAGGTCACAAATTTCTTGAGTATTCCATGTCTCTTATCATCTTTTGGCTTTTATCTAAGACACAAACACATTTTCTCTTTGAATTCAATAGTCTCCTTTAAGGTTATGAGTGTTCTCTCTATATTTTCAAGGCCTAGCTACATTTTGGGCTTACAACAAATACATAAACTATGAAGGGGTAAATAATGGGAGGTGACTATGTGTAAATAATGGGAGGTGAGTATGTGTTCTCTCTATCTATCTATCTATCTATCTATCTATCTATCTATCTATCTATCTATCTATCCATCCATCCATCCATCCATCCATCCATCCATCCATCCATCCATCCATCCATCCATCCATCCATCCATCCATCCATCCATCCATCCATCCATCTATCTATCTATCTATCTATCTATCTATCTATCTATCTATCTATCTATCTATCTATCTATCTATCTATCTATCCATCAATCCATCAATCCATCCATCCATCCATCCATCCATCCATCCATCCATCCATCCATCCATCCATCCATCCATCTATCTATCTATCTATCTATCTATCTATCTATCTATCTATCTATCTATCTATCTATCTATCTATCTCTCTGTCAGTTAGTCAGTCAGTCACTCTGTTTATCTATCTATCTATTTATCTATCTATCTATCTATCTATCTATCTATCTATCTATCTATCCATCCATCCATCCATCCATCCATCCATCCATCCATCCATCCATCCATCCAACTATCTATCTATCTATCTATCTATCTATCTATCTATCTATCTATCTATCTATCTATCTATCTATCTATCTATCTATCTATCTATCTATCTATCTATCTATCTATCTATCTATCTATCTATCTATCTATCTATCTATCTATCTATCTATCTATCTATCTATCCATCTATTTGTCTATCTGTCTGTTTGTCAATCAGTCTATCCCTCTGACTCTCTGTCTGTTTGTGTGTCTGTCTATCTATCTGTTTGTGTGTTTGTCTCTCTGTGTGTCTGTCTCTCTGTCTATCTGTCTCTCTGTTTGTCTATCTGTCTGTCTCTCTGTCTCTCTGTCTCTCTGTCTCTCTGTCTCTCTGTCTGTCTATCTGTGTGTTTGTCTATTTGTCTGTTTGTCTATCTGTCTATCTATCTGTCTATCTATCTATCTATCTATCTATCTATCTATCTATCTATCTATCTATCTATCTATCTATCTACCTATCTATCTATCTACCTATCTATCTATCTACCTATCTACCTATCTATCTATCTATCTATCTATCTATCTATCTATCTATCTATCTATCTATCTATCTATCTATCTATCTATCTATCTATCTATCTATCTATCTATCTATCTATCTATCTATCTATCTATCTATCTATCTATCTATCTATCTGTCTGTCTATCTATCTATCTATCTATCTATCAATCAATCAATCAATCAATCAATCAATCAATCAATCAATCAATCTGTCTATCTATCTATCTGTCTATCTGTCTATTTGTCTACTTGTCTATCTATCTATCTATCTATCTATCTATCTATCTATCTATCTATCTATCTATCTATCTATCTATCTATCTATCTATCTATCTATCTATCTATCTATCTATCTATCTATCTATCTGTCTATTTTGTTGATATATTTAGGTAGTGATGTGTGTGAACACACTAGGACCGCCGGGGCACTTTTTTCCCTCTTTAGGAGGTTTTTTTCCCTCGGCTTGTATATACGCCTATTGCCCTAATGGGCTACGTATCTTTGTACATTCTCTAGTAATACATTCAGTATTGTGTGTTGTGCTCCAAGCTTCTTCTTCTTCCTTGTGCTGTTCGCGTGCTTCCGCAGACGTCTAACTCCAACAATTGGTATCGGAGCAGGTCGTCGCTTCATCTAGGGCGCCGTCAACACTCCTCCGTTTGCAGTCTCAGATTCGCATGAAATTTGGTGAGCTCGTTTCGGCCTCCGAACGCACTATCGCAGCGCTTGTGTATGCTATTTCGTCTTTTTGTGCCAAAGGTATATACCAGTTTCTGTTCGCCAGTTTAAGCGTCTCGAAGTCTGCTACAGGTCTAGCAAAACTCGTCTGGGCAGTTCCGTTCAACTTTTTGAGATACAATCAATTTTTTGCATCAAGGTATTTTAGTCACCGGCCATGGCTGAAAGTAGTGATGTATTCCGTATGTTGGCTGTTGAGGATAAGTTGGATGGTACCAACTACCCATTATGGGCTTATATGATGCGACATGTATTGGTTGCAAAAGGACTGTGGAACATTGTGTAGGGTGTTGAAAGACGTCCTGTTACACCTGCAACTACAGGTACTGCAAATACAGGTGCTGCAGGTGCTAGAGCTGATGAAGCTGGTGTCGAAGATGATATTGTGCAGATTCCTGTTCGTGCTGATGTTTCTGTTGCACCTACTGTAGAGCAGATTCCCTGGGATGGCAGAGATGCCCAAGCACATGCATTGATAGCTTTGTCTATCAAACGTGCCATTATTCCTCACATTCACTCTTGCAGAACAGCAAAGGATGCTTGGGATACACTTACCACACTGTACCAAGCTAAGAATGAGGCTCATGTTGCTTACCTCCGAAAATAGTTGGAGAGTGAGCACATGAATGAAGGTGATTCTATGGACAATTTCCTAATGAAGATCAAAGATTTGAAGGAACAGTTGATTTCTGCTGATGAGGTTATACCAGATAGCTCACTTGTGCAGACCGTTCTGAAAGGTCTTCCTGACTCATATCAGAGTTTTGCTTCTACTCTTCGGTTGATGATGAAAGGCAATCCAAATGCCTTATCATTTGAGGAGTTAGTCTCTGTTCTGTTGCAGGAAGATCAGTCCAGGCAGAATAGGTCCATTTTGCGAGTTGTAGATCAAGCTTTCCTGGCTAGTCAGAAGGGCAAAGGAAAATGGGGCTCCTCTACTAGTAAGTAGAAATCTGCAAATGCTGCACAATCGAAGAACCAGGATAAAGATGAGAAGAAATCAGAAAAGCAGAAATTGTTTTGCAAGTACTATGAAGGAAATGATCATATCATAAAGAACTGTCCAAAACTGGCTGCTAAAGAGGCAAAGAAGAAAGAGGCTGGAATGGTTGTTGCAGAGGCCTCTACACCAAAAACAGAGTCTGCAAATCTTGTGCAGGAAGAAGAATGGGCGTTTACTACAGTCCACAGTTTTGACCCATCTTCTCATGATGAGTGCATGTCTGCAGTAGACTCAGATGTTTGTTATTTTGACAGTGGGGCAACCAAACATATTACCTCGCAGCGCAGTTTCTTCTCTTCACTCGAGCCTGCCCCTACAGGGAATACTGTTACATGTGCCAACAACTCCTCTTATCCTGTTATGGAAGTTGGTAAGATCATTCTGACTACAGCTGATGGTAGTTCTTTCACTCTGTCAGATGCTTTATTTGTGCCAAGGATCAAAAAGAACCTGTTATCAGTTTCTCTATTAGCCAAGATTGGCTTGGTTGTGAAATTTGTTGATGACAGGTGTACAATTCATGATCTCTCAAATGGCGATATGATTATTGCTTCTGGCATTCTATGTCGTGGGATGTATAAGCTCATAGACTATGAAAGATCTGTGAATGATTCGGCATGTGCAGTTCATGATTCTCAGGCTATGTCAGATGCAAAGCTTTGGCATGCACGCTTTGGTCATCTGAATTTTGTTAGTTTGCTACGCCTGCAGAAATCTGAAATGGTGTCCTCTTTGCCCAAACTTGAGGCACCTGAAAAACATGTTTGTGAAGGCTGTATTTTGGGCAAAATGCAGCGTTCCTCCTTTCCAAAAGATGGTTTAGTTCGGGCTATGCAGAAATTGCAGCTTGTACATAGTGATGTCTGTGGTCCTATGCAGACACCCTCTTTTGGAAACTACCTTTACTTCGTGACTTTCATTGATGATTTTTCCAGGCATGCATGGGTATATCCACTCAAAGAAAAGTCCGAAGTGTTCATGTGCTTCAAACAGTTTTTGGTTTTGGCTGAAAATCTGTCAGCATGAAAAATGGGCACCCTCCGTTCTGATCGAGGGGGGGAATATATGTCTTCAGATTTTAATGCATTTCTGGCTGAACGTGGGATAAAACACCAGTGTACAGTGCCGTATACACCTCAATAGAATGGAGTTGCTGAACGAAAGAACAGGTCACTCATGGAGATGGCGAGGTGCATGGTCAAGAGTCAGGCTTTACCACATAGTTTCTGGCTTGAGGCTGTCATGTGTGCAACATATGTACTGAACATGTGTCCCACTAAAGCACTGCAATCTATCACTCCATATGAGGCTTGGCATGACCGCAATCCATCTGTTGCTCATCTGCGTGTTTTTGGTTGTTTGGCATATGCATTAGTGCCTGAACAACATCGCAGAAAATGGGATGATAAGGCAATAAAATGTATTTTTGTTGGGTACAGTTCTGAAAGTAAAGGCTATCGTCTGTATCATCCACAGACAAAACGCATTCTGGTTAGCCGTGATGTTGTATTTGTGGAAGATGCTGTTCAGCCATTGCTTTCATGTACTAAGGAGACATCTGTTAGCTCCAAAGACATGTATGATACTTTGATGCCTCTTTTTACAGGTGGGCAGTCTAGTGCTGGTCCTAATGAGGCAACTTCTCAGCCTTTGTAGGTTTCATATGATGATGCAAATCATTCCATTTCTGATGCAGATTTACATGATGCACTTGTTGATGAGAGAGCTGATATTGAGCAGACAAAAACTATGCCAAAATGGCTGATGCAGACTTTGCGTGACAACAAATTAGATGCACCTTTGTCATATCGTACTCATTCAGGCTCTCATAGTGCCTCCTTTGCATCAGATTGCTATGCTATGGCTGCGTCTAGTCTCTGTGATGAGAATGAACCTGTTTCTTTTGATGAAGCACTAAGTGGGTATACAAGCTGAAGCGTCCAGGCAAGAAGGCCATTGGCACTAAGTGGGTATACAAGCTGAAGCGTAAACCTGATGGTACAGTTGACATGTATAAGGCTAGGCTTGTTGCAAAGGGTTATGCTCAGGAAAGAGGCATTGATTTTGTGAGACCTTTGCACCTACATGTCGTATGACTACTGTTCGGAGCATCTGTGCACTTGCAGCCCATCATGGTTGGAATGTACACCAGTTGGACATTAAAACTACATTTTTGAATGGTGATTTGCATGAAGAAGTGTATGTTTTTCAGCCCCGTGGCTTTGTGCAGAAAGGGCATGAAAACCAGGTTTGTAGGTTAAAGAAGGCATTATATGGTTTAAAGCAAGCACCACGTGCTTGGTATGAGAAGATACATGCCTATCTGGTTGCACATGGTTTTGAGAACAGTCCAACTGAAAGCACCTTATATGTTAAGCGTGCTAATG